>JAHHUM010000005.1:821870-1345549 GCA_036173005.1 Crenichthys baileyi
TTTCCTTTCAGATTTGTTTTTCAAAACTGCAAAGTTTTTCTGTCTTTTTTGACATTCTGGACATTTGAGTACAAAACATTATGTGGCAAACTAAAATCTAAAGTTAAATGAATGTAATCAGCCAGTTCTTTCTAATAAATTTTAATCATGTCTTTGAGTAGAGATAGACTGTAAGCTCAAACCGTTTTCTGTATCCATTTTAAAGTTTTGGACACTTTCCAGATGTGTTAAGACTGTAATGTCCCTGTTTTTAACAGGAGAAAAAAAACAGAATTGGAAGAAGCATTCAGTTGCACTGACACTTTCTCTTAACATGAATTTAGCTTTTCTGCAACAGCGTTGCAGCTTTTACATCCACATAGACAGCTGTGCCATCAGGACACATAGACTGAAATATCAATAATATTTATAAAACAGCAATGGGACTTACAGTGGTTTCTTGTGGAATTGCTTTTTCATTTTTTTTAAGATGAAGCCTAAAATGATCAATTATGACATGTTGATGTCCTTTTAGGTATGATTCAAACCATGATAATGACTTATTTGATTATGCTTTGATAGCTTAAATATTAAGATGTTGCTGTTTTAATCAGGCAGGCAACAGATTCTGGAAGTTGATTATGCTTCAAACCAAATTATAAAGAATCTAAATAGTGATATATTTCTACATATTCAGATAGTAGCTTTAAAACAACTTCCAGCACATTTGATAGGACTGGAAAAAGGCCCATGGGTCTGTAGTTGTTTTCAAAATGTCATGTTTAAAATTCATTTTATCTTGGAATTGTGGTTGGGCGAAAGGATAAATGGATTTATTTAATTATGAATAGTCTTGAAGTTACTATTTTGTTAAAAGTTATCCCCTTTAAAAGGGAAATGACAACACTCCTGTGTGATTGTTTTATGTCTTTCCAGAACGAAAGCAGTCCCGACAAAACAAGCATTCAGTCAGATGATGAACGGTGGGACACACCACCTCCAAAACCTCCTCGCGTTCGCAGGTAAGACCTGAGGCGTCTTGTGTTTTTTTTTTTCTGTTAACATCGTTCCAAAGAAGCAAAACTCGGCCTTTAAACGCCCTGTTGAATGTAGCTGACGAATCAACCGAGCCATGATCGTCCTACACGAAGATGAATTAACAGGTTCATCCCAGGGTTCATGAGTAGGCGGCACATTGTTGAACATAGCAGAGGTGGTATTTTGTTGGAAGAAAGCAAAAAAAAAAAAAATCACAATACTGTAAGTTTTTGTGAATATATAAGCTGACTGAAAAGAAAGCAGTTGCTGGCTCCTGTGTTCTGAATCAGCTCACAGATACAGTCAGCCTTTGGTTTGAGCAAACTTTTGTTTGGCTGTGTACAGATGCCTGAGGAGGAGTTGCATCAAAAAATCATTTTGAAACTCCCTGCAATACTGTGCAACTCTACATAACGTTGAACGTAACACAACCCTGGGCGAGCTGAAGTTATCATCTTTCCCTCTTTGTAAACAGTCTTTTAAGGCATATCCACTCACTTTGCTTCAAACACCAAGGCTCAATATACTGTATATATCAATACGTGTTTCTTTTTTATCTTGTTTTTTGCTTATTTCTTGCCCCGTTTCCACCCTTTGCTTGACATTTTCCCACTTTAGCTATGCAGTATGTGGGCATCAGGGGTTCTGCTCCACTTCTGTCTAACCCCTCCCCCTTTACTTGCAGCGACATATAAAAAATGACAACTTTTTTTTTTTTGAAGGATGCCTCAAAGTTGCCTCAGTACTGATGCTTTAATGTCAGAGGGGACGTTTTCTTTCCAGGAGGCTGTATATCATCTCATATCCTGTTAGCTGAAGTTTTGTCAGGAAACGGTTGATTTGGCAGCATTTTGTGTGGTTGTTGTTTTGCTACTTGATCAGTTATGGCATTTAGTGAATTCATTGTTTACATATTCAGCTGCAACAAAACAGTTTTGATGTTTTTGAAGATGTTATACTTTTCAATTTCAGACATGGGAAAAAAATTAAAAGTGTAAAAAGGTCTGAAAGAATGAAACTGAATACAAGGTAGCCCAGAGTGGAGCTGAAAGTGGCAAAATAGTGATTAAGTTCTGTACCAAACCTAGACATTGATACATAACTAATTTGCCACCCAAGAAGAAAATAATTCTTGAGTTTAGGAGAAATGTTGTCAATATCTTGATCTAAAGGTTGTCATGCATGCCAGAGATTAAAAACTCTGTGGCAAGTCCAGTCTACCTGTAATTCACTGTGGTGAAGGACCTCTTAGGACAAAAATCTGGATAACAAATATAGATTCTGGCAGGATTCACATAGCCATAAAAATGTGCACTAGCACTTCCATTTCTCCTTGTAAATGTTTCACCAAAATATATGAGGAAGCTGTGCAGTGGTTTTGTAGAAACGGTGAATGGAAGCAACTAAAAGCCACACAACGAGTCTGTGTTATCTGTGTTGGTTGACTGAGGACACAGTCTGCCACACCCTCAGATTCTACAGCCGGTCTACATATTGTTCCACCCGTAAAAGTCACTTCACGCTCATGTTACAGTTGTGGTGATTAAAAGTCAAAATACAGATAAGCAACGTATCATTCATTTGGCTCAGACACTGACAAAAATCAAGGCCCAGCAACTAATTATCGCAGTAAACATGTAGGAGGAACGTCTGGAATGATATAGATTTAGTTTAATAACATGATCCATGGATATCAGCAGATGTTTTTGTACAAAGTACACATTAGAAAGCAGAAAAACAACATATTTTGTTGCCTGGGAAACTTCACATTCTCAGGTCTTTGTCTCGATGGTCTGACTGGTGTTTCTGTAGAACTATCACATTGCTGTGGTATGAATCGTGTTTTGTCCTCACCGCTCACCCTCCGATTGTTCCTCCCTCGAGGCCAGGATTCCAATTGTTTCATGTGCCAGAGCGAAGAGATGGTTTACAGCTAAAGGCTGTCACTTATGCAACGTCATCAACCATTTATGGTAATAGTGTTTTCCTTTTAGAGAGGTGGGGTTCCAGAGGCTTTTTGTCAGAGAGGTGTTGTCTGCTTTAAACAACAATGGAAAGGCTGATTATGAGTAGTGTTTTTTAACACATCTTTCCACTATTTAATGACTAACATGGAGAAAATCAAACTAGACTGAAGCATTTTTCAGAGGTAAAAAAAAATCAACCAAAGCTTGCACAGTGTTCTCTCTCCTAACTTTCCTTAATTTCTCCTTTTTTTACCAACTGGTTCGATGGGAAACATTTTCCAGAGTTCCTAATTTTAGGATGTAGCTGTAAGTGCACTGTTTACTGAAGAGTTTCTTTCCTGTTCCTATTAAAACATACAAATTTAAACTTTGAGACCCAGCCAAGATAGCAAGCTGTCCTGGAAGTGGGACAGAAGAGGGTGCTCTTATGCCTCTTGTCCTCCTAACGTCTCCGTATACCTCCTCTGTCTCCGAAATAGTAATGTGAAGAAGTCTTTCAAGCCTAATCTACTGATGGTAAAAGCTAGTTTTATCCACATTCTGCCAGCCCATTGAGTGACTTTGGTGCTGTAAGAGTGTGTGTGTGTTTAAGGGATATTATAGTTGTGTATGTGTGAGAGATGGGGAGAGATGGAGCGGGGAGTGGAGTTGTGGCATTGTCACGCGTTTATAAAAACACACAGAGGTGTTTCCAACATCTCGATAATGAAGGAAGGAGACGTCCATCATCGTCTAGCCCTACAGAATGAGGGAGTGATCCAAGTCTCTCTGGTCTTGCTACTTTTCATAGTTGTCAGTGTGAATTTATTGAAATGCAAGTGTCTTTGTAAGCTTCCCTTCTAGAGTATCTTGGGGTCTATGAAAGCATGCAGGAGGAACTGTGGCGCTGGTTAAAATGCAACATGTTCTCTAAGGAGAACAAACGACTTAGCAGAGGAGCTGGTTTACGTTTTGTTTCCAAGCAGCCAAACTTTGTTATTACCTTTTGAACGGATCTCCTCAGTGGTTTCCTGGTGTTTCCAAATCTCAGTTTTTCTTTTTACTTTTGCTGCTTGTCGATGTTCTGAGACATTTTTGGCCTGCTGCCTTTAGGGTGAAGGTCAGTCTCTGACTCAAGGGGAGAAGGTCGCGTCTCTCGTAGATTAGTGGATCATCTGCAGTGAAGCGAGTACTGCTCCAGTCCGTCATGGTGGAGGAAGAGCTGTGCCAAACAAAACAAGGTCACGATTAACCAGTCGGTCTACATTCCAACCCTCACCTGAGGTTATGAGATGAGGATCATGACAGAAAAGGTTTTGATACAAACACCTGAGATAAGGGGAAGAGCTGCGTCATCCTGAGCATTAAAGAGTCTGCTGAAGTCTGATCTGGATTTTGGAGGTTTTCTGGACATGTCCCACAGGGAGGAGACCCCAGAACACACTGGGTAGAGGGACAAGATATCCTGGTACACATTTGTTCGACCTTTCTTAATGACAACATTCTGAGCTTTTTGTCCTTCACTTGTCTACTAGGCAAACGGCTCATACATCGCTTACATGGTCAGTTACAAGGAATGGACAGAAAAGGAGTGAGAAAGCAGCCAAGTTCCAAAGAAAAACTTGTTGAACAGTTTATTTAGACCACGTTAATCAACTACAGGAGAGTTTGCACCCTTGGAAGCTAAATTAAATAAGTTTGTTTAAAACCTTTGCATAGTGCTGTAGATACTGACATTTCATCATGCATATTTTGTTGCTGCAGCTGTCTTAGCCTGCAGCTTCACCATTTCTTTTTCTGTAACCTAATAAGTGTTTGTTCAGCCTCCCCACAGGAATCATTCAGGTTTCACCTCAAGTCCCTACAGAAGCAATCAGCATCAGCGGGAGTTGTCATTGTTACAGTTTAATATATTTTTGGCCTGTTGAGGCAACAAATATGATAGAAATGAGGTATCCTCCTGTGTATGTAATGCTTTTATTAAAGAAAACAAAAGGATAATGTTTTGCTTAATGTGTTACAGTTGCCAGTACGTGTCTTTTGGGAGGCACCAGGACATTTTTACGGTTAGAAAAGCTCTGCACTGCTGCACCACTGGCAACAAAAACTTCAAAATGTAATAACTCAAAGTTCTAGTGTTAATGTATTTAGAAATCGCAGCAAACATCTCATGGGCTTATTTTAGTCTGTGTTTTCAGCTTCAGTGTACCTCTGCTGAGTGCAATACAGAGACGGTTCAAATCACAAATAAGCAGTAAAAAGATGAACGGTTCACAGCCTCTTTCAAAAATAAGCCAGTGACAGCTGTACTCCAGAACCTAGGCTTAATGACAAAGGCTTTCATGGGTTGACAGCCGCCCAGAAGGAAAGGAAACCCCCCCCCTTGCTTTTAGCCTATCCGACTCTCAGTCTGTCTGCCTTTTATCCACACAGCATCATGTGCAGTCACTCCTGCCTCAGTCATGTGCTCTTGAATTAGCACACCACCACATCCTTTAGCTGTTTCTCTGCATCGTTGCCGTTGCATGCGTACCAGCATGTAAATAGCTGTTTTGGGGAGTAGATTGATGTCTGGGTGTGTCACTTTGTATCCTGTGCGAGATTCACACTCATGCCATGTGGGTCAGAATGCGCTCTGCCAATGTGGGGAAAACATTACATCTAAGAAGCTGGATGAGTACTTTCTGATAAGAGATTTTTTCTCTGGCAGTAACTTAGTATCCATAAATCTAAACATTCTGTTGTTAAAGAGACATGAAGCTGTATAAATTTGATTCTGAGCTGGTTTTAAGTTTGATAAGAGACATTTCAACCTTAAATCCATAAAATATGGGCTAAAAGTATCTAACAGCTGAAGCCCTGAAATCTAGGAACATGTAATTTGTCTCAGCAGGAGTTTACTACCAGACTTGTTAAAATCCTGCCATCTAGTGGTGACATTGCTTGGCAAAAAACCTATTAGTGTGTGAAACAAATTAAACGATGGTTCATTTCATCATCTTTAATCATTTAACTCCTCTGTCTTTTTGCCTAGTTCCCAGGTGGAAGGTGACGTGAAGGAGGAGATTCTCCAGCCCCCTGAGGCTCATCCTGTCCCCCCTATTCTCACCCCATCTCCCCCATCTGCGTTCCCCACTGTCACCAATGTACGGCAGGATAATGACCGCTACCACCCTAAGCCTGTCATACATGTCCTGGATACAACACAGCGCAGCCTAAAAGAGGTAAGCTGGAAACCTGAAATATACTGGAACTGTGCTGGTATTCGTTTCTACACGTGACTGAAGGATTGTAAACTTCTTTTAAACTGTATGAAGCTTGGTTATATCGGTCCTTTGGATAATTTAATGGCAATTGAACATTAGGGTTGTGCATACAAGCTTTTTTATTAATCCAAAATAAAATTATATGCAACTAAGGCTTTATTTACACAAAGATCTTTGAATATAATGTGAATCAAAAATGAACAAATCCCCTCAAGCCCTGATTTCCATTTCCTCTCCCGAACAAAGCAATAACCAGCTTTATACTGTGACTCAGTTTAAAAAGGGAAATGAGGAAACGGTATCATTTTTAGATCTCATATATTTAATCAATCTGGTAAAAATAAAAAAAAATTACCAGAGGCAGGAAAAAAAAGTTATAGTAATCTGTTTTTTAATAATAAAACATTGTCGACAGCTATCAGCTGTCTTGCTTTGTTGCAGATAATGTAGTTTAATAATTGTGCATCCACCAAACGGGGATGCAGAGTTTTAGAAATATCTCAACATGGGAAGCTGTAAATAAATATATTATATATTAGTCAGTGAGTCAGTCGTCTTCTACCACTTCTTCCATAGTGGGTCGCAGGGGAGCTGGTGCCAATTTCCAGCAGTCTACGGGGACACCCTGGACAGGTCGCCAGTCTGTTGCAGGGCAACACAGAGACACACAGGACAAACAACCATGACACACTCATTCACGCCTAAGGGGAATATAGAGAAACCAATTAACCTAACAGTTATGTTTTTTGACTGTGGGGGGAATCTGGAGTCCCTGGAGAGAACCTAAAATGTGGGGAGAACATGCAAACTGCATGCAGAAAGACCCCCGGCGGGGAGTCGAACCCAGGACCTTCTTGGTGCAAGGCAGCGGTGATACCAACTGCGCCAACGTGCAGGCCATATAATATATTTGGTGAAATGTTGGACTTACTGACACTGATTGTCTGATTAAATCCAGGGCTGCTTCATCCCGTATGAAATAAGAAGATCAATTATTGCTTGTTGGCTGGTTGGACAGAGATTACGTGTCTCATTTCTTGCTTTTACAGAAAGAAGATGAGAACAAGCAGCGGAACCAGTCTGAATCCAGTCTAATGAAACAAGTCAGTCCCTCAGAGCCAAGAGATCTAAATGTACAAAGCCAGAATCAGCAGACTCAGGTCTCACACCTGGATCTCAATGACAACTACAACAACAAATGCTCGTCAACGTCGACAAAGTCCGAATCGGCCCAAAGCCAGACTCAGACAGCCTTCTCTCACCTCTCCCCGGCTGCTGAATCCTGTGGTGCCCCTCGGATCGAGAGGAAGCTCAGCATAGAGATTAAAAAGGTGCCGTTGCAGGAAGGACCTCGTAGCTTCGACACGTCCTCCTCCATGGGAGGCAACAATTCAACTAACAGTAGCTCCATGCTGCAAAGAGGCCACGCCTTCAAAGCCCGTTCTGCTCAAACCCTGCTGACGTCGAGCTCTTCACTGTCAGAGGATTCCGGCACGGAGGGAGGAGCAGGCGGGTGTGCGGAGGGCCACTCTGACGAGGGCGTCCTAATCAGACCAAACCACCTTCCTGTGACGAGCGAAGGCAAGGACAAGACACAAGAAGTGAAATCCGGCCACGCAGCATGGACACATTCCTGCAACAGCCCAGAAAAACCTTTTCCCAAGACCTCCTCTTCCTCCTCTTCCTCAGACAGAGCCGCTCCATCCTCCTCCTCCTCGTCCCACATATCCTCCTCCTCATCCTCCTCCTCCTCCTCCTCCTCTACTCCTGTCAGGACTGCCCTCAGTTTCACCAACCCCCTGCACTCTGATAACTCAGATGAGGAGGGGAACGAGGAGATACCCGAGGTGAAGGAGAGTTATCATAAAAACGTCTCCACCGCCACAGCCACTGTGACCGCCTTGCCTCCCCTCGAAGCCCATCAGTCGGTCAGAAAGGTCCTGCCCCTGTCTATCGCAGGGCAGATCACCCCAGCACCCTCTGCAAGCCCTCCAAGTACGTCAAACGGCGGCTTTCACCATCTAATTCCTCTCCTAACTGAATTTATTACATCTTGACAGCCTGTCCTTTTTTCCTTCTCCACATAGATGCAGTAAAATCATGCAGTAGTTCATTTTCTATGTCAGCAACACATCAGACAGACCAGATGAGCAATGACAAGTTATACAGTGCCTTCATATCCCTTGAACACATTCTCACAATTTAACCATAAGCTTCAGTTTATTTCATAAGCATTTTGTGTTTCAGACCAACTCAAGTCGGTGCATAATTACTAAGTGGAAGGAAAATAGTTTTACAAACAAATATATGAAGGTGAAGTGTGCATTTCTCACTTTAATTATAGCTGTGAGTCTCTACCAGAGGTGCACATAAGAAACTGGGATATGGCAAAATGGCTCAACCTCAGTCAGATTGGACAGAAAGCATTTATGAGCAGCGATTTACAAGTCTTGCAACAGATGCTCTACCGGATTTAGCACTGAGCTTTGACAAGGTCGTTTTAAAATATGAATATGCTTTAATCAAAGCTAGTCCCTTTGTAGCCTCCAACAACATTTTTTCCTGCTGTATTTAGCTTCATCTTTCTTCACATTTACTCACAACACCTTCCCTGCCCCTGCTGATGAAAAGCCTCCCAACAGCATCATGCTGCCCCCACCGTGTTGGTTTTTTCTGCCACACAACAGTTTTTCGTGTAGGTCAGAAAGTTTGTATTTAACCCATTCCACATTGAAATTCTTTTTTTGAAAGTGCATTTCGACATCAAATTATTTTAAAAAATCAATTACATTTTCCTTCCCCTTCACAGTTATGCACTACTGCATAACTGCACTACTACAGTTTGTGTTTCAGTTGGTACAAAATGTGTGAAAATTCATGGGTTGGTTTTTGCAAGTCACTGAAAAATGTCAACAGAACCTCTTTTAAGTAAATTGAAGAGGAAAAATATCATGAGACACTCGCAAGAAGATGGACCAGTGTCCAGCAATCATATATTACCCCGTGTTTCTTGTTTAAAAGCATGACTTTTTACTAATTGGTTTGGTTTGCAAAGAATGCTGCAAACATTCGCTGCCAAACATCTGTCAAAACCTCTTCCTCTTCCACCCTGTCTGTGTTTGTCCAAGCGATTGGGTTTGGGAATGAGAGAAATCCTGCGGTTGTGTGTGAACTGTATGCATGTTGGATGGCTAAGGATCACCGCATGACTCTGATTGGTGCCACATTTGTGCACGGAGGGGCCTCCACTTTAATGAGTGTGACTACAGAATGTGGGTTTAGTGTTTTTGGTCAATTGAAGGCTGAAATTCCTCCTGATCTTTTGGTAATTTTCTAAATTTTAGGATTCTGGTTTGTGGTGCTGGAGTTGTGTTTTCTCGCTGTTGTTACGAGGACTAATGTGGTTCAGCATTTTGGGCTGCTTCGCTTTCTGGCACTCATTTCAGCAGTGGTAGTTTTATTTACCACTGGCTAATGGCTGCTGTTTGATTGTTGCGATGATCTAATGGCTGCTTGTTGGTGAGGCGCGCTGAGCAACCTGCTGCATTGAGGCGGTTGGACAACTGAGAGCTGGTGGTGGCTGCTTGTTTTGTTGGCTGTGTTAGGAGCGACGCACTGAACCCTTATTTAGGTGCACAAACGCGCATGGTAAAAGCTTCATGGCTGCAACAAGACAAACTGCACATCATAATTGAGTTCATGTTTATAAAGCACTAACAATGGTTATTTTAAATAGAGATGCTCCCATCAGGCTTTTCAGGGTTGTTACCTTCTGGTTTGCTTGAGACCTGATCAGCAAATGTAGTTTTTTTTCCCTGAAGTACTGTGACACAAGTAGAAGATTTTAATCCAACAGAAAATGAAGGAGTTACAACATTTTTGCCATTTCTGCATCAAGGCAAAATTTTAACCTAAACCTACCCTAACCCTGATTTTATTTTTAGTACTCTCTTATAGATTAAAAGTGATGCAAAAACTTAGTTTAATGTCATTTAATGAATAGGGAAACGATCAGATTTGTCCATATTAGACCTACTGCTCAGAAACGATGGAGGGAACGTTTGCTGTATCTCTAGTTTTAAATCAAAAACAATGTTAAAAGAGGGCACATCTAAATGTAAATGCAAAAAAAGCTTTATAAATGTAATTAAACTCTTTAATATAAATGCGAAGTACCAACAGGAGCTGAGTATAATGTCCATTTTATTTTTATATTATATTATGCTTGTTTACATTTCTTTAGAATAAACAGGTGCAGAATAAATGATTTATTTTATTTTGCTATTCACTTATTATAACACAACCTTCTCAAGAAGAGGCACCAAGTCAGATAAGTCTATAAAATAAAGATTTGATACATTTTGGATTAGAGGGAAACATAAAGTATAATAATCACAAGACATAACTAATGACATAACAATCATAATGATTTGAAGTGTGGCTACATTTTAAGTTATGTCAAGCCGCATGTTTTCTAAAATGACTTTAAACCTCTATTTCTATCTGAACAGGCAGATTCAAGATTCAATTACCATTACATCAGCAATAGTAACTATAAGTTATTGTAAATATTGATCCTGTTCCATTGGACATACGCTTAATATTTGTTAAACTTTCAGTTATGCAATTTTACCAAAAATTGCGATTTGCAAATTACTGTTGAATACATTTGTTAATGGAAGAAACTCGTCCTCCTAGAATCCTACATTTATTTTATTTTTGTCAATCATTTCATTTATGGAAATCCTCTTTATGACGTAAATACAGCTGGAGTCTGTAGATTATATTATGTTTAATGTAGCTGTTTCCACATTGTTACAGTTCAGTTGTGTTATAGCTGTTGCTTTAGTTATTGGTGTGGACATGCAACTGTTTAGGGCCTCTAAACGGACTCTTAGCATCTTTGACCAAGCATAATAACGAACTTAGCTGTGTTTTTCTATATTAAAGTAATTAAAGGCAGATTTTTATATGTATTTTCATGTTGCATAGAGTTGCATTCAACTCAGGATGACAGTAATTCTACTAAATATCCTTTATTAAGCCAAAACTACATGCTTTCCCATACATTTGAAAAAGTATACTTTTCTCTGTTTGAAAATAGGAAATCGAGGTTCTTTCACCCTTAAACAAATTTTATATAGCAGGGTTTTCAAAAGGATCATATATTTTTCGTGATGCTAGACAAATTTTAAGTAAGTAAGAATTAAAGCAAAAATTGTTCTGTGGATCGTAAAGGTTCCTCAATGCTGCCCTGAAGTATTCTCATGTTCTCATTAAAAAGTCGACTTGAAACAAATATGTTTAAAAAGCACATTTAAAAATTCTTGCTGCACAGCATTTGAGACTCATTCTTTATCAAATAACCCAGCTGGAGTCTAGGGATCTAGAGGTTCTCCCTGTACTATACGGGAAATAAGAGCAGGTTCCAAATGACGACATTGTTTTCACTTCTTCTGTCTGTTTTTGGCCAGTTGTTAACTTTGCCTCTCGTTTGCCCTCTGACCTCCTAACCCAGACTGCTGGGACAGCGACGGCTCCCCTCCCCCCCTCCCTGAGAGAACCCCTGAGTCCTTCATACTGGCCACAGGTGCGTTTGCATTGGTCACCATCTGCAGGTGGGCCTCCAGTGTTGTAGATTCACTGGGTTGCCTCCATGCTGTCGGCCGTCTTCTCCAAAGGTGGATGGACCTGTGAGGGTGAAAAACAAAGAAGAGAGGAGATGTGTTTAACAAAGATCCAACTGGTTGGCTGAGGCTTTGTCTATTTGGGTTGAAGGTGTTCTGTGGTTGATTTTTTAATACGTTAATGTTCTGATCGTAACCCATCAGCTGTTGTTGTTTGATTTGATTTTTCTAGCTTTCTGATGCTCTTCTATTCAAATAAAAATATTTTAAAATAGTCTCCCATGCTGGAGTACATGTGGTAAGAATAAAGTGTCGCTTTTACTAGAGGCTTTACCAGCATTGCAACACTAGAGGGCAGCATAGACCAGAAGTCCCGCGTATTCACGCTACTGAAACTTTTTTCAGATTTTATCACCTTACAACCACAATTTTATATATTTTACTGGGATTTTATGTGCTTATCCAACATGAAGTTGGGCTTATGTGGGAAGTGGAAAGACAAACATAAATCAGTATATAAAATGCTTGTCTTCCTGGACTTCATTCCTTATTTTATTGTCTATAAGATGAAAATCTGGATTTCCTGGGGAGGAAAGGACTTCATACAATGATTTGTATCTAGTTGTTATCCTTTAACTTCAATTTGCCACATCAAAAACCTAAAGTTTGAGTCAGACCCATTTAGTACTTAGTTTTTTCAGTCAGTGATCAAACCCTTAAATAATTGCAAAGTCATTCATAAAATTTAAACACTGCCATTACTCAGCATTATTTTTGGGCTCCGGACCCTCTTACATCGAGATTTTTAAACTGGACCTGTGCTCCTGGTTTAGCTGCTAAAGCATACATAGGGACAATTTTATTTTTACATATAGAATAAAGGAAGTAGATCACAAACTGCTCAACAGATTCTGTGTTGAGTTTGGACTTTGAATCATCCATTTTAACAATTAATTGTAGTTTGGATGTTAACCATTCCTTTTATGCTCCTGCTGGATGTTTCGGGTCACTTTTCTGCTGGAAGGTGAGGCTCCACCCCAGCCTCAGGTCTGTTGCGGCGTCTAACAGGTTGACTTCAAGGATCGGTCTGTATTTAGCCACGTTCACCAGTCCATCAACTCCGCCCAGCTTCCCTGTCCCTGCTGTAGAAAAGCATTCCCACAGCATGATGCTCCCACCCCTGTGTTTCACAGTGAGGATGGTGTGTTAAACCACTGTGTGGTTAATTTTCTGCTGCACAGTGTTTTAGATTAAAAATCTAGCTTTTGGTCAACATTGTCTGAGTTATGCATCATTTTGTGTTGTTCCTAGGACATAAAATCCCAGTAAAATACATTGAAGCTTGTGATTATGATGAGAAAAAGCATGGAAGAAATGTAAGTGGTGTGAACAGCTATCCGAAAGAAAGAATATAACCTGAGGCAGTGTTGGAGATGAAAGTTTAGGATTTCCTCTTTTTTGTGGTTGCTCAAGTGTGATTCTGAAAGCAGCATGAGTGGTATGAGTGCATGACAGCATGTACGTTTTTCTCTCAATGTTTCCATGTCCGTGTTTTGATTCGTCTTTGTCACTGACTGATTGTCTTACCCTCTCTCAGATCCTCTGGAGATGAGAACATCAGCCTCAGCTGAATGGAGCTGCTCACAAAAAGGTACAAACACTTTGGTCAGCCTGGATTCTCTCTTTGCTCCTCAGTGTTTACAGAAATGATGATCTTAGTTGATCTTATCCCAGATTTGTGCTCACAGTTGTGAGCAGAGAAGGAAATAGACCTTCAAAGCTTCCATGCATTAGGTGGCGTGCAATAATAGTGACAGCAGTAGTCAGGGGCAGCTGTTAGAGTAAGACAGTGAGTAAAACAGATAAAGAGGGAGATAAAACAACTCTGCAGAGAGGTGCAATAAAAATGAGTGCTGTGAGGATTGTTTAATGGTTGTTAGTGGCAATTTACTGCTCCAGTGGTTTTGGTGCAAGTCTGCATCTAAAGGGAATAACTGTTTCACTTGGGAGTGTTTTTACTGAGAGCGTATTTGATTTCTGTTTAATTTTAACAAAATCACAAGACTTGTTTCAGGTAAGGATGTTCAATAAAGGTTTTAAAGTCCCAAACCAATGCTGAGATATTTACTTCATACTGGAGATTTTGCTTCACAGCCTTTGGTGTCTGAGCCTGTTTTTGCCATTTTTGGATATTTTCGATTTTGCCTTCATAAACCAAATACAAAATGTTTACCCAATAAATGTTTGGTAGCCCCACTTTTATGCACAACTCCACCTATGTGGTATAATAATTATTTTCTACCTTAACCTACATTGTGAACATAATGGACCCAAATATATCCAGAAATGTAAATCTTGGTTGAAAAAAATACAAATTATTACAGTAAAATCTCAAACTTGCCACATGAACTGTGTTGGAACTAGAAAAAAGTAATTATAGGTTGCAAATATGACTGGAGAAAGGTCAAACTAAAATATAATAAAACTATATGCACATTTCTCATAAAAATTGTATATTCTAAGGCTTTTTATCTAGTCACCTGCAGCTCTTCAAAATACACATAACTAAAGAAAACCACTAGGATAATCACTGGATCCATCTTTTTGAAGTGGTCGCATGAGTGTTTTCTCTTTAGGTAAAGGATTAATAAAAGGCTAAATATTGACACATCTCTGTATTTATAGCTTCCATCTGTTTCCCACCTGGTCCACATCATAACTCTGGTAGAACCATGACATAAAGCTAGTATCAGCTGATTCAGCTGGTGCATATTATTGCAAGACCTGCCCATTTCCTCCAATCGAACAGAATCAGGCCGACGTTGGCACCTTTCCTCTCTGTTTGATTTGACCTGTTATTAATTTGTCTCCTAACCAATTCAGTTTGGTTCCAGGAAATTATGCCTGGAAACAAAAACTGTTCTTCTGCTTCATAAACCTAGCTACTTCCTTAGAACGTCATAATGTTTAAAGACTAGCGTTTCAGCTGCTCTCTACGCAGCTCTTCCCAACTCCAGCAGCACAATTTGACACAACATAGTGCAGAGCAGTTTACATGACAGACAGATTGGAAGCTGCAGCAGCCAATACAGTCTCTCTTTCACTGTGAATGTCATTGTAAAGGGTACAAAATAAGTGGTTTGTTAAGGAAAACAATTCATTAGATCAACGAGATCATGTGTGTAGCCTCTGCAAGTCAAGCATATGAAAGCAGGTTAACACTGTGGGTGCAGCTGACATAAAACAAACAGTACAACAAGAAAAGGTATTGGGAGTTAAGTGGTCAGACATTCCTATGTTATCCTTTAGATATGCATAGCTTGGACCTCAACCGATAATTGAGATTTGATCAGCACATCTCTAGTTTCATTAAAATTATGTTCAAAAGCCAGACTCCTGATCTGTGTTCATCATCTTTCATGTGAGAAAAGAAACTAAATCCACAAAAGCACAAGGGTTGCCATTATATTTATTTATTGTTTTGATACATAATTATGTTAGGTATTTTGAAATATCTCCAAACTAGACTAATGCGAGTAAAGCTCCTCATAATATTTTTATCTGCAGGTTTCAAATAAACTGTCTTGTTTTCTATGTTCAGATGTCTCTGATGGTGCTAAGACATCTCCAGTGGTATCTGTGTCGGATGGCAGCACAGCAGGAGTTAGTCAAGTAGACCTGGGTGGGTAAGTCTGCGCTCATCCTTCTTTAAAGCTGGGTATTGTTTTATATGCTTGGTACTTCAGTGGACTCCAAAAATTTCATATTCCTTTTCTGCATTTTGTGATTTTTTTATTTTCTTTTGGTGTAATATTCTTGGATTTTATGTGTTGCTCGACCACAATGTAATCCAGAATTGTAAAGAATTTTTTGATAGACTTTTGTTTTTATAAATAAAAATATAAAATGGTGTGTCTTGGAGTTTTCTCTAATACTCCTAAATAGAACGCAGTGCAACTAATTGCCCTCAGAAGCAACCTAAACCGTAAACAGGCACCATCTTTTTTTAATTTAATCCCACTTAAAGGGTATACATTGAATGCCTCAAAAGTTTGCTAGAGAATAGAGAAACTCTGGAGCAGTCGCAGAGTTCCACTGCTCAGGTGGTATATTCTGTTGACATCTAAACCATAATGGTATAGATAAATTATAATAATGTTTTAGGACGACCAAGCCAAAGTTCAGACCTAAATCAAATGGAAAATATCTGTCAAAAGCTTAAAATTGGTGTTCAGAGGCTCTCCATCCAATCTGACTCAGCTATTTTGCAGAGAATAATCTTGGAGTCTCTAGCTGTAGATGTAACCAGATTTGTAGCTGTAAATTCAGCGAGCTGTTATTCTACAAAGTGTTGATACATCTGTCCTGAAAATATATGCAAACCACTTCTGATTTTTATGTGCAAAAAATTTGGAAACCATGCATCATTTTTCTTTTGCATCAAAACTAAGTACTACTTTGTGTTGGTCTGTCACTTACAATTTCAGTAAAACGGCTGAAGTTTGTTGTTGGAATGTAACAAATTGTGAAAAGGTTCAAGAGGTTTGAATACTTTTGCAGAACGCTAGCTGGGTTTCTACTAGCCTAAAGAAAAAAGAATAGTTGCATATTTGCAGAAAATGTTGCTGACAGACATATTTTTAATGTTTGGAATTACCTTTGCTGCAGGGAAATCTAGCTTTGGACCTCATGTGCAGGAATTATTTGGCTTTAAGACGAGGCAGGATGGAGGGAAACTTCTGGATGTTATTTATTGCGTCCACAGAAAAGCAAACCCAGCTAAGAGCCTTTCTCTTTTCAGGGTTCGGTAACCGCTGCCTTCAGCCCAAAGGCCCTCGTGAACCCCCTGTGGAGTGGACATGATGGAACGATCCATCCACCATCAGCGTCTTTCCTTATCAGGATATGGACTCCTGACTTGTTGACCCAAAACGCAGGCTAGCAGAAAAGAAAACAAAAGAAGCTGGTTTAGAGACTTTTATTCCTGAGATTTTCCTCCTCACATTGTTGACCTGACTGTAGATGCTGACCTGGGATCTCTTTTAGTAAAAGGGTTAAGGATATTTCTTGTGGGGCTGGGGGGGATTAATAGTGGGCTAAAAGAAGAACTATGTTTCCTCTGACTCTTCGAAACATAACGCTTTTTTTTTTTTTTTTACACTAAATGAAGCGTGATCTTAGAGTGACTCCTAAAATTGTTTCAAGCCAAATGAGAAGAAAGCAACATTACCAGGAAAAGCTGGAGAGTTGGGAAGCAGATTTCTGTCCCCGAGGTGGTTTTGCTGCCTCCTGCTGAGCGAACAATCTTCAAAGCGAATTTAGATAATCTTGTACTCATGATGCAACCTTTTCAGTTGGGTATGCCGAGGTTGTCTGGGTACTTTCTCTGACTTCTTTTGTATTTCTGTCTCTCTATGTCTCTCTTTTCTGGTGCTACTTCATAAAAGATCCACAGATACTGGTTTGTTGTAGCTACTGAGTTCCCATCATTCAATGACATTTCTGTTGGGTTGTTCCATTTTCCATCTTTATGCCCTTTTGTATATGCTAACAGGATTTGGTAATTACTGTGTTGAAAAATGACTCCCGTTCAGCTTCTTTCAGAGAGTTTGATTTTCCCCTTAAATATGCCGTGAAGTCACCAATTGGTGAGTATTAGCTTTCATTTGATTTAAGATTTTTCCTACAGTGTCACAGAAACACAAGTACAGAAATTGGTTTTTCTTTGCTGAATATGTTGCACCAATAGGCCTGACAGCACAACCTAATTATGCAGCTGAAGGCAGGGATATAAAAATGGAGCTTTGGGTTGCAAGATCGAGAGGAATTAATCAGAGTTTCAAAGAATTGTGTTTAAGACAGCAGAACATTTAAAATAAGCCATTTGTAAAATTGAAAGATCCATTATTTATTTATTACGACTTAAAATCTGAACATTTTTCTTTTTTTTTTGATCTGGAGACATCAAGGATAAATTGCCAAACTCTTTGGCATAACGACTCTGACTCTAACCATCGGGACCATGAGAGAAGACAGACCATCCCGGTCCTTCATTTTCATTTTTCTTCCCCTTTGTGTTTCTGGCTTTTTTCGGTCTTTATGGAATTTACAACCACCCCCTGGTAAAGATGTGTCAAAAGCCTAAAACGAAATGAATATTTAATTGCAGAAGCATAATCCTAGATTTTTACTTAAAAATATCTGGAATGAATTAATATTAATAGAAAACCTTGTAGTTGTTTTGCACAGGATCCAAGGATCTTCGGAAGAGAAACATGCCAACAGCATCACAGATCCACCACTGTACTTTACAGTATGCATAAAATGCTTGGAAATGCCTAATATTAGTGCTGTCCTGACCAGAATGCACAGCTTCGGTTAAAGTCCCTGTACAGGATTACTATTTAGGAGTTAATAGCAACTCTTAATTGGTACCAATAATCATCCCTTAAAATGCATTTACTGAAATTATATGTTGGAATTTTCAAACATTTTTCTCTGTAAGAAATTCTGTTTCTCCAATAAAAGACAAATATTTTATTTCCACTGTTATTTTTATTATTTGCATTACTTGAACACTTTTTCCACATCTTCACCAGGGGTGCCCATAGCTCTGGCCAAAACTGTGCGTGTTACTGTTTTAGCTTCCCTTCCCATTCACCGTACATCTCAGCGTATCAGAGTCTGGGTGTTACACGTGAAACACTTGAAACTGGGATTTGACAGAAATATTGAACCTCCAGATGCTCTTCTCTCCTAATCAAGTTATCCTTTCTTTGACGACTCCCTACACTCTCATACACACACACACACACACACCTCCCTCTGTATCCATGAGGTAGCGATCCTATAGGACACCAGGAGCAGCTATAAAGACCAAGCTGTGCTGTTCTTAATAACATCTCCTTTTTTAGCAACAGTGACCACACAGTATATGCATAATTGTTTCTATATAAATAAAGAGCTGTACAGCGCAGTTTAGATATATAATGTTTCAAGTTTCTTTTTGCTATCCTTTAACTATTTGTCTTAACAGAAGATGTAAGAAAGTCAGTGCACGGTGATGATTTCTTCCCATAGATAATATAAATTATTCTGCTATCTTTTTTGTTTTTCCTTATGGCGAACATTTTCAGGGTTTCGTTTTTATTGTTTTCGAGCTTTATGGTTAATAAATGTTTGAATTGGTGAGCAGAGCAGAAAGCACAGACTGTCTCCTGGGCCTCAATGATGACCACAGTGGGCTTTGAATAAGATTGTATTAATGATAATAATATTAATGATGGAACTAATTATCATTGTTTTTGTAAATGATATTTTGAAAGTTATTTTTGTACATTCAGTTGTTTGTGGCGTCCACAGCTCCACACATGCTCACTCAGCCTCTCCATCTTATAAAATCACCTTTTTTCACTTATTTTGTGCCCTAACCTTTTTTATCCTGAAGTCTTTGCATTAAATTTTTTTGTCAAAGCTGTGATACTTTACTGATCGCTTCAGTTAAGCAGCTCTAAGCTGTTTGCGATTCAACTCGACAAAAAAAAAAAGCCACCAACATTCATGCAAACCTCGGACTCAGAAAGGAGCCCACCTGTGCCTTTAAGAGAGACCACCTCCTCTCCTCCCAAACCTCTCCTCCAATCATCATTAGACTAAAGTGCGAGATGATTCGCTGCCTCACCATCCTGCTCCAAGATAAAACAGAAAAACCACACAGAGACACACTCCAAATGTTTGTATGTTGCAGAAATCAATCAGTAAAGATGAAACTAAAGTAAACATGTTCCTGTTTGTGTTTCTGTATTCATGCTTGTGACAGATGGATGGCAAAAATGTTATAATGCAGATAAGCTTTTAACAATTCACCCTGATTTATGAAGTTACCATCTTGTGTCGTCATAAAATCAATTTATCATTTTTACAGTCTAAACAACTATGGTAAAAACAAAATTAAGAATAGAAAAAAGCAATTTCCAGAATGTATTCCTTTATATTAAAGATATCAATTTATTAAAAAATAAGGGACTTTTTATAGTTGACATAAATTCAGATTTTTATGATTCTTTTTCTTTTGCAACATTTAACAACCTTCAGTAAAAACACCACAGTTTCATGTTTTTTTTTCATTAAAATTTAAAACAAAAATATACAATGTGGTCCAATTGCTTTTAAAAGAGCCAACAGCTGCTAAAATAAATGTTGGTTATTTCATGTATTTTATTTTGATTTTGAAACACATTTTAGCAAAAGTGTTCAGTGAACACCAACAAAGTTTTGTAGTATTCTTTAGAGCATATTGTGCGGAATATTACAGGTTTTTATTGTTCAGCTCTTTATTAAGTAACATAAGTATATCAAGCTGACATTGGCTGGTTAAGTAGTTAGACTATCTGCTCTGGTTGCCAGCCTGCACTCTGCAGCTTAACAGACCGTAGCTTAATAACTTTAGTTTCAAAACAGACTTACCTCAACAAGTGATAGTTGGTGCTCCTTTTCTTTCAATGTTTTGTTCTGTTGGAGAGATTAAAGCATAGCTAATGCACTCACTGACTAAAGATCAGGGTTTTAAGCTAGACTAAGGGTGCTTAAAATGGGTGTGGTTCATATGCCATACAGACCCATAATGTTTGCTTATTTTTGCAAACAAAATAGAGGTATCATGGTTAATAGTTAATGTGGGCTAATATATTTAAAAACTCAAAGTATTAATTGTGATCTAAATTTTTCCAGTTATTACAGAAGCAGGAAATACAAGTAGTTTTGAGTCTGTAGAAATACGGAAAATCTTCACTCAGCTCTCTTATATGTGGAGGAGTCGCAGAAACAGCTCGCACTAATGACCTTTTATAGAGAAACATTTGTTTCCTTCTCTCACCTCATGGGACGCCACAGGCGGACACTCGTGCTGCAATTACTTCCCGATGCTCACAAGCGGTTTATACTTGATTTGGCTTAATTACACTGGCATGAATACCACTTTTAATGTGTGACAATGAGAGCAGAGGTGGTCTTTTTCCAGTCCTCTCAGATCATTATTATGGAATTCATGACCTCTTAGTGTAAAACAATGGGCCTCTGATCCACATGCCTGTTTCTTTAGAGCCTAGACTACTTGCTAATGGATGATCCATCTTTTTTGGTGCATTAAGCCAGAAGGAACTGTAAATCCTGCTGAAACACACGAAAAGAATAAAAATTACATTGTGTAAATTAAACACATGTAATTTAGATTTAAATTAGCTAAATTGAAGGGTCTGGTAACTTTGTGTTTAAGGGCAGGGAATTAATTAGATGTTAATTGCATATTTCATCAGTTCAGAAACCATTAACACTTCCAATTTATGGTCATAACATACATTAGAGAAAAGGAGGTGTGCTCCAAAACGTTGATCTGTATGGCTGACTGATTGAGAATAATTCATAAAGCTATTACAGTAATTTTACACAGCCATGTCTAAATGTGCATTCTTGCACACCAAATATAGGTTGAATTATGTGCATAACTTAAGCAATGTCACCATTCCTTCTGGAATAATTTTTTTTTCTCACAGAGTTATGCAGCGCCATGCAAAAGTATTCATATCCCTTGAACTTCTTTTACCATTTTGTCTAAAAAATGCATTTTATTTAAAGATATCAAATTAAAGGGGTCTGAAAGTCGCCTGCTTAGTAAACCGTACACTTGTGTGTAGTTTAATCTTTATTTAGCATAAATACAGCTGTCCTGTGAAGGTCTCAGAGGTATGTTAGAGAACATGGGTCCACAAACTGTGTCACTTTCTTTTCCACTACTGCGTGTTTGTTGGATAAAATCCCAATAAAAGACATCGAGGTTTGTTGATGGGGGCGAAAAGAATTCTGGAAGAATGATGCAAGCCCTTGTGCATGGAAACGTCTCTGGTTGCACGATATGAATGTAAAATGTTATAAATGTAGCCAGGTGGCTGCCTTAACTGGGCCACCTCAGTTTCCCCAATGAGCATTTTAACACGTTATGTAATGGCCTTATAAATATAACCAGCTACAGCTGAGTGTGTGAGCTGTAGCAGCAGCATGCACTGCCATCTGAAGACGCCGCAAGCCATTTCAGCTCTGTTTGAAACTATGTATAAAATTTACAACATATGGGAGATGCTAAATTTAAATTGGAGTAACACCGGTTTCCACCGCTGGTTTGCATCATATGATGATCTAATCTGCACCTCTCAATGCTGCGAAGGTTTAATGGTAATGTCGGGCTGTTTGCTTGACAGGTTTGGTTCTTTTAAATTGTAGAAAATGTTTTCATTCGAATAAATCAGAGTGTAAACAAAGCCAGAGGATTTACAACCTTGGATAATAGAAAGTGAGAGTGATGAGCGCATTGCTGTATATATTAGATAAAAGAGAGCAAGCTTATCTCTTTAATTACAATAACGGGAGGAGACTAATTTCGTTTCAAAACAGTCATACTAGATTAAAGCCATTGAAGAGTAACGCACTGAATCAGAAAAGGGATGGTTGTCAAAAATTATCTTCTTGAACTCAATACCTATTGATAGTGGTTGGCATCTATTCAGAAGAAAAAGCTAACCAAACCACCTGGACCCTTTGTAAAAAAGTCATTGCCCCCCAACTTGTTGTGCCACCCTAGGTGTTAACAGCTGCCATCAAGCGTTTGCTATAACTGGGAAAGAGTCAAATTAGTGTCAAGGAATTTTTTTGACCTAATCTCCTTTGCAGAATTGTTTTATTATAGCCACACCGGAGGGTTTTCAAGCATTAACAACCTGTTTAAGATCCTTCCACAGCATCTCAGTCGGATTTAAGTATGGGCTTTGACTAGGCCACTCCAAAACCTTGATTTAGTTTTTTTTTTTTACTATTCAGAGGTGGATGAGCTTTTGTGCTTTAGTTTATTGTCTTGTTGCATAACCAAAGTGCATTTCAGCTTAAGGTCAAGGACTGGGAGCCAGACATTCTCCTTTAGTATTTTCTAATAAAGAGCTGAATTTTGATCTAATTAATTATGGGATGCCCTCCAAGTACTGAGGCAGCAAAAAAGTCAAGTTGCCTCCTAATTAAGCATTTAGGATGGGTCTTTGTAATCTTTTCCGTTAGCAATGATAACTTTTTCACATAGTGTTTGGTTTTGGACAACTTTTTCCCCCTAATAAATAAGACTAAAACTAGTTAAAAAAAATGTTTTCTACATTCATGTAATAAACTAAAATATAGTTCACTAAATGCAGTTTTGGTGTATTTATTTTTTGAGTTGAACCAAAATAATTACTCAGTGTGTGAGATATTTTACTTTTATTAATTATTGCTTTATTATGTATGAGGGTCCTCACTGGTATAAGGCCGCGTAGGTTATTTATTCAGGCTAGGGTTTTCAGTCATGACCTGACCCCGCCCCCAAGCTATTACCTGTCAATCAACCCGTCGCCCCTCCCATTCACAGCCTGCTTGCACGTCGCGGAAAAAAAAACAGCAGCAGCCGCGGCCGTTGGGGAAGAGAGTAAATAGAGGGAGAAGCCTCAAGATGGCTGACTCGCAGCGCTCTGTTCACCTCTCCGGAGCTTCGTCTGTTGCTACTTCGCCTTCCGCTACCGGAGTCTCGGTCAAAAACGGTCTCGGTAAGGCAACTGAGTCAAAGGAAGCCGTTGACAACCACCCGCAATGTTCCGTCGATTTTAACCCACCGCCAACCAAGAAGGTCCGAGTCGAGGAGAGGAGCGTTAAACCTAAGAAAGTCAGCAAGGAGGACGGGAGTAATGAGAGAAACGGCAGCGGGAAAAAGAAAACCCAGCAGCTCACTAAACAGCAGAGTTGTGATAGCAGCAGCAGCAGCGCGGGCTTATGGGGCTTCAGTCCGGTTAAGACGAGCAGCAGCGGCAACCCGCCGGTGCCTGCTACCGGTGGATCCCATCCACTGAAAGTCTTCAAACAGAGCGATTTCTTCCTCCACAAGGCGCCTTCCTCGAAACCCAAGTGTAAAGATAAACATAAGGAAAAGGAGGGAGAGACGGGGAAAGGAGGCGGGGAGGAGAAAAAGAAACATAAACTGTTGACCTCCAATGTTGGGAATAATGTTAGTAACAGCAACGCCATTAAAGGGTTCAACAACATTTCTGCAGCGAAGAGAGAAAATGGAGATGTCCTGTTACCATCACAAGGTACGCCATACTAAACTTCTTTTCATACCTTTTAAACATCAGAACTTTCGGTTGTGTTTCTTATAACTAGGGTCGAGTTGTGCCCTTTTATAGCTGCTTGGCTGATACATTCAGCCATTTGAACATGTGGCCCTTACCCAATAACTGTCTGCCTTTTAATTTATCCCAGCACTCCCGTTTGTAGCTCCTGTTTAAAATCATAATTCAAAACAATCATATATAAACAAACCAAGCGCTTCTGTAATCAATAATCGTACCCCTGGGGAATGTTTATTGAGTGTTTAGTGGTTTTTAAACTAAGTTTGATCGACGTGTCCACGGGCTACGCGCTGCCAGTTTTTTTTTGTCGCTCGCTCACCCGCGCGTGAACCCTCGAGCTCTAGAAAGAGCATCGGTCCGTCGCGCGACCTGGCAGTTGGAATTGTAACCAGCCGCCCTCGTACTGCGGCGGAATGGTTACGTAATTACGACGTACGGGTAAAATGTTACTCATTTCATTCAAAAACGGCGGTTATCGTGAAACTAAAACATGTCGGAATAGAGAGAAAGTCTGCACTGTGGACAACTGGTCTGAGTTCTTTCTTTTTTATGTTTCTTTACTATATTCTGGTTTCAAGTTGTGAATGTAGAAGTACACGCTCGTTCTGTCAAAACAATATGACAGCCGCCCGCCATTATAGGCTAAGTGTTGTTTTGGTAGTGCGCCACGCCCCCCTCTGTAAGCTCAGGATGTAAGAAGGAACAGTCGGACAGCGTCCTGGGCTAGCTAAAACGATTATAAAGGTGGAAAAATCGCGTACGTTCAGAAATTGTAATTATAATTTGTTTTACCTTAATCACGTTTACTGTCATAGTCTTGTTATTACGATTAAACTGTTAGGTAAATTCTGCGAGGCAACAATAACAATCAGAAATCATCACTTAAATAAACAATTTCATTTTATTTTTTGCTTTAATGCTTTTGATGACTAAATCATTGCATAATTAGCATTGGAAAGTGATTTTATTTTTGTTAAAGCATTATCTTTATTTTTATATATTTATTGACATTGACAATACCTTTTTTAAAGTATTATATTTTGGGTCTCAGTGCTCAAATTAAAATATTTATTGCAATCTTATTGTTGTATATTTTGATAGACAATATCGATTGCAATTAATTTACAAACCAATCTCCTTGAGCTTCTGTATCTTGATCACTAACATCTATATCAGTGTTTTCAACCCTGCTCCTCAGGGCCCACCGTCCATCATGTTTTTTACGTATCTCAGCTCCAGAACACCTGATTCAAATCATTGCATTTCATCCTCGGCATGCCATGAGGTTCTGCAGAAGCCTGTTAATCACGTATGCATGTAGGTCAGGTCTGTGGAAGCTGCGAAGCACCTGAAATATGCAGGATAGTGAGCCCTGAGGACTAGGGTTGAGAAATCGTGATCTATACCGAGTGTGGGCATAAAAGGGCAAGGAAGTAGTCTATTGCAATTGCGACATTGCACACATTGAAATTGCTATGACGATTCGAAGTCTGTGTATTGGGCAGGTTTACTATATTTTGAGTGGTTGAATGCCAAAGTACAAGTATTCACACGCATTGAACCTTTCCACATTTATTCAAGTTATAACCAGTACATCTGTGTTAATGGTGACTGCACGTTGTAGTTTAGGTTTCGTCATAGTTTTTTGAAAATGTGTAGTTTGGTTTTAGTCACCGTTTATTCACCTGTTGTCTTTTTAGTTGTCAATTTAGCGGACTGAAAAATGAAGTCATAGAGGTATCCCTTTTTAAAGGCCTCTTACATCTTACAGGGAAATATTTTATGCTCTAGCTGCAGTCGAGATCTTATTTAAAACATATGACCTCCACCTTATGTAAACTCCCATTCACTTCCCACCGCTCAAGAATGTTTAGTTGCATTTTCTTTTACCAAACTTTCCCTCCTTTCCAACGGCCTGAACACAGATCAGCTGGAATTTCATCTCCCTTTTTCGGGTGATTAAAATGACTATATTTTTATCTATTAACTTACTTTCTGAATTAGTTTTTTTTTTTGGTTTTCATTCATTAAAAATAACTTTGCATTGTAGAACCAGGAACTCCAGTGAATTTTATGTAGATAATATTTTAATGACCCACTAGCTCAGAATTGTAAAGTTATAGGAAAATAACATGTTTGTTTTTTTTCTAATTGATTTCCAAAATAAAAAACTAAGCAATCTAGCATGCATATATATATATTTTATTCATACCAATAGATACATTTCAATGCAAACATTGCAGTCAGAAGTCAACTATAATGCTTAACCAGAATTTACCTGTATCTAGTTTAATCTCAGTATAAATATAGCTGTTATTTTATTTTTTAGAGAGCAATAGTAAACAAGCTGCCTCAATACTTACCTAAAAATACAGCAAGCAAGTTGTGGAGACGTTTGAAGCTTATTACGTTAGAAACAATATCGCAAGCTTTAATTATTTTTTTTTTTCCATCATTTGAATATTTAATAACACGTCCACTTAAACTTACAGGCCAGCAATCGGAGCAATAAGCAGAGAGGCCCAGGGTGACTCTAGAGGAGCAACTATTGGTTGTCCACAAATCTGACTTCTATGGAAGAGCTGCTGAAAGAAAGCTCTTGTTGAAAATCATTTTGTTTGCAGTTTGTAAAAAACCATATAGGGGAGACAGCACTCATGTGGATAAAGTGTTCTGGTCAAATGAGACTAAGATTGAACATTTTGGCCAACATCCAAACTGTAGTAGAAAAGTAACTCTGCGCATCACCTGAAAAATCGGACAGTGAAACATGGTGGTGGCAGCATCATGCTGTGGGGGTTCTTCTCTTCAGGTTCTGTTCAGGTTCACGTTCAAGTACTAATAGATAGATAGTCAGTCAGAGCTATGTTGGAATGGTTTAAAAGGTTTCTTAAAAGCAATGTGTCATTCTTCTTCCACTTCACAATTGCGCACTACGTTTTTGTTTTTTTTTGGTCTATCACATAAAATCTTAACCAAATCCATTGCTGTTTGTGGTTGTAATGTGGGAAAATCTAAAGGGTACCAATACTTTTTGATGGTACCGTATTTTGTTTTCTATGTGTCTGTGTCTCGTCACAAAAGTAATTGTTTAGTGCTCAGACTGTAGCGCGGAGATCCCGTGGGCACATGTCGGTGTGTGTGAGCGCATGATGTCACCCTTTTCCAGTTAGTCAGTTTAAGAGGTCATGACACACTGTGAACAGCCACTGCTGTCAAGTAGGACACCCGGATAGGATGGGTTATTGGCCATGTCTCCCTGAAAGGCTAGAAGATACAGTGCTGTAGACAGACCCTTAAACGTAAGTTGTGTAAAAAACTAAAAATACTTTTTTAGAATTCTAGAACTACAGAATATTAAAGTGAAAACGTGAATAATTTAAAGATTTTAATTTGATAAATGTACACTGCTTAAAAAAATAAAGGGAACACTCAAATGACACATCCTAGATCTGAATGAATGAAATATTCTCATTGAATACTTTGTTCTGTACAAAGTTGAATGTGCTGACAACAAAATCACACAAAAATCATCAATGGAAATCACATTTATTAACCAATAGAGGCCTGGATTTGGAGTCACACACAAAATTAAAGTGGAAAGACCCACTACAGGCTGATCCAACCTTGATGTAATGTCCTTAAAACAGGTCAAAATGAGGCTCAGTATTGTGTGTGGCCTCCACGTGCCTGTATGACCTCCCTACAACGCCTGGGCATGCTCCTGATGAGACGGCGGATGGTCTCCTGAGGGATCTCCTCCCAGACCTGGACTAAAGCATCCACCAACTCCTGGACAGTCTGTGGTGCAACGTGACGTTGGTGGATGGAGCGAGACATGATGTCCCAGATGTGCTCAATCAGATTCAGGTCTGGGGAACGGGCGGGCCAGTCCATAGCTTCAATGTCTTCATCTTGCAGGAACTGCTGACACACTCCAGCCACATGAGGTCTAGCATTGTCCTGCATTAGGAGGAACCCAGGGCCAACCGCACCAGCATATGGTCTCACAAGGGGTCTGAGGATCTCATCTCGGTACCTAATGGCAGTCAGGCTACCTCTGGCGAGCACATGGAGGGCCATGTGGCCCTCCAAAGAAATGCCACCCCACACCATTACTGACCCACTGCCAAACCGGTCATGCTGAAGGATGTTGCAGGCAGCAGATCGCTCTCCACGACGTCTCCAGACTCTGTCACGTCTGTCACATGTGCTCAGTGTGAACCTGCTTTCATCTGTGAAGAGCACAGGGCGCCAGTGGCGAATTTGCCGATCCTGATGTTCTCTGGCAAATGCCAAGCGTCCTGCACAGTGTTGGCCTGTGAGCACAACCCCCATTTGTGGACGTCGGGCCCTCATACCATCCTCATGGAGTCGGTTTCTAACCGTTTGTGCAGACACATGCACATTTGTGGCCTGCTGGAGGTCATTTTGCAGGGCTCTGGCAGTGCTCCTCCTGTTCCTCCTTGCACAAAGGCGGAGGTAGTGGTCCTGCTGCTGGGTTGTTGCCCTCCCACGGCCTCCTCCACGTCTCCTGGTGTACCTGCCTGTCTCCTGGTAGTGCCTCCAGGCTCTGGACACTACGCTGACAGACACAGCAAACCTTCTTGCCACAGCTTGCATTGATGTGCCATCCTGGATGAGCTGCACTACCTGAGCCACTTGTGTGGGTTGTAGAGTCCGTCTCATGCTACCACGAGTGTGAAAGCACCACCAACATTCAAAAGTGACCAAAACATCAGCCAGAAAGCATAGGTACTGAGAAGTGGACCGTGGTCCCCACCTGCAGAACCACTCCTTTATTGAGTGTGTCTTGCTAATTGCCAAAGATTTCCCCCTGTAGTCTATTCCATTTGTACAACAGCATGTGAAATTGATTGTCAGTCAGTGTTGCTTCCTAAGTGGACAGTTTGATTTCACAGAAGTTTGATTTACTTGGAGTTATATTGTGTTGTTTAAGTGTTCCCTTTATTGTTTTGAACAGTGTAGATTCCTACATAAAATATTCTAAACTTAAACTGCAACATCTTAATTTCTCGCCTACCCACCAATAATATTATTTTTACTCCTGTAGAACATTTTACTCAGGGAACAGCTGTTCTACAAAAAACAACAACATGAGTTTCAGATGGAGTTTAAGCCTTGAGACTGACAGGTTCAGAATATGTTCTTGAAGCTGCACAGTACTTTCTGCTGAAGGGCAAGCATTTTCTTGACAGGATCCAAACAGTATCAGATCATCAAGTGATATTATTAGCGTTTGCGCTGCTGTTGGAGAGATCCTCAGGGCAAGCACACGGGAGGACTGTGAGAAGAAAATCTTGTAACAAGCTTTAAAACTAAAATACAATGAATACTACAAAAAATGGAACAAATGTCACATTTTTGGTCTTTTCTCCCTATCCCTAACCTGTGTTTGTACTAGAGATAATCATTGAGCTTTACTAAGTTACAATATGACTGTGTTGATGTAAATATACGTATTTTTATTGGCCAGTGAGAGATTGTGACACAACTGGTTTATTTAACAAGGTCAGAATGTCTTTATTTACAAAAACATTTAAAACTAAATCTGTAACGTGATCTTATTCCTGAACAAAAATGATCCCTACTGCTGCTAAAGTAGTATAATTTATTAATACTGTTTAATATTTTCAATACGTTTTCTTTACTGTTTTCTTGATTGCTATAAATATACCTAAGCAAAAATATAAAAGAAACACCTACTAAATGCAAGAGTAAATTCAGTGTGATTTTTGTGGAGAATAAGAGACTTTTTTACTGTTCTGCACCAGAATAACGAGCTCATACTAGCTGGTTAATTAGCAGTGCTGTCTGCTCTGGTTGCTAAACCGACATGCTGCTGGTATCTTATGCACCACAACTTTTTTTCCATGCGGCCATATTTAACTCTCTTGTTAAAAAAACGAAAACACACATAGCTATAAATTCCACTCATTCCTGCACCTTTTCTGGCATCTTGTTTAAAAGACTGATCTGTCGAAACGGTATGACAGCTCATTAAGAGGACATGCGTGTGCTGAGAGATGATGGCTTTCATTTAGCTCCTTTTCTTACCTTTTATATAACTTTAAGAATGCACCATAGCCTTGATGGACGTTTGTTTCCAGTTCTCCAGTGTTTTTGTCCAGTGTATTCAAACATGAAACAACTAGTGAACCAAGTGGAGCATTTCTACTCTTTTATGCCGTTGTTCTTGTACAAAAACAAAATGTGCAATGCTTTTTTTTTTATGTTGATGGACAGGAGATGAGACTGAAAGGAAACAGCGTGTCTGTATTATAATTGGGTAACTACATCAAGGTTTACACTAAAACAATATTGTGTCGATGTAGGTCCGAGCGTGCTCTTGGGAGGAGGCAGAAAACATGCTTTAAAGGTTTCCAGTGTCACCATGTTGTTTGCTCAGTTAGAAATGTCTGCCAAATGAGACACCAATGAAGCGATACCACCTCTGAACGGAGATGGCGAGAGAAGAAAGCAATTTTTCATTCTAAATTGCACTTTTTTAACAGACAGCATCAAACAAAAACCCACTCATATGTGCATATATCTGTTGTCAAATTTTGTTACTCTGAATTTCAGAAGTTGGATGATGTAGTTGAAGATTGCCCGTCGCCTGCCTCTGGCGTCTTTCCTGTGATCACCCGAGTGGTGAAAACCACCCGCTGTGTTCCCCTTATAAACCCATGGCTGCAACAAAATCAGAAGACAAAACAAGCAGAAAGGAGCTGCACATTAATTTCTGATCATTTATACCTCCACAGAAATACAGATGTATGGTCTAATGAAGCCTATGAGATACTTTCTGTTCATTTCTATGGGGAAACCCCTTTATTGAGCTGTAATGCAGTTTGCTTTTTCTTTAAGTGTAGTTGAGGTTAGGTCAGCCACCTGGGCTGCCGTCTCCTGGGGGCTGTAAATAGACCATTTATGAATCTAACACTCCATGTGCGGTTCAAGTTTTTATAAATCTGTTAGTAAAGTTGAGGCAGCCTTCACTTTGAAGCCTGCTTCCCATGGAGCCAAATTGCTGTTATGAAACCTGCAGCTTGCTGGGTTTTCTAATTCTGCAGCTTTTGTTTTCCTCACTTCTTTGAATGGTCTGGTAACATTTGTATTATTACTGAGGATGAATTTATCAAATGAGGCCCAAGAGTATATGGGGTAGTCTTACCTTGCAAAAATTTGACATGCAACTTTATTGTGGCTGCACAATTTATTGCAAACCTATTGCAATATCAGTGTATACATTATTCATATTACAAGGGACTGTTTGGAGTGCAATAATTGTGTTAACTGTAAGTGTTGCGAACTTTGATTTTACATGCTAGTTTACTAGCAGTAGTTTAGTCAGTTGGACTGAGTCTCACAGCAGCGGATGCTCGCCCCGGACACAAATGACATTTCCCAAATGCTGAAGGTCACAGAGTGATGAAAGCACAGACGAGACTATGAATATTGTAGCTTCACACTGAAGGCATCAAAATTATGAATTAACACATGTGGAATTATATACTGAACAAAAAAGTGTGAAACAACTGAAAATATGTCTTATATTCTAGGTTCTTCAAAGTAGCCACCTTTTGATTTGATTACTGCTCCACACACTCTTGGCATTCTGTTGATGAGCTTCAAGAGGTAGTCAATGAAATGGTTTTCCAACAGTCTTGAAGGAGTTACCAGAGATGCTTAGCACTTGTTGGCCCTTTTGCCTTTAATCTGCGGTCCAGCTCACCCCAAACCATCTCGATTGGGTATATATATATCACATTACTGCCATCGCAAGATTTTCTAATATCCTCCTGCACTACACTGTTTATTAGAGATGTATTTATTGAGCAAATCTCAAGAGTTTCAAATAATGTTTACATGTTTTTTTAACTTTTAGCCAATTCCGATGTCTCCTTAGGAACTATAAGCAGCAGAAATGTTTCTTTCTATGCTTTCTGCTGTGAGCTCCCATTCATTACCTATGATAAGGTCAAAAACAAGACTTGACAAATTTTTAGTTATTTTGAACCAGAAATAAAATGATTAGAGTTCACGTTTTAAATGATCAACTCAAATGATTAATTTCCCCATCTAAGGATAGATAATAATAATAATAATTACCCATCCAGGACACGACCAAAGCCAACCAAAGTCTAGCTTTTTGGCTTAGTGTCTGAATGAACAGTCAAAATGCCCACCTAGAAAAATACCGTTTCCTGTTAAACAGATTCTCATGTGTGTGTGCTTTCTTCGTCTTCAGCGAATCGGTGCACTCATTATTCTTTCATCATTCTACAAGGGTCCCGACCTGCTTCTTTGGATCCTCCAAACAGTGTGTGGCACTAAGACTGTTGTCTTCTGTCCACTCCCTTCATATACAGAAGAGCGAACGCTATGAAAACACAGCTGGTTCTGCCGACAGAGTTCAAAGGAGAAAGTTATGACTTTTTTTATGGGAAGTGAAAGGGGGCAAATGATCAAAGAAGACGGGTAATAAAAGATGGGATCAAACGTGTATATCAAGAAAGGGGAAGGCTTGTTACTCAGCTGGGAACTTTGGGTGTTTGCTAGCATCCATACTGTGCCTTTCCAAAAAACCCTCCAGCAACAAAACAGGGTGTGATATTTGCAGTTTCAATAGATTTTTCTCAATCACAATAATTTGCACTGAGTGATACTTGAGACCAGTACTCCTCCTAAATGTATCATTCTTTCAACACTTCCGTCAGACAGAAAAGTGCTGAAAGAGGGAGGTAGCTTGAGTTTAACTGAGACAAGAATGTAGGAGCTCTGAAGGGAAGAGAGCCTATTGATGATCGCTTGGGCAGAACATGGAAGAAGCAAGAGTTTGCTGGAAAAACAAGAGTGTGTGTCTTAAAGAGATGTAGCTTTGGGTGAAGCTCAGTCTTAAAGGGAATTGAAGGCTTGCAGAAATATTATTTTTTTTCCTCCACAGGGAAATTTAAAACAAGACATCGGAAAAACATGTTAACCTGGAATAAATGTGCATAAACCTGTGATTATTTGGGGTGAAAACCTGAAACCCGCCTACTCCATTTTTCCAGAAAACCCCAACAAGGACAAGACGAAGGAGCGCGAAAAGAAGGTCAAAGAACGAGAGAAGGAGAAGAAAAAGCACAAAGTGATGAATGAGATCAAGAGAGAGAATGGCGAAGTCAAGCAGCCGATTAAAGGTTGGTGGAAACACACTCCTGCATACTGAATGATGTGACAAATCTCATCTGTTTAAGCTGTAGTTGGTTAAAGCTAGAAATGTCTTCAAATTTATTTATATTGACCAAAATGATTATCTTATAATTAAAGTAATTATTGGGCTTGTTAAATCATAAACTAATTACTTATTTTATTTAACCACAGAAAGCAGCACACAAGTGTGAAATACCATTAAAAAATGTAAAATGACAGGATGCGCTCTGTGTCAGTGGACATGCATTACAAAAATGCAACCAAAAATGACTCTCTTCCACAAACGAAAGTGACTGGCTGTAAGTGGAGCAGGAAGCTGTAGGCGTGACAGCATCACCTCTGACATTAGGTTGACCTTTGTGGCGGGTCTCCGTCACGTGATGAAACGGAGCTCATGATTTATTTAGTCTGACCATCTGACTCTCTGTGTGTCTTTGCACACTAATTTTAAACATCATGGGACCAGCTGTGAAACGAGGAAGTAGCTCACCTGTGTTTGCAGTACAAGTCTGTCTCTAAGAAGGACTTTCTAGTTTTTTGGCCACTTTTCTTTATGACATTAGTTTTACGTCCCTTTCTCATAAGTCTACAGTGTTTTGCATAAGCATCAATATCCTCTGACGTTTTTCACAGTTTGCCATTTTGCCAAACCCAAACCTTAATGTCATTTATTTCGATTTCACAAAGTAAAAAATCTTTAAAATGTAGCGTTCATTTACGTTCAATCCCCGTTACTATGATACCCTAAAATAAAACCAACTGTGACAGCACATGCAACTCCATGATATTAGAATATCATCAATCAAACTTATTTGAGTAATTCATTGAAACTTGCATGTTATATAGATTAATTCAACTCATTTCTGTCTGTTAATTTTGGGGATTATGGCCTATAGCTACAGAAAGACAAAAATGTAGTTTCCCGGAAAATTAAGACCAACAAGGGTTGCAAGAGAAATGCATACTTTGGCATACCTCTGTACCTCTTATTTTACCTGTCAAGGGTCAAGCTCAGCAGATAGATTTAGATATTGATATATACTTGGTCTCTACTTAACTTGCTTGTATTTTTTGTGGATATACTTGTCATCATTTGGCATAAAAATATTTTCATCCTTCCATTTTCCCATCCAGGCTCCTGCGTGTTTAAAAATAACTGTCATTAAGCTTTTTACCGAAATGATTGGTTCTCCGGCATTTTGAGACTTGCAAGGTTGCAGGGTTACACACGGATTGATTTGATTTGTTCCGAAACTACAGACGGACTGGCAGTCTTCCATACCATAATGTCATGGCCGCACTGTGACATCTCAAGGACTTAGCGGCACTTTAACCACACACCATGACCAGTGTCTGCAGATGGAAATTACATAGAGATTATCTATAATATGTCTCTCTTCCTGCTCTCTGTAGAGAGGATGTGCACCCTCGTAATCTAGATTCATCTTCACATTACGCACAAAGTGTTAGGAGACGACTGGTCTAACCGAGAGACCGAAAGTAAAACTGAGCACTGATCCTACAGTCACCCTATGTGGGAGTGTTGGTGTTTAGTCATGCGTGTTTAGAATAATCAAGACGCTGAAATCCACCGTGAGATTTTGAGTCTGCTGAAGGAGCAAAAGTTTAACTAGCAGAGTAGAATGAAGGTTTGTAGCAGTGTGTAGTGTGGTGTTAGATCCGAGAGTATTAAACTTGCAAATGCTGCAAGTGATATAGAGACTGTGAGGAGAACATTAGATTTTTAATCAGTGAAAGAGCGTTAAGTTTACAATTGAGAAGAGAGATTGAGGCAGCCAGTGGAGGAAAGGATAGAGAATCAATAAGCAGCAAACGACCACTCTGACAGTAAATCTTTTTTACTGCTGCCTAAGTTGTTTGTGTGGACTTGACTGCAAGCTTATCTGACCTTAAACAGATCAGGGCTGTTCAGCCAACTGGCACGAAGAATTTTAGTTATTCATTAGACATGGTTTTATTTTAAAGCAGGCGGCAAAGAGTGTACAAACAGATATCCTGCCAGGAATAGCTCCACTGGTTTTATTCCAAAGTTCATACCGCTGAGATTTGCAATGAATTAACTGATGGACTGGTTGTGTATTTCAAAACAGTAAAGAATGGTTTGATTGTTTTCAGTTTCTGTATTTAATAGCAGCTTCATGTTGCCTTACTTTATTTTCTTAAAGATGTTTTGTGTGGCACTAGTGGCCTTAATTTTGTCCTTTTTGAAAGTAGGCAGACAGGAACCAGTGGCTAGCCGTGTCGAGGGCTGAAGCCTCTCTAGACATGGGTCATGCACTCTACAGCTGCTGCGCCAGCGTTGCGCCCCATATAGCCTTGTTTAATAAAGGGTTTTCCGGATAAACCTTGTTAAAACGATAAACCTCACATAATTATTCTAATTAGAATTAAATAATAGGGATGTACTAGTTAGCTGTTTACTAATCAAGATTGGGGAGTTTTCCTTTTTTCTGCCTGGTCCACTGATTGGCATGTCAGCTATGATTTTATTTCTTGTTCATTAAATGCATTTAAGCTCAAATTCCCACTTTTCGTTCTGTAAATGCATCAAAAAACCCTCTTCCTTAGTGCAAGTACAAATCTGATAGATAAATAGATAGAGATGCACCGAGCTGAATTATGTGGCCAATTTCCTATCTGTGTTTTTAAATTTATAATGCTCCACTTATTTTATCAACATTCTGACGTGATTAAGGCTGAGATCTGGGAATAAAAGTGTTTCTATTTGTGTCCATATTTAGTTTGAATTGGGGGAGGGCTGATTTGTATGTTAAAGAGCTTTTGGATTAGTAGCTCTAGTATTGTAGTCTAAATACCCCGTCTCTGCCGCTCTCTTTAATACCGTCTGTCCCTCTGCTCTTTTCCATTCTGTTTGCCCTTCCTCCCTCGTCTAGCGGCAAACACGTGCGGGATACATGCTCTAACAGTGTTGCTCACGCGTGTGCATGCAGAAAAACAATAACAAAGAATAATCCCAAACAGAGTTGAGACGAATCAACCTGGTAATTGTTGTCCTCACACATGCAGTCACAAATGGTCTTGCTTCTGGGGTTTAAGAAGACGAACCATCGGCCACAGTTTTATCTCCCTTCAGATATTGACAAAACTGCTTCCTGACTTAGTCAGAGCTGCTTTTCTCAAGGGATTTTGTTTCGATTTATTTTGTGTGTACACCACAGGAGATGCATGTCAGCTGGGAAGAGCTGTGACTCATCTGTCTGCTCTTGTTTAAAAATAGTCAGTGCTCATTATTTCCAGTGTTCCTCTTTGAAAGTTTGTTTAAAGAAGTTTGAAGTTGTCTGCTTTTTTCCATTTTTAAAGACTCGTAACAGATGTTTCTTCTTCTCTTGGTTGCTTTTTATTAGTTTCCATACAATTCAAATATCAGAAAACAAGACGTTTTTGTTTTTTTTAAATGCAACCCTCAAGTCTTCGCAAATAATTCCCTCTGTTACTTGTTGACTCAAAGAAATGAAAGTTGATCTACCTGTTTTTCTGTTACCCTTTCCAGAAGAAAAAGAGAAAGTAAAGATGAACTCTGAGGAGCTGCAAATCAAAAAAGTGAAGAAAAAAAAGAAGAAGAAACACAAAGAAGGGGAGAAGCACAAGCGAGTAAAGATGTACCACCGCTCCTGTCAAACCATCTGTGCCGGCCTGCTTCTCCTACCACCTTCTTCTTCATCCGCCAACTCTTTCTCCTCCTCTGAGCAAACAAATAACTCTTCTTCATCACCTTTCAAGTCTCCTCCACCTGTTTACCTCATGCCTAACAACAAAAACTCAAATACTGGGCCCTCTTCTTCTCCTCCTCTTTCTTCCAAATCAACCTTTAACTCCTCTAACTTAAATCTCCCCTTTCCTACAAAACCCAACTCCCAGAGCATCCATCCTGGATTGGCGGGTCTTGAATTTGCCCCCTACATCTATATAGAAAAGCATCCTAACGGAGGGGCTCTGGTAGCTCATGCGTATGCATCGCAGCTGTCTTCTCTGTCCGTGGACCAGAGGCAGAGATTTGCCCAGGAGTTTGTCACTTTGTCGTTCAGTGAGGACCCATCCAAGGTAAAGTGTAATCTGTTAAGCTTCTTTCCTCTCATCTGATGCTTTTTATCATAATGTTTACTTAAAATAGACAACTTTTTCTTTGAAGAGACTGTTATAAGACTGCTAAAAGGTTTTGTTTTTTTTAAGGTGCTTTTAATGTGGCACGTTTTATTCTAGAGCATTTGAAACCTAATCGGTCATTTCCAAATCATGTGGCAGATCATTATTATTATTTTTCTTGTCACAGGCAGCTCATTATGTCATGGGAATTGTCCACGGAGAAGCCAAAAACCTACCTGACTTCCTGGATTACTTTTCAACCAAGTTCCCGTCAGTTCCAGTCAAAATGGAAATACTTGGAAAGAAGGACATAGAAACAACCACTATGGCTAATTTCTATTCTCAGGTAAGTTGAACACAATGTACACCGAAGAAGAACTGACCCTCAAATGTTTCATCTTTAATAAATTTGTTATAGACCAACACAAAGTAGTGCATCATTGTGAAGTGGAATGAAAATAATGCATTTTTTCTTTCAAGCCATATTGAGTCAGTACCTTGTAGAACATCATCATTTTTCATTTCATTTACAATTATGCACTACTTTAGGTAGTTGACGAATGAAAGGTTTGATGGATGTCAACACAGCATGTTTAGTTTTCAACTTTCACACACATGCAGGCTTGCGGGCACAAGAAGAGCTGAAGGCCTGCAAATCAAAGCTTGTTTCTGTTGTACAAGGATAGACGGGGACACATTCACTCCCGCATGGACCTGTTTGGGTCTGTTTAAAGTGTTTAAAGTTGCATGCTCTGTGCGAGGCAGGGAAGTTGTCACTGTAAATGAAAATGGACTCGGCCAGTGAAGTTAGAACATGCTGTTTGCTGACTTTGAAGAGTTTTTGAGCAGAATTTGTTGGTTTGTGGTTTCTCAAAGTGCGAGATGTGAACCAAGGATAATGAGTAATGTTAGCTGTGATCGGTATTGTACAGATTAAAGGAATTATAATGAGGGCATGCAGTAATGCGTTTTTATCTAAAGAATAACTTTGAATAGTTTTTAAAAGCCGTTAACTTCACCTAAAGCCCAAATTCCCCATGGTTTCTCTGCTAATGTGCTTCTCCTATATTGTAAAAGACAGTATTCCATGTAGTGCTTTCTCTTAAAAGACAGAAAATTGGAGCAGTACTTCCTTCTGCAGGACGCTAGTGGTGAAAGGTTCTTTATGACTCCCTCTATTGGTTTGTAGAGCTGCACCCATCAGGATTCTGTGGCCAATATACAATCTGTGATTTTTGTAAAGCTTTGACCGGCTGATACCGATATATAAGCGATTCTGTTTTCTCTTTAACTCAATAATACCTGAAGCTCTATAAATAGCATTAGCAATCATTGCTGTGAGCGGTCATTATTTATTTCTACTAGAAAAACAAGGTTTTACCAATTTAAACCAAGGCAGAATGTTTAGAGATTTAAAGCAGTAATTCTTCTAATATAATAATAGCAGTTAGCATTACTAAAACAATATTCTCCATACACATCCCCAAGAGTATGTAGGTTTTTACCAAAAGGCTGCCAATATTTTCATTTTCCAGGCCAGACGATGGCGAAAGCTTAAAGTGCTCTAAACAGAAATTTACTGTACTTACCAGAATATAGTTTAGTGATGAGTCCAACTTAGAAGTGCAGAAATATGCAGATGTAGTGACATCAGGGAACAAAGACAGTGTGTGAGGAAATATGTTAACTGCTGTGTGCTTGATGGAGTTTTATCACTGAGATGTTAACCTTCTGGTTAGAGCTTCTGCCTCCTTTGTTCAACATTATTAATATTTACGGCGCTCATGCTGGAAATCTGCTCTTTTAGAATAAATGAAAACATTGTGAAGAGGTTTCGTACAATGCACCATTCTCATGCTATCCAAATTTAAAAGGAATACAATTAAAATGAGAACAACATTAAATTAGACTCAAACATTTTGATTCTGGGTCTTTGTCCATTTGAAAGACCTTTTTACACAGATATTATTTCCACATCTCCAGATAACGTTCTTTCCTCATCATATTTTTTAGTGAGGTGCACAAGTCCCTCCTGCAGCAAAACACACACATGATGCTGTCACCCCTGTACTCCACAGTTGGGAGGCGTTCTTAGGCTTCCCCCTTCTTTCGTCCACAGATAATGATGATTTAGTTTCATCAGACCACTGTGCATACCTCCAAAAATAAAGGTCTTTAAAGACCTTGGCGAACACAGCCGTTTAAGGGGACTGGAAAAACGAGAAATGCGCATGTGGCGACTGATCGCGATGGTCTCCAGAGCCCGGTGACACAGATACACCTCTTCATTTAGGCTTGTCTCAGGTCCACAGTTTACTAATGAAAAGTCTTTTGTTGCCTGAAACCTCCTGAGTGGTTTTGTAGTAAGAACCTGCCTGCTCTTTTTCAGTGAAAGCGTGTTAATGCAACCAGGGGTTGTGAGGGTTTTTCTTCCTACAATACTCCCTTTGGCTTTATCTTTACGGAAAAATCCTAAAGATCTGTTTGTTTTGCTGTTGCTGCTTTTTTAGGGAGCTGGCCTGCAGAAAAAAAAACATTATTAATTGCTGCACATTTTAACGGGAACTCCCAGAATATCTAAATTGTTAATTGTCTCCATTAGATCTAATCTAACTAAACCGCTTGTCTTGTGTCGTTCCTTCTCAGAGTCATGTTCCCTGCGGGGCTAACGTCATTGTCCACTGGCCTTGTTAATTTTTTCCTCCCTCGTACCTCTCAGCAGTGACCTTGGGATGTAGATATACAGTCTACACATACACACAGATGTGAGCATGCATACTGATCATGTACACACCCAGATAGGCACACACACACACACACAAGGATTAATGGTGTAGCAGGCACATTTTTTCTCTCCCTTTCTTCCTCTTTTATGGTGTGCCTCACTCTGTTAGTCTTTCAGTGTCTCTTTTATCCCTGTACTGCATGGTTCTGCTCAGTTGTGTTGTAGCTCTGTGTTCCAGCCATGAATGACTGCACTGCTGCCTTTTTATATGGTGTGAGAGCAGAGAGGAAAGCATGAAAGGAGAAGCGGGAGAGGAAAAAAAAAGTGAAAGCTGCTTGTGCAGGTTTTTTCATTTCATCTTCAAGAGCTTCTAGTTTATTTGCAATGTTGAAAATGGGAAAGCAGGCAGGCACCAAAGTTGGTGTGTCGGTGCTTTGAATTTAGTACCTGACTGAAGCCATTTTCACTACCGGTAAGGATTATAGAAGATTACAGCTCTCCATTTTCCCAGGGTAGGCAGAGCCCAGCAGTCAATACGTGACGTGCCTGTACTAAGAAATAATTTGGCCTCTTGTTCAGTCACAGACTGTGTAGGAATGTTGTCACAACATCAGGTGATAAGCAAGCAGAAACAAGGTTGAATTATTATCATACAGTACTGATGTGTGTGTGTCATGGATTCAAAAAACCATTTATGTAAGAATATCCAGCTTGTAAAGGGTAAAGCAATGACTAAGACATCACTTGTACCTTATTTGTGTTTTTGTATTTGCAGTACTTGTACATTTTAGCATAGTTCGCGCCTATATAGTGAGTCAGTGAGGGATAAAACGGCTCCACTGATTTATCTTCTACCAGTTTAGCCTTTGTTTTCCAGAATAAAGCAGAGGAACGATTTAGCAGAGGTGTTTTGAATTAATGCTACCATCACAATTAGGCAATTATTACACAATTATGCTGGGACGCTATTCTCACCGTATGATAACCTTGAGTAAAAATATTAAGACATTCAACTAAAATTTGTAGCAGAAAATCTAAATAAATTATAACCGTTCTAATTTATTTATTGTGATTTTGATATACAGACTTGGTCGTAATTGTCGTTCTGCTCTTTATAGCATATCAAAGGTACAACGAGCCGATATTAGCTGGTTGATTGGCCAGACTGTCTGCTCAGTAGCTTTAAAACAGTGTGATAAGTGCTTTCAGCCAGCTGACAGGCACTTTGTAGCTACACGTGAGAGGCAGGGGCAGCACTGAGTTACTGTATGCTTCATACAACCAGAGAACGCCTTAGCCTCTCCAGGACTTTCTCTGACATCTCACTGAAACCCCAAGGAATATTGTGACAGAAAATTATGCAATTAAAAATAAATAAATGTAATCAGTAGGAAATTATGCCACTTCATTCTTCAGTTCATCCATAATAGTTATTTCAATTCACTCATTAACTAAATAAAAAATAAAATCAGATCTATACTTTCAGGCTAAACGGTTCTTATTTATTTTCTTGATTAGCAGGTAGAACGTTTGCTTTTGGTGGCTATCCCATTCATAAATCTTCTCTTTAGTGCTGTATTAGTGTTATGTGTGTTTTAAGGTTTTACATTTAATGTTTTTATCTCACTCTGAAGAGCCAGTGGAGAGATTATGATACAAACGTGTGTCCAGTTAAGTCTGGGGTCGTCAGTCAGATGCCAGAAGCTTTGTTGTGATGCAGGCACAGTAATGGACTAATAGACTTAGAAGTCAAGAGACTGACTGAGCATTATGACTGCGACACGGAGAGCAGAGGAAGAGGGAGTCGCAGACAACCCCAGAGGTTGTAGAAAGGTCAGATAGAGTAGTGAGACCATGGCTTAGTGTAAACTCAGCCCGTATGAGTCGATTAAAGACGAGGGGAGTTGGTGCAGAATTAACAAGTAGAAGAAGCATCATTTAACTTTCCAGCACGGATCAGAGGTTTATGAAGGAAATGGACGGAGAGGCAGATGGAGAGACAGGACAGACAAGACGATAGGAGTTAAACGTGAAGTAGAGAGTGTGTTTACATGCACGTATACAGAGGCAATGAGTCGGAGCATCTTGTAAATAACTACTCAGAGGAAGTCTGCCACATTTCCCTTTTCCTTCTGTTTTCCCTCACTTAATATAGACCCAAGCTGTGAGCAAACCAGACTGTAGAAACGTGCCTGTTTATTTGAGGCCTGGAAAGTGTTTCCTAATGCCACTCTTTGCAATCAACACGGGGGGTTATTCAGCTGGTAAATTATTCACATGTAAACACACACACACACACACACAGATAAATAGATGCTGATAAGCAGGGCTAATTAAAACAGCCGAACAGATAAATGCATCCACTCACATATGCACACAGGCTCTGTGGCTTTGACACTCAGGAAGTCACTTGTGAATGTGAAGATGAATCCATGTGCGCACGTAGTTAGCTCATTGACTCCGTAACACCTTGTTGTGTGTATGTATGTGTGTGTGGAGGCAATCCTCCAAGCCTTTAGCATACATCCTCATCAGTGTTGGAAAACAGATGTGATTTAATGAAGTGGGAAAAGCACAACATTAAGTTATGTTCAACAGAATGAGTCAGTTTTATATTTAGCTTGATTATTAATTAAATGCACCGCTCGGTCAGTTTGTAAATGGTGCTGCGTAAAACACCTGCAGCGTGGATGCCACATCTGCTCAATGCCCTTTTGGATCGGCTTCTAAGTAGCTCTTGTAGGGATTCGGCACTTTGCCCAGAGATGCTCCTGGCAGCTGTCAAGCACTTTCTCCTTAAGTCTTGTCCAGTTTTTACTTTAGACCCTGATAGCCTACCTCTTACTTCCATCTGCCCATCTTGCTGAACATCTCTGTTTTTCCCTTCGTTATCATGATTTGTCATTCTGTCTATTTTTCCTTAATATTTCTCCCTTTTACTTAATTGTGTTATATTCTGCTGCTAATCTTTTCTGTAAAGTTGTGCCTTTGACTTCCTGAAATGATCTACACTGTTTTTACTTTTTGTAATATGCAAAGATATTCCTTCCCATTGAACACAAACTTCATTTTTACTGGGATTTTATGTGATAGACCAACATTAAGTAGTGGATAATTCTGAATTAGGAAAGGATACATGGTTTTCAACAATTGATGCAAATAACAGTAAACTACCTGTGATGTGTGCTTGTTTTCAGCCATCCTGAGTCCATTTTCTGCTGCAATTACAGCCGCAACTCTGTTGGAGTATTGAGTGTCTATTGCTAAATAGCTCAAGCAGTCAGATTTGATGTAAATCATCCATTCCAGCTCTGGTTGTAATGTTTTGGGTCATTCTGTTGAAATGTTAACCTCCCATCCTAGTCTGGAGTGTTTTGCAGCCTCTAACAGATTTTCCTCTGGTATTGTCCTATATTAAGCTGCACCCATCCTCCCATCAACTCCCCACAGTATAATGCTGCCACCACCATGTTGTGTGCAGTGGTAGTTTTCAAACACATTTTGAGTTTTGGTCTCATCTGAACGTAACACCTTTTCTACGCCTTATAAACATTTTTTTTTCTTGGAACTCTTCCAAAAGCTAGATTTGGGAAGTCCATGATTAAAATTGTCCTAACAAAATGTTCTCCCATCTAAGTTGTTGATCTCTGTTGCTCCTCCAGAGTTACCATGAACCTTTGGCTGCTTTCCTGATAATTGTTCTCTCTGCCCAGTATGTCGTTTAGGTGGACAGCCGTATCTTTGTACTTGTGCCATATTGTGTCCATTTTGAACATTGTTTAGTGAGATGTTCGGATTTGGAGATTTTTTTTCATAACCTAACTCTGCTTTCAACTTCTCAACAACCTTCCTCTGACCTGCTGTGTTCCTTGGTCTTTAGGATGCTGTTTGTTCACTAACTTTCACTAACAAACATCTGAGGTCTTCACAGAACAGTTGGATTTACACTAAAATTAAGATACACACAGGTCAGCTATTAACCAATTAGGTGATCTCTGAAGGGAATTGGTTGCTCTGGATTTTATTGAGGGGTATCGGTAAAAGGGGAAGGACATAAAAGCACACCACACTTTAAGGTCAAGGGGTTTGATTATTTTTGCAAGCCTCTTTACATATTTCCACCTCTCTTTCCATTCTTTTTCTGTTTTTCCATATTCTGTCTCCATTTATTGTGCTGTGGTGATATCACTCTTTTTTCCTCCTCACTTCCCTCCACCTGTTTCTTCCTCTCCCGGGTATCCTGACTCTTCTCCCTCTGCACCATCTCTCCACCTCCATCTCTGCCTCATTGTAAAGTGGTGACTCACTGGAGGCACGCAGCCAACGATTTGGCTAGCTCCAAAACACACACACCCGCATCCGAAATCAGCCAAGAGTACAGCGTGCAGGCCACATGCTGCGCGTACTGCGTGCGCATTCACACACAGAGGGACTGTTGAGGGCCAAAGCTGTGAGAGACGGGTAGATGCACTGTCACACAGGCGCAATGCTCCGTCAGCCAAGTGAAAAGCACCAAACCGTCTGAGTCACATTAGTGGAGCAGAAACAGAAAAGTAAATCCGCCAACACTCACGCATACGGTGTCTATTTTGACACCCAGTAATGATTTACAGCTTCCATGTGGATTTGTTTCTCTCCAGTTCAGATTTCAGTGCATCTGATTTTGAACCTCACTGGAATAAACAATAAATATTATTCATGGTTTGGGCTCTTGGATATATACCAGCTGGCTCCAGAAAGATTGTATTTAGATGTAGGAGATCAGTTTTCTGTATGTGAATTCCTTGATGAATTAGGCCCTAAAAGGCAAAACAAAATCTCTCCGCTATTGGAAGACAAACATATACTGTAATAATTCGTTTTTTCCCTCTCAAAGTGTTTTCTATATCTAATCAGTATATTACTTCTTCTGGAGATGCCATAATGTAGAGGATTTACAATGTGCTCGAAAAAATTGATTTGAAATGATGTACATAAAATATTCCCTGCTGAGAAGCCAACAAGCACAGGCACAACTCAATTATTAAGTGTGTTTGAGGATGTTTAAACCGTTGTCCACTTGCATCCCCAGTAAAATGTATTGTTTTCAGTCAGGTCTTGAATATGTTTACTAGTTTTCTTTCTCCTTAATCAGGTGAAGAGATCTTACAGCCACGGTACGTACAGAGCTGGAGCAATGAGACAGATCAGCTTGGTGGGAGCCGTGGACGAAGAGGTCGGGGATTATTTCCCAGAGTTCCTCGGCTTGCTGGAGGAGTCCCCCTTCCTGAAGGTGAGTCTGCTGCAGCAGATACATGGCTGGGATCGAAAACGGCAGCTCAGCAGATAAATGGATCGAGGTTTTCAGATTGGCTCAAAATGTTTGGAAGGTTTTCATCTTGGACCGCATGAAGAGTCGCACCTGATTTTCTTTGTGTTTTATTGGTAATTATTTTGACAAGTCAACACAAAGCTGTGCATAATTGTGAAGTAGAAGAAAAATAACTTTTGTTATAAATACATGTTACTAGTCAGACTCCTGTGCACACTATAGGAAAACATCCTCTGAGCATGATGCTGCCACTGCCATGTTTCACTGTGAGGACGAGTGGTTTCAGGGTAATGGTACTTTCCAGCCACACACAGTGTTTTGCATATAGCCCAGGTGTTTTTGGGATTTGCTTCACCAGCCTTGTACTTCTAGAAACTAAAAGTTTTCTGTATTCTTTTTTGCTAACTCTACTTCAGACAGATTGGATGGAGGCCATCTGTGATAATTAGCTTTCAGGTTCTTCCACCAATTCTCAGTTGGTTTTAGATCTGGACTTTAACTAGGCCATTCCATTGCATATCTTGCTGTATGTATAGGATTGGCGTTCTGCTGGAAGGTGAACCTCTGCTCCAATCTGATGTCTTTTGAAGCCTCCAACAGGATTACCCTGTATTCAGTGGCATTCATATAAAGTCTGACCTGCTTCTCTGTATCTGCTGAAAAAAATCACCACCACAGCAGGATGCTGCCACTATCATGTTTCACAATGGTGTGGCATTCAAATTAGGTGGTTTAGATTTTAGATTATGCCCTATTTTCTCTTGATCTAGCAATTAAAATAAAATATACTTTAACAATAACATTTTTTAGTTGGAATGTGATAAAATGTGAAAAGTTAAAGGGCCTTGCAAGGTACTGTATGTTTGCTATTCTTAATGTATGGTTGGAAGAACATGTCATCTGTTTTTTTTCTGTTCTGTGTCAGATCCTCAGATTTCTCATATCCAGTATAGAGCAGAAGCTTAGCAGAATATTCAATATAAACTGGAGATCTCCTGGTGCTCTTTGCCGATGTGGGACGTTTGCTCTGTTTGCTGTTATGAGTTCTTCAGAGCAGTAAAAACAATTTTAGGAGAAGCAAGCAAAAATACTCAAGGAGCTAATAAACAGCTGAAAAATGTATCAACTTGTTGCTTTGACATAATCCTATTCCTCATTCCTTTCTCCTGCCTGTCTAAATCCAGAGGACTCTTCCATGGGGGACCTTTTCCAGTCTAACGAGCATGAGTCCGACAAAGAGTGACGATGGTCCAATAATGTGGGTCAGACCAGGAGAACAGATGATACCTGTAGCTGATATACCAAAGTCTCCTTTTAAAAGAAAGCGGTGAGTCCAGCTGTAAACTTCTAAAAGAATTCACTGAGACGCATGGTTTGTACCTTGTTGAGGCAGCCTGCTTCTGTACTCTCCATCATGCTTGTGGGAGACGTATTACAAAAGTTTTCATTGATATCAAACACTTTAAGCACCAATTTCAAGCAGCAGTCGTGGTAACAGCATGAAGCTTTGTTGTCAAGCAGCGCTGGATGGGGCAATTACCCTCTCTGTTTGTCTGTGTCACGGTGTCATTGTTGCTCGCATATCAGCGGCGTCTCAAACACGCGAGTGCACGACTTCCATGAGTGAGTCGAGCAAAAACCAGTGCGTGTTTGTGTGTAATGTTAGCGGTGTGTGGCTCACCGCTCAGATGAGATCATCGTTGCATCAGACTCTGCTTCTCATGGCTGAAAGCCAAACAGGGGACAATGCATACTGCACTCATTCCTGTTGAGGCATATTTATTCATCCTAATTCTACCTCTTTAGTTTTTTTCACAGCAACTATTTAATTGTGTTTTAAATTCGCATTTTTTTTATGCGAATGTTGACAGTTTAGCAAGTTTTTATCGTTGTTTTTTTTTATTCAACAATGTAGTAACATCAATGCGTCTCATCTTTTCCCACCAAGAAAGTATAAATTATGATTAAACTCTATTAAGAACTGACATTCACTCTGTTATTTTATTTCCTCCACTCTACCCATCTCTTTCTCCTCTGTGTCCTTGTCCTCCTGCGGCTTATAAACATCAGCTCTATCTCTCCCCCCCAGTTACCGCTTTTACGTTGATTTACAGCTGAGTTATTATGCAGGTGTTTTCAGGAACCTAGAATAACACACGCTTAAGAGGAAGAAAGCCCTCATTATATTGCAAATGTCATAGCTGTGCAAGCACTGCTGTTTAGGTTTGCCAGTGGTTATAGGAAAGGAGATGTAGAAGAAATTAGATCGGAAAAGAAGGCAATGTTGGAAAGCAGTACGGTGTAGAGAAAGATAGGATTGTGATCATGTTTGTAGCCAGTCCTTGGCTGCAGTTTCTGTAGATGTAGTTTCAAAGGAAGTAACTGCATTACTTCATGGGTGAAAAGGTCAAGACTTTGAGCATTTTTGACAGCGCTGAGGCCCCAAGTCTGAGAATCTGATTTGATTATAATGATCACACAATAAAAATGAACCCAAATACCTCAGCTTGTAGTGATGGAGTGTCCTGCCTGCAGATGTAGTTATTGTACGGTAATGGCAGCCACTGTTTTTTCAGTTTTAATAGTATTACGGTATAATAATAATATTTAGAAAACATGCTCAAATATGTTTACATGCTGAAGTTATTGTTTGTATTGTAAATTACCAGAATAACTAACGGTAAAATAACAAAATATAAAAACAACAGAATGAATTCTAGATTTTTTGATAATTGACGTATACATTTTAAAGATATGAATTCCTCTGAAATAAACCTAAAGGATCGTTTCTACAACAGGAAACTTTTCCAGGAACAACAAGGATTTTCTGGGACGACTCCTCCTGCGTTTCAACTGCATTTATCAGGGTACAAACAGACAGAGTCATGTATAGTTTTATTTACTGAAAATCACGTGTTTTTTAGTGACTGGAATATCTCCCGTTATCAGCTGCTGCCCGAGACGCTGTGTTCACATCCCTGCTGTTTATGCAGTTCTTTCCACTTCTTGTAAATAGTTTATTTTTTGGGCACAAATATTACGTGCACATTTTGTAATTTTCATTTAAATCACCCAACTCATTCACATTTCTTTTGATCTGAGCATGCTATTTGTACAACATTTATTTGTGTTTTTTATTATAATGTCCCTTATGTTTCTCTTACGGTACAGTCTCCTATTCTTTTGTTTTTACATGTTTTACCTTTGTGTGTATCTGCTTTGCTGCTTTTACACCTGAATTTCCCCACTGAGGGACAATAAAATATATTTAGATAATGCTAATCACTGGATATTACACCATGGAAACAAATGAAACTGGTAACTGTTTCATCAGCATGTCTCCCAGAAAAAAGTGACATTTTACTTGTGTTTTTTGAAGTTATATGAAGGAAGAAATGTGAGGTCTTCTTTTTAGGCCAAATGAAACCTGAAATCAGCAGGTGGTAGTAATAATGAGGATGCTTCAGTCTGCTGCAGAATGTTAACAATCGTCTGTTTTTGAAGAGTATATACTCAGCTGTGGCTTAATTGTTTTTATGTAAAATACAATTAGGACAAAGGTATAGTTGAATAACTGTAATGCTGTGCTGGACTGGCGCCGTGTCCAGGACGCACCCAGCTTCTCGCCCAATGACGGCTGGAGATAGATAGCCGTCATTAGGCGACCCCACGCAGACCAGCGGGTATAGACGATGATAGGTGGATAACTGTAATGTTTAACAAAAACAAAGCTGTTTTTTCTTTAAACTTGACCACTAAATTTGTTTAGAAAAATACGGTGATGCATAAAGGTTTTTCTTGCATTTGTGTTTAGAGAATATGATTCTCTGCATCTCTTCTTTTTGCTGCTTTTTATTATATCGTATACCACCATATCTTCTCTCTTCATCATCTCCATACTGTTACAGTGCTCACAGTGCTACCTCACATACTCCTCTCTTCTCCTGCTCCCCACTTTATCTGGCCATGAATATACATTCATCTATCCTGACAGGGTACACACTCCCATGCATGGAAGCACCTCAGATGTAGACGATATTTTAGGATATGCTTTAAATGTTAGACTTGATGTTTTGCTTTTTCCTCTAGTCTCTTCCTGCTGTTTCACTTATCAGCTTTTCTGGTTTTACATTTATTACTGTCAGCCTGCAGTCAGCACACACACACACAGACTCTGAGCTGTGTGTGTCCGACTTCATCTGCCCCTCCAGTCTGCAATATTTTCCTTCTTGTCTTTTTTCCCCCCCGTTCTCCACCTCTTTCTTCTTATCTCTGAATGAATGAGCACAGCACGGATAGCCTCGCTGTTTTTCTGTCCGTGTTTGTGTTGTGCTCTTGAAGGATTCTCTCAGATTTCATGCGTGTGTTTTCAGCCTCCTTTTTGAACCTAAATGCAGCTCTGGTGTGAGTCACTGATCTAGCAGTGAGCTGACTGCAGTACTTCTATTGTTCGGCAGTACGGCTCATTTTTATGCTTTTACTCCTCAGGTTCTCGGTCCGTATGCTACCAGATTCAGTGTAAACCTACTGTACATATTCTGCATTTCTTGTCCTTTATGCAAATAATAAAAGTAGAACAGATTCTTTGACCCAAACCTCAGGAGATGATCTTACATGGTTCCCTGTTCTTAACCTATATGTCACAGGAGATTTAAGGAAGTAAAAAAGCTGAGGTAAAATTAAAAGCCTATGATTGCTTTTAGAGTGACCTGTAAAGCACGGAGAATGAAAGAAGCTTTATTGGAACACCATAATAATATTTTGTGTGATTTTTATTATTTTTTGTCATCCACTAGTAGATACATTAACCTTTTGTTGTTTTTTTTTATTTAATTTTTCTAAGTTTCTTGTTAATTTTTCTATCATATTCATTTGCTTTTTATTTTTTAATATACCAGCAAGTATTTAAAAGAGTTTAGCTATTTTTGCCATTAGGTTAATGCTAAATAAATAACTAAAAATCCTCACTTGCACAGTTTTAACACTTAAAGGGGGTTTCTGTATGGATGGAATTAACAGAGGTAATAATTAATAATGCAGTCTTATTTATGACCTTAAACATTTCGCATCGCTGTTTTCTCATCAAACACGCTGACGCACGTGTATCAGCCTCCTAATGCCACACTTAATGCTAACAGCATGTTAATGTTAGATCACCTTTACTCATGTCTACCTTTATCTGCACAGCAGGCCTAAAACTGTGGTGTTTTCCCTTAGCTCCACTAACGAGGTAAAGAATCTGCTCCAGTCGATGCCCAGGACCAGCGAGCCCAGAGAGGTGCTCTTCGAGGACCGGACTCGAGCCCACGCCGATCACATCGGACAGGGCTTCGAGCGTCAGACCACGGCAGCTGTAGGGGTGCTGAAGGCTGTCTGTGCTGTAGGAAGGTAGGCAGTGGAAAAACATGCACCTATTAATGGGGGTTTGTCTGGAGGTGACACACACTCATTGTTTACCCAACTTACTCCATGACGGATAGCATGTAATCGCTCTGTTTTCCTCCTCCCTCCCTCCCTGCCGGCCTCATATTCAGCTCGGAGCCTCCTCGTGTTACCAAAGATGTCGTGTGTTTTCATGCTGGTGATTTCCCTTACGTCGTTCAGAGGCTGCAGTTGGATTTGTACGAACCTCCGCTGTCTCAGGTGTTCAATGACACAAAATCACGAGCAAATAAGCACACATGGAACAGCAATACCTCCAGTTAGATAAGAGAATTTACACCCTGCAGTGTTGAGGTAAATAAACACCAGTGAAATACATAATCAATGCTGCCATCTGGTGGTGAAAAGGCTTTGCTCTCCACTTTGATACTTTGGGGGGACATTCATGTTGGTCAGTGCTAAGAAAGACTGATTGAGATGGAAATATTATGTTAACCAGAACTACACACACAGTTACACTTGTCTTGTTGCTCTATGGTAAGAGGTGGTTTCCAGACGCCTCGTATTTGTCCAGTGTCAAGGACACTGTCCTATTTGTCCCTAGGCAACGACAGACAACAAAACAAACAAGCCTTCAAAAGCCTTTAACTGCAGCACTGCAAAACAAGAAGAGAGTTCAGGAAAAGCAACAAAATGTGAATCATTTGTTAACAATTTGTTTCACAACGTTTTTGAAAGGCATGTTTGGTTTCATATTTTTTATAAATCTAAATATATTGCCCCCTTAAAAAGCTATTCTGATGTTTTTTTTTGTCAAACTTAAATGTTTCAGATCATCAAACTAATTTTAGCAATAAACAAAGATGACTTTAGTAAATCCATTAAGTAAATTCAAATTGTAAATAATAATTTCACTGTTTAAGTGGGAGAACCTGTTCAAGCCAACTTGGCTGTAGGTGCAAATATCATTCCCCCTTGTTAAACCACGAGTTAACTGTGAATAACCACATGTTTTGGTTTAGTTTCTCATGCCACACCAACACCTGATTACTGCTTGATCTGCAAAATCAAGAAATCACCTAAATAGAACCTGAATGTCGACATGAAGTAGGCTAAAAGATCTCAAAAGGCAACACATCATGTCAGATCTACAGAAATTTAAGACCATGTGAAAAACAAAGTCTCTGACATCTATTGGGCTGGAAGCGGTTACAAAGAAATCTCTAAGGTTTTGGGAGTTCAGTGAACCACATTGAGAGCACTTAGAGCTATCCAACGCTGGAGAAAATATGGAACAGCTGTGAACCGTAACAGGAGTCACCAGTTTTTAAGAGGTTCCTATGCAGTCGCATCACAGATTGTGAAAGATTTTGTAAGACCAGTTGTTGATGTGAAGACACAAAAAATAGCACCGGTTTTACAAAAGTTTGAAGAATGAAAAATGTTCGTGCAAAAGCCACGTTTAATTCTGTGACTTAGCGTTTGTGTTGCAGTACTTGTAAAACGCTATATTTTCCACCCTCAGCGGCAGAAAGGGATTGATAGCTCAGAACATTAAGCTTCTTTTTGCGTAGGGAGTAACTTTGACAGAATCCAGCTCTTCACATCCTGTGTCTGACTGTCTCATCCTCTCTTCGTAGTGCGTGCAGTGGGTGGACGATGCCAAACTAAACCAGCTACGGCGGGAGGGCATTCGCTACGCCCGCATCCGCCTTTGCCACGACGACATCTACTTCATCCCCCGCAATGTGGTCCACCAGTTCAAGACGGTGGCTGCTGTCTGCAGCCTGGCGTGGCACGTTCGCCTGCAGCAGTATCACCAAGAACAGGGAGAGGAGGAGCAGGCCAAGCTGAAGGAAGAGGAAACCGTGACAGTGGCTGATGAGCAGGCCAGAGAGGAGAACAGGGAGCATGAAGTGCAGCAGAGGATAAAGGAGGAGAGTCAGGAGATGGATGTGGCAGAAAAAAGGACGTTGCTGACTGACAAAGAGGAAGAACATGATGATCGTTCTCTATTGTCTCAACCCTCTCTCTCAGTAAACTCGGATGATTTCTCAGATGTCAGCAGAGATGAAGAGGTGGTGACGGGAAGGAAAAAAGAAGGAAAATCCGAATGGGATTCTCCTCCTGCAAAGGTGAAGGCAGAAGCTCCAACTTCTCCTCTCTGTAAGAATAAATCACCATCACCTCTTCCTCCTCCTGCTTCTCCGTCTCTTCATAAAGACATAAAATCGAAAGCCTCAGCTAAACCTCACCAACATCTTCAGTCCGAGAGCAGGACGGTGTCTTCCAGTAAAAATGTTCCTTCCTTGCCTCAGAAATCCCCCTGTTCTCCTAACTCCAAGTCTTCCGCCTGTTCATCATCCTCGCCTTCAGCAGGAGCAGCCTTCACGTCTTCGCAGACTTTGTCTTCTACCTTTTCTCCTTCCTCTCTTTTGTCTTCATCTCTGTCGGCCTCCTCTTCCTCTCTGACAAGTCCCAAGTCTGCAGCAGAAGCTCGTGTAAAAACTCTCCCACCTTCCAGCGTTTCTTCTTCCTGCCTGCAGCCTCCCTCCTTCCAGTCCGAGCATCCTAAGGATTCGACCCGCCTGAAGCCTGAAGCCCTGACACAGGCGCGGCCAGAAGTGAGGCCATCGCAGGGGAGATCTGCTGAGGATGTACAGACTCGCACCGTCCAGGTCGATCGATGGACTCACCCGGCAGCGGAAACACGGACACAAACAGTCTCCGAGTCGGAGACGAGGACTCACAGCTCAGATTCTGACTCCAGGACATGTGTTGATTTGCAGAACCATCTGGCACAGGATGCCACGCGGCGAGGGATGTACATGCAGCAATACCCACCCCAGCACCCCCGTCAGATGCTTCCTCCTCCCTTTACCCCTCTCCTGCCCCACTCCCATCTTCCTCATCAGCCTCCTGTCCTTCCCCAAAGCCCTATGTCCAGTCCTCCGCTTTCCCATGAGCAGCTCGCTCTTAACTCTTTCCTCAGTCAGGCCGGTCCGCCACATTCGCTTCACCTGAGCCACCTGCACCCCTCTCACCAGCCCAACCTCAACACACAGTCTCAGCCTTACTTCCAGCCTCCCCTCATGGCCCCCTCCTCCTCCCCCCAGCCAAACGCTCCTCTCACCAGCCCCCCATCTCTCTCGCCTCATTTCTCTTACCATCACCAGTTTGCCAAAACCTTCTTCCCTCCTCCGCACCCCGGCTTCACCTCTCACCCCTTCCTTCCCCATCAGTCCTTCCTCCCACAGCCGCCGGGTTCTTACCCACTGCAGCCACAGTACCAAACCTCAGCACAGGTGCAGCCTCAGCTCCATCTGTCGCTGTCTTTTACTTCCTCTCATCCCCCTCCTCCTCCATCCTCCACACCGCCTCCGCCTCCTCCCCCTTTCCTGCCTCCTCCTCCCTTACCGCAGCCCTCCCCTCCTATCTTCCCCCCTCCCCCAAGGCACGACGATGAGCAGAAACCGATTTTATAGTGGTATTTGTACATAATGAGGCTACATTTAAATAGCTGTATATGTAGAAGGTTTTGCTTCGGTTGTGCTGTTGTAAAACTGTAAAAAGGAAGTGAGGAGGAGGAAGTGTTGTTATCAAGCAGAGTGGGACTAAAATACTGTGCCTTTCATAAGTATTTATACCCTGAACAAGTTTTTTTATTACGCTGCAAACATAAACTTCATTGTAGTTTCTGCGATTTTATGATAAACCAACATGAAGTAGTGCATAAATATGTAATGGAAGGAAAATGCTACATGTTTTTAAAATCTGGGAACAAAACATCTGGAACGTTTGGCTTTTAGAACCATTCCCACATCATGTCGCTACCTCCACCATGTTTTGCAGTGGGGATGAATAGGCAGCGTCACCTATCATGTTATTTGTAAAAATCCTTTGAAAACCACATTTTCCTCCCATTTTGCAATCATGCGCTGCTTTGTGTTGGTCTGTCACAGTCTATAGTCTATAAAATCCCAAAAAAACACAGAGGTTTGCAGTTATAACGTAAGAAAACGTAGTCATCTCAGTGGGTATGAATCCTCATCCAAGGTGTTGAATAATCCCAGACCGCCGCACTAAACTGGCTCAGATTTTACTGAGGCTTGAAGTTTAAAACTGTTCTGTTTTATTTTTGTTGCAGGTTGCTTTGGCTTTCAGAAAGTGAAGGGTGAACCTGTTTTTAGCTGCATATGATGCAAGGTCATGGTTCAAATGAGGTCCCTGGTCTGTAGATGGGTTGTTCGGTTCTGTTTTATCCGTTCGGAGATGGCAGAACCCACCATCAGATATAGGAAGAAAACGTATTTATTTAAAAGAGCTTTTTAGACGTCTTTTTAAATGAAACTTGCAGCTAATGCTTCCATATTCTGAGTTTATTTAATTCAGTTGTGTATTGATATAATATTGCATCATTGCCTCTAATGTATTTATCAATACAAGTTGATACAGATAGTGGCTGGACTTTTCCGCCATATTGTATTTAGAGCAATAACCCTCAGCAATAATCCGCTAAATTAAAACAGAATTCTTTCTTTTTACCCACATTTTTAAGTGGAAAATGGAACACATTAATGAGTGCAATTAACGTGTCTGAAAGACTTTTCTAAACTTTTCAAGTGTTTCATTGGCTAAAAGCAATGTTACATACTCAACCCGAGACGCCGTGTGAATTGTAACTTGGACCATTTGAAAGTATAGAGGTCGTCTTGTACCCGTTGCCTTCAGTGGCAGAGCTCTAATGTCATTTTTATGTCCTTTGGCTGTTTAGGTGAGTTTTGGTTGAGGAGGTTAGTTCAACCACAGCCAAGACTGTCTCAGGAAATCACCTACATCTAAAAATCACTCTCGCTTTAATGGCTTCACTGGTAGGTTTTTAGTAAATTCTTATCCATGTTGCGATTGGAGGGTTTTTTTTGTGCAGATTTTCTGCTGCATTAAACGTTTAGTCATTTGGATACAAGAACACCGAATTCAAAGAGCAATACACGGATGCAGGAGGTCAAAACTAGGCATTGGGCTGGTTACTGAGATCGAAGAAAACCAAGGATTTTAACAGCTGTGGTTTCAAAACTTTAAAATTTACAAATGTCGTCGTGTTTTTACAGTTTAAATCCTTTTTAATAAAATGCCAGTGGTTTCACTGGCTGCATGGAACATAAAGTAATGCTGGGCTGCCCCTCCCTCACCTGCTGCTGCACACTGCCAGTCTGCCAGCTGGAAGAAGCCTCCTACAGTAGTCTGTCAGGAGTTGCAAAACACATGAAATTACTAAATTTAGCAGGTTTTATTTCAAAATTTTGCTCCTATGTAGGTATCACATAAAATGATTTTATTACATTTATATAAAGAGATAATTTTAACTGTAATAATCAATATGCTATTTTAGCAGCAGTAGGTTTAACTGTTGCTTTTGTATTTTAAATAAAGCAGTTGGTTGATTTGACACATTTTTGTTTAAATACCAATAAACCATAACACGTTTACTCAAGGTTTTTATACCGACCCATGCCTAGTCAAGAGTACCCTAACGTGACCGGTAGTAGCACTTAATAAAAAACTTTATTTCTTTTCTGCTCGCAGACAGATCTTTCGGATTCAGTGTTGGATCTTTATGAGAAAACACGGCAGTTTCAGGTTCTTCCAAGACTGTAATTTAAAATCTATTCAATCCTTCTTTTTGCGACACTTTAACAACAGAAGGTTCACTGTTTAGAGCTCATCCCTAAAGTGTTATTTATCTGTTCTCCAGTCTGCTTTTGCTACAGTGTTCAGCAACACTTTTATTTATCAGCCAGGGACTGATGTGACCTGTGTTTGACCCACATCTGTGGAACTTTAAAGATGAGAGCAGCTTTTTCTCACCAGTGTCTCTTTCTTTTTTGTCTGTATTGGAGTACAGCCCACTTGCTAATGTAGCCCACAACATTTCTCCAGTGCCTGTCCTTAACTGTGAACTCCTCAGTGGTCCAGAGCCGCACAGGGCAGGGAGTTTTTTCCTTTTGAGTCGCAGTTGAAGTTCTCTCTAAAGTACAGCCTTAAATTGGGTTTCCAAATCTGCTGAAAAGCCTCCAAATATCTATGTTTCTAATAAAGAAGGCTTCTAGGAATGCTATCCTCAAAGAAGGGGTTGAATTAGTCTTTATTAGACTCACCTCAGGCCTGCAAAATCCAGAGAAGTAGAAGAATAACGCCTTAGCTGTCTTTCCTGCCTGAGACGACTCACTTTGAGCGACTTAACTCCATTCTGTGTGGCTCTGGGGAGATAAAGGTGATAATGAAGCACTTGATAACAGTTGTACGGCGCTCTGCAGCTCTTTTTTTGTGCTTTTGGGTTTAGATCTTACGGAGACATGACGGGATTTGTTTTTTGTACAATTGTAACAAAACCTTTGGCCGAAAACAGATGTCCTCAGGGGCTAGCCTTGTTTTCACAGAGTTTATTTATACCAAGTTTTGTTTTTTTAGTTATTTCAACTGTCAGCACTGTAGTGTACATAAGAGGTTTTTGTAAAGAGGAAAAAAAAAAACTTGTAGTGTGGTTTCTACTTTAAATATGAGCCTAGCTAATAAAAGGTTCAAAGTATGAAAATTGTTGTTCGTATGCTGGTGATTATCTTGTTTTTTTTTATTGATTGAACTCATCAGTTGTCATCTCAAGGCAGTTCACAAACTGGTCAAATTCATAAAAAATATCATGTGGTTAGATAGTTTGAGATTAAATGGCCACAAAAGACAACAAAAGCGATTCCTAACAAAGTCTAACTGATTGCGTGAAGCATGAGGCGACGGTGGAACCAACCACTTTTATTAATAAAAAACCTCCAGCAGAACCAGGCTTAGCATGAGGAACCATCTGCCTCAACCGGTACATGGTTAAGAGGATGGAGCGGAGACACGGGAAGAAAACACTCAGCAGTGGATATGTCATAGAAGAAGATACAGCTTAACCCCGAAGAACCGAGGCAGAAAGGAAAACATAGGTACTGAAAATTAAAGGCAGCATTATTTCTGTCAATGATTTCATTCAGGAAGGAGGCTTGGAAGAAAGGTTTAAATCTCTGTCGGGCTCAAGACTTTAATGTTCTCTTTCTATTCTTACCCTTATCTAAAGCTGAAATATGACAGACTCATGAATACAAGGTATATAACAAGCACCTTAACGCACATAGATTGAAGTACTTTAAATAATGCACCTCTCTGCTTTGTGACGTTATTCTTCTGTTTCCATGTGTTTCGTTTACCTTCCTGTATGGTCTTTACAGCTGTTATGCAACCACCCACAGACTGCAGTCTGCATCACGGAGATCAGCGCTCTGATTCAGGCAGACGACACACTAATGCTGTGGCTACATAATTCAGTGCTGGTGTGTGTCGGGTCAGATTCACCTCAAACCAGAGGCCCGCTACTCATCTTCTTGCTTTTTATACCAGAGAAATTCAACTCACCTTTACATCATTCAGCCTAGAAATTTTGTAAAGAAAAGGAAGCTACTAAGGACTTTTTGGACGAGCTGCAGGAAAACTAGTGTTGAAGCAATGTGAAGATCGAATGCACAGGTCCATTTCTGGATGGTAACCTTGTGCTGAGAGCTGAATCTGTAAGAAGTGTTGTGTAATATTGGAGAAACCTTTGCATGTGCATTCTGCTGCCTGCATGTCAGACGAGCTGAAGTCTCCTTTAAAGGGCAGCCGCTCCTCTGGCGGTTTGCCTCTTCCTCAGGCTATTTCGGACCACGTCCCGTTTAGATCTCCTCTAACAACTTTATTTCACACCCTGAAAATGAACAATTATACAATGTAATAGAAATCTGTCATTTATTAATTACATCACATGCATACAGTCTCAAAAAGTGTTTTTTTTCTCTTTTCAATAAAGTGCAAAACAAAATAGATAGGAAATAAAAAGTATTTTTGACAATTATTGGCACAAAATTAACATTGGTTGTACAAAAACGTCTGAATATGAGTGGAATCCAGTTCATAAATAATCAAACTGTCGGATTAACCCTGCAAGCAAAGAGAAAATAACAGCTTATGAGACACATTAATACTTATAGAGTAGAAAAAGGACCCTGTAGAAATCCAGGAGCAGCCAGTGGAGGACTTAAGCTTACTGCCAATTTATCAGCGAGGAATGAAAGGAGAAAGATGCAGGAATGCAGGCACAGGAAATGGAAATCATGTATAACAATACATACATTATGACCTGGAGCCTTTTATGTGATAATTATTTAAATACTAAAATAATATTGAACATAACGTTTATTTTCTCCAGTGTTGGCTTCACAGTAGTTTAACAAACAGCTGCTCTTTAAAGAAACTGGAGTCAGTTTGAAGCTCGGGGTTGATTCGGCTGAATGGATTTATTTGACTCTCAGCTTTATAACTGGGTCGTTCTCTTACAGACATTGTGTTGAGGCAATGGTTTAACATTGTCTCAAGCCTCTCTTCTTTCAGGAAAAATATTCAGCCCCAGTTCCACCAGTGCTCCCAGCAGCATGGTCCACAGAGGTATGCAGACAAAGGTCAGCTTTACGTCGGCCAGTTTCTCCAGCTTGGCGCACAGCGTCAGGCAGAAGCCCAGTTTGAGCAGCATGGCGGTCAGGTACCAGGTGCGTAGACGCAGGTCCGGCGAGCCGTTGCGCGGGTCGTACCCGGGTTTGCAGCGCCCTGCCATTTTGATGGCGAGCATGAGGATAAGGATGCCATCAAATACCCAGACTGGGAGGAAGATGAGGAACCAGCTCCATTGCACCTGCAGAGAGGAAGAGGAGACCATGATTAAGGTACTGAATGATCGTGAAGTAAGAACGTCATCCTTGGTTTCCCCATTTTATTTTTACAAATACAACTCTGAAAAGTGTGGTGTGTATTTGCAAATCCAGACCAAGCAATTGCCCTCAGTAGCCACTATATAATTAAACAGAGCTGCCTGTGATTAAATCAATCACCGTATGAATCCAGCTGAGCTGTGAAGGCATCTGACCTTAATTAGAGAACATTAGTAAAAAACAATAAATAACAAGCTTTATGGTCCAGTCGGACGACGACCATAAATATAAGCCTATGTGTTGGAGTGGCCTAGTCAAAGTCTAGACCTGAATAACCTAAAAACCTGTAATTCCAGCGAAAGGTATTGTCTCAGGGGGGCTGAAGTGCACACCACAATGGTCAGATTTTTATTTGTAAAAACTTATAATTAAGACAGTTGGGTCATTGGTGATCAAAATCACAAAGAATGAACGAAAAATGCAAGAACTGGAAAAAGGTTAATATACCTTCCCGTCCAGTTTGAGCACCAGCATGATGAGAAACACCAGGGTAAAGACCCATGTCAACAAAACCCTCTGAGCCAGAGACATCTCGCTGTCCGGACACCCAAATCAGAGGAGAAAATCAGCTGTTAGATCGATCATTCATCGCAGAAATCTACAGCTTAAAGCCACGATCACAATGGAAAAAAACTAAAAACGATGGATTTAGCCCTGCTGTGGTAGCGAGTTGACATAACAAGCCTGCTAGTCATAGCCCTGTTGATGAAATACATAAAACTGATATGGTACAAATTGAAATCGAATTAAAAAAATTAAAGCTTTCCACTCATTGTATGCAAACGATCGCTCTCAGCTAGCTGTAATAGCATTGTGCTAATCGATTGGTTGACTTACATTAGTGTATTCCCAACTCCATGTCTAGGATCCTTTTGTCTCCCTGTACCTCAAACATTGATAATTACAATAATGGTACTGATTATTAGTCACATTATTATGATTGTTATAGTAAATGGCTGTAATAATAACCATAGAGGGAATTTTAGTCCCGTTATCTTCGGATTTGTCCCGCCCCTCCAAGAACCGATTGGTTCTTTTTTTTTTTGCGTCATTGCAAGGCGTTGATCGTACGTCCAATAGACATACATGAGTAGAAGCTGAACGGGTCGCGTTGTACGTCAACGTCCCTGCCATATTTTGAGTTGCATTTTTGTTTTACCTAATGTCGGTTCGGTTGTAATGTTATAGATCCTCCCTTTTTAAATAATTTTTGACAAAACAAAGAGCTTACCAAATACATATAAATGAATTAAATGTAGTAGTTTGGTACAGCGTATTCCGTCTTAATATGTTTCATAATTTTTATTGCTATTATTGTTTTTAAAAATAACTCATAAAAACATGTTTAATGGGTTCGACCTCCACCCCTTAAATATTTTTAAACAAAACAAAATAGCGTGACGTAATAAAGTTTAATGACATAACTACAAGTTAGTGAAAAGTCTATTTACAGATGATGATTGGGATTATATGTTAAAAATAGTAATATGATAAAAATACAGTTTCGAAATATATATTGGTCTTGCTCTTGTTTTGGTTTGCAGATATTGTTCATTTTTTAAATTAATGGTCACCATCAGTTCTAAAGTGAACATATATTCTGTATTTATATTATATTATATTTCTCAAAGCATAGTTATATAGCTTTGCCACGCACAATATGGCGTACGCGCTGACGTTGTCCGTCTACTGTTAACATATCTATAACAACCTTCCCCATTTTGCGTTAAACCGTAAAGGTTTTGGAAAGGCGCACAATCTGTAGTGAGTTTATATGACCACTAGAGGGCGGTAACGATGTTCTTTCTACTATACGTGGTTGAGGTTATTTACAATTTTCACTACAACCATTTAAAGCAAATACAGCGTTCTTTGGATTTTAATTTAAATATTGCTTTGACTCAATGTATAAAATGTAGTTTTCTCCTATTTTTTTAGCCGTTGGTCAAGTTTAGGCCGATCAAAATGTAACGCCACGTTCTCACGAAGCTTTACGGCAAAATGCTCAAGTAGTATTTTTACACTCCGCGTTAGAAAGGGAAAAGCTAGCGTTTCAAACATCACCGAGCAGGACTCTCAGCATCTCCTCCAGACAATGGGCAAAGCTCACGACCTTTTTGCGCCATAATTCACCTTCAGATAGCACAAGTTGGGTTTGGCGAAAAATACGTGGTGCAACTGCGGTGTATAAAGAAGGTAAGACGGAGTTTCTGCTCGTTCAGATATTATTAAGGGCAGCTGTGCGGGCTCTTTGTGGCTGCGCCGGTGGCTTAGCTAACTGTAGCTTGGTTTGAGCTAAAGTAGAAGCAGCAGGATTTTGTCTGTTTTGAGACTGTAGGAAAACATAGTTTCTGCGTCGTATTACACATTAGTTAGCTTTAAAAAAGTAGCTGCTTCACATGGCATTACTGCACTTCAAAGGTTCGTTTAAGTGGAAAAACACTGGAAAATTACCTTCATCCTCCACCTGTACCAAAATAACCTACTAACCTTTTAAGCTTAGCGTTCAAACTCGGCTATAACTGCAGTGAGCAAACATTAAAGGGTTAGTTCATGGAGATGGATGTCTAATTGGGTTTAAATATTGGTCACTTTACTTTATTTGCTCTCAATAAATGAAGCATTAACAGACCAGTCTTCTCCTTGACCAGGGGTCAGCATCCTTTAACACAGAGACAGTTTTTCCATTGTAACAAAATACAATTTAGCTATAGCTACAAACATGACCCAGAGGGGAAAATCAGTCTCACAAGGCTTTATATATATGCAAAATGCAAAATTCGGTTTAAATGGCGAAATAAATAACTAAAAAATGTTTTTAATTTAAATGTTTAGGACATTTCTATATACACTGTGTCTCCACTCGTTTTGGTAGACTTGTTGACTTTCTTATTTACACAGATAGCTAATCAGGGAATCACATGGCAGCAAATTAAGGCATTTAAGCATCTTGACTTGCGGAAGTTCAAACCGAGCATCAGAAAATGAGGAAAGGGGATTTAAGTGACTTTTAACATGGCATGGTTGTTGGTGCAGCATTATTGTTTTGTCGGTTGTAGGTTTTTACTTCTCTATGTCCTGTGATTGCAGCATTTTTGTTTTGCAACATTTTTCTGTTGCATTTATTGTTTGTGTGTTTTGGAGTTTGCATCATTTATCTGTTTGCAGCGCATTTGCACCTGCCGGCCACTGTGCTCAAAGTACGAATATTGAGAAGAATTAGTCCTTCTGTGATAAAGTGTACTTGCCAATAAGGATGGACCAGCATATCTCAGCCTATTATACACAGTTTTACTGTATACATAGCAGACTTCCTACTTAATTTTGTGGATATTTCTTGTTTATGCATCCAAATTGATCAAAATAACATTGTTTTTGCAGCGTAGATACAGTTAAACCATACGCAGTGATAGATTTATATTTACATTTTCATAATGGCAATTCACAAAATATTGTGATAACGATATTATTTTACAGTAGATCAATGTTTCACATCCCCATTTTGTTTTTTTTTTATTAAACAAATAAATATATGGAACATATTAAATAGAACCTCTGTTAAAGATGGGCGAAGATGACCATCATTAGATTATATTTGAACAGAATTTTTTTTTCCAAACGATAAGAAAAATAGAACCAATCAACTGCAAGATGATCTTCTCTTGCAGCTATTTGTCTTGACAATGCTTAAAACATCGGTCCAGTATGTTGCGTCACAAATGCAATGAGTCTGCTTCTTTCAGTGTGAACTACTACAGTATTACCTGTCTGTCAGCATAGCTGTGCAGCTGTTAGTCACAGTGCAAAAACTCAGTCAGTACATCATGGTATGTTATTTTTTAGGACATGTCTGCCTGATTTAATAATCTAGTTTGTGTGCATATGCTGTATTTTGATGTGGGCGCTCAATTAATCTGTCCGATCGTCTTCCTGCTTGAAGCCTGTGATCCTCTTCATCCCTGACCACGCATCTCTGAAATTGTTTTGCTGGAGATTGCTCTCCAGCTTTTTCTTGTACACCTCCTTGCTGTCTTTTAACTTCACTTTAAGTTGCATTTGTATACTCCTCAATAATTCCCTGTCTCCTTCTCTGAAGGCTCCTCTATTCTTGTTAAGCAGGTCCTTCGGGTCACTGGTGATCCAGGGTTTGTTGTTGGGGAAGCATCTCACCGTTCTGGTGGGAATGGTGTCATCCACACAGAAGTCATTATATAGTCAGTCACACACTCAGTCATGGCATTGATGTGGCATCTCCATGTGGCTGGCACAATGTGGCCCAGTCTGTAGCCTCAAAGCAACCTCACAGGGCTTCTTCAGCTTCCTGTGACCATCTTCTCACAGTCTTCTTTATTACAGGTTGCCTCTAAAGAAGGGGCTTATATTTGGAGCAGAGAAAAACAAAATTGTGATCGGATTTGCCTAGAGGAGGTCTTGCTTTATAGATGTGCGTCCCTGACATTTGCCTAAAACAAATCCAACGTTTTGTTTTCTCTGGTGGAGCAGCTGACAGACCGTTGAAACGTTGGAAGTGTAGCAGAGAGTAAGGCATGGTTCAAATAATCAGATATTGCCACAAACACATTGGGGTGTTGTGTCTGTAGCTTAGCAACAACTGAGCTAATGGCATCACAGGCAGTGTCTGTAACAACTGATGGTGGAACCTAAGCTGTTGCCAAAATATTGTTAGTCTAAAAAGTAAACGGGGTGTCCGCCTCACGGACTAAAACTGTGACCTGGTCCCACAGGACAGGAGCCTGATGAGTAAACATCTGCCTCCCATTCCACTTGTTAAGACTCTAGGAGCCACCAGTAAACCTGCAGACTGACAAGGAAGCCCTCTGTTAAGAACATATGAAACAATCAGATCTCTTATGTATGATGGAGCATGATTGTTAAAGGCTCTACGAGATTTTATAATTCTGTTCTGGATTTAACAGGGAGCCAATGGAGAGAAGATAAAACAGGACAAATATAATGTCCCTTTTTAATTTTCATCAGAGCTCCTGCGGCACCATTTGGGATACGCTGTATGCCTGTAACTGCATTTTGTGGAGATGCTGATTGTAAATAATAACAATAGTCCTACCTTGAAGTAACAAATGCATGGACTAGTTTTTCAGCGTCCCTCCTGGACAGGAAACTTCTAATTTTGTTAATACTCCAGAGGAGAAAGAAGGAAATACTAAAAACCTGTTTAATATGGGATTTAACTGACATGTCATGTATAAAAATAACACAAAGGTTCTTTGCTTTATTACCGGAGGCCAATTGTTTGCCATCCAAATCAAGTTACCAAGCACTATCTTTTTATGTCTTCAAGACACAGCTGTGTTCTACCTAACTGATTGGATTCATCAGGATTGATGGATAAATATTGCTGACTATCATCAGCATAGCAGTGGAAATTTATCCCATGCTGTCTGATGATTTTACCTATTGGCAGCATATTCCAGCCTTTCTAAGAGAATATTATGATCGACTGTATCAAATGCAGCACTGAGATCTAACAGAACCAGTACAGACACAAGTCCATTATCTGAGGCCAGGAGAATATCATTAGTGACTTTCAGCAGAGCTGTTTCAGTGCTATGATGAGCTCTGAAGCCTGACTGATAGTCTTCAAACAGGTCATTGCTGTGTAAATGCTCACACATTTGATTAGCAACTATTTTCTCAAGAAGTTTAGATAAAAACGGATTAGGATTGGATTATATGTCTGTAATTTAGTAAATCATCTTCACCAAGAGAAGGGTTCTTAATTTAATGTTTAATTACAGCTACCTTAAAAGCCTGTGGTAAAAATCTGTTTAGTAAAGATAGATGAATCTTTTCTAATATGGCGGTCGTAAGGTTTAGATGAAGCTAATGTTTTTGATAACTCAGAAAGCTCAGCTGGATCATAACAGTCCAAAACACTGTTCAGGTTCTACAGGTGCCTCTAATGCTGTCTCGCTGAGGATAGCAATGATTTTATTTTTAATAGAATCAATTTTATTTATAAAGAATCCCATTAAGTCTTGACTGCTGAGAGCCAAGGGAATGGATGGCTCAACGGAGCTATGACTCTTAAGTTTGGCAACTGATAGATTGTATGTTCAATAACCTGCATTTAATTGTTTTATTTTTCTAATAAGTTGGAGTTGTGTTTGATTTTATGGGACTTTTATGGTTTGCACCTTTTTCAGGTTAGTTTTTAATTAGTTTGATTTGGACTGTGGGCAAGACACTGTCTCAATAGGGTTATGGATGGGTAACGGTACAAAAGCTGGTGAGACGAGTGTTAAACTACCACCCTGCTTCCTGGTCTGAACCCTGGGTTGTCAGACTTGGTTGCCAATTATCAATGTAGCCCACATTGTTTTCTGGACACCACCTAGACAGCCAGCGGCTGAATGACAGCATGCGGCTAAACATGTCATCACTGGTCAGATCGGGGAGGGGACCTGAGGAAATTACCGAGTTTTGGCAAACTTCCACACCGACGCAACACTAACTTTAGTGACCTCCGATAAGCGTAAACGGGTGTCATCACCGCCAACATGAATAACAATCTTACTGTATTTACACTTGATGTTGCCCATTCTGGTCCCTGGCAAATATTGTACTATAGTCGTTGGTGTCTCTAATGCCACGTTTCTGACTATGGAGCTGCCAATTACCAGAACCAGTTTCTCAGCGGGTGTATCGCTGGGTGGGGAAAATCTGTTAGAAACGCAGACGGGTTGCTGGTGATCGTGAGCTGAGATCTAGCACTATGCTTTCTATATACTGTCCCTCAGCCAGACTGAGGTCACAGCTACCTGGACTCTGGACTGCTGCAGGACTGCTGCTAGGAGCTACCCTCACTCTTCTGCTTCTTCTTTGTATCCAGTGTTCTCATCCCCTGTCTTACTGAGGACTTCTTTAGTGGTTATAAGCCGAGTTGTGTGTTGTTCAGCATGTGTCTGCCTGCAGAGCAGGTTACATCATCAGCTGCAGTATAGTTACATCACACACAAGACTGCTGTATCATTTTATGTTGCGGCAGTAACACGGAGCTCTGCGGGGCATTGGTATATTTTATAGAGGTGTGAGAGATATTGGAGTGGGTTCTGTTAGACTGGGTTATTACAAGGAACCAGACAAATCTGAGAAGTCTTGTTTTATTTGCTCTGGTCAGATCCTTCACTCCATTTAAAAAAAAATCTCCACCAGGCCAACTCTAAATCCTTTTTTACTAAATTTGATGACTCTAATAACATAAGATACATCAATGCAACATTTAGTATTTAGTTTCTTTGATTGGTACAAATTAATCTTATATATTTTACACTATGTTCAAAGATCCCAGGTTGTATGATTTGTTTTGCTGCTGTAGAAGATGCACCATGCACCAAAAAATTGGCTTTATACCAGAATCGTCTGATTTTCAGGTTGATCAGCCTTGACCTGGTAACTTGCTGGCCAGAAACTTACAAGTCCACACTTTTTCTGATCAGTGAACGGACAATACCTAAGTGCAAAGAGATCACAGCGCGCTCTTCAGTGTGGTAGTAATTACAGAAGGAAGACGACATTAGAGCCTTTAATTACTTTCATTCAATTAATATTTTAGCCAGAGAAAGCACGAGGTGAAAGAAGGTAGGGATGCACCGATTTGAAAATTTGGCCATTATTGATATGTGATATTAATATTGCTGTTTTGGCCAAAAATACCCGATATTTACCTATATTACATATTTCTCTACCCTTTCCACACCGTGAAAAAACGACTATACAGCTGACATTGCTTCTCTGCTTAACTTAAACACCCCACAATCCTGCGCTGCTAGCTGTCACCTGACCAAACAGATACCTGAAACATGTACATGAATAGCAACAAGATGGAGGTCAATATCTGTTTGTAATATCGCCCCAGCTGATGTCAATGTTGGTGTCTTGTGCATCAGTAAAATAAGATGAGCTTTAAGAAACAAAAGCTTTTGTTCCTGCAATACATCGGGATATTTCTGCGGTTTATTCAGACTGGGAGAAAGCGAGTCTTGCATCAGATGACGGAAAGCTGAAAAAACCATTCTTTTAATTGCTGACCGGCTTTTTCTGGTAATTTTCACAGGTATCTTTGGTGATGAACTCTTAAGTCCTTGAGGTTGGAAGGCCTCCTTACCATCATCCTAATCTTTAACTCCCTCCACATATTCTCTTTCACATTCAATGAAGGACTCCGGCTGGCCATCTCCAAAACATCAATATCACTTCCAGACGGAAGAAAAATGTTTGTAAACATAAAACATTACTTTGAACCTGAATCTGCCAGGGGTATGAGTATTTTGGTTGTAAAATGGCCAAAAATTCGGAACTTTCTTGTTATTAGTCCAGCAATGAATGAAAAGCAAGCAGGTTTTAATATCAGAGTTGGACTCTAGAAAGACGTAGAGGAGGAGGAGGAGGACAAGGAGACACCTCAGGGGTCAAACTTATAGATGTTAATACCAAAAACGTTTCTACGTTGCAATGTATTTGTCATTGGTCATACTTGGCCGTCGTAAATCAGCTGTTGTTAAGCAGGTCCCACTGAATGACTGCAGATCCTCAACCTAAATTCACTTTTTCTTACAATTTTGTCTGGATGGAAGGTTTTATATACAACAGCCAATAATCCCACAATATAAACTCGGATTAAACAGATCAAGTATTATTTTGATCAAAGCAGCAAAGCTGTAACTGGAGAATAATGAGTACTTAACACTCTAGTAAACTTTACTTTCAGTATCAGGTTCTGACTTGCAATGTTTGTGTTTCCGGTAAATGAACCAATCAGCTGTTCATTTGGGGGTTTGGGTATTTGTTACTCAGATTCAGTGAAATTTGCTGCAAAAATCCTGCTTTTAACTTCCCACCAGTGGTCCTTTTCTGATGAAAATGGGACAAATTAATGGATCCATTCGAGCTGTCAAATTCAATCATTGGTTATCTTTGTGTTAATGTTCCTCACACTTTATTTTGAAATGCATTTATTAAGTTGGAGTGTAAACTATAAACCCCAGAGTCAAATTACCTTTCATAGGTTTGCTTTAGCCAATACCAGCAGTCTGTTGTGTCTATTACCTGTTGGTGTTATTGGTTTTATACTGATTACAGCTCTTCCTCTTGTAGAGGAGCTGTTGAGTTTCTCTTGGTTGCAGTGTGTCAATAACAGCAGTAATATGTGTAATTTGTTTAGCTTGCAAACAAAGATGTCACACAAAAGACGGCCTGTATCTGCTCACATGTTGCTGAAAATCATGCAGGCTCTTTCTACCTTGTCTGTCCATCCTTCCTTCATTGTGTCCTACCATTCTTCTTGCTTTTTTCTTCCTAGCATCCTACCTCTGTTCATTCTGTCCTTCCTTCTTTCATTGTCCTTAGTTGTTCCCTCTTTCCTTCCTTTCTTTCCTTCTCTTTGTATGCTACCATTTTTCTTCCCTCCCTCGAGTTTTCTTTCCTCTTTTTCTTGTCTTTTCTTCTTTGCTTACCTGCCTTTCCAGCTTCCTTGTTTTCTTGTGACCTGCCTCCCTTCCTTCTGTCCCTCTTTCCTTCATAGTGTTTTCCTGTCTCAGACTTTATGGTGGTTTACACACCTACAACAAGAACATTACTGTTGTTGGTTTAAATGTGATGCTTGGTATTGTCTTAACATCATTCTTTTCTCTTTATTTTGTTTCTAAATGTGCAGATCTTCGACCTTCAGGACAAACCACCACTCAGCTCCAAGGCCAGACCAGAGTTGAGCTCCATTTTTTTACTGTCCTGCAGTTCTTTCATGAAACTCTTCTCTTGTTTTTTCTGCTGCTACATGTTTTAACCGCTTCATCTGTTGCTATGAGTGTGTCAGCCACCTGCGTTCACATGAACAGCCCTTTATGAAAACTGGTCGCCTAGCCTGAAAGAGAAAAACAGATGGAGTAATAAGAGACTGTGAATTTAGAAAGCAGACTAACCATTTTGGGAGTGCACATAAAAAGCAAATGCAGGGTTTCTTTTTTTAGCATTTGTCTGCAGATTAGACTGAAGCTGGCCTGCAGTCAACAGCAGCACTAAACTTTTTTTAAGTTTCAGTTCTACTGCGGTTACCTGGTTCCTGCCCAACATTTGCAGCAGGCAGGCAGATTTTTTGCATTTCTAGTTTTACATGACCTTTTTTACAGAGCTAGCTGCTTTGCATTCTCTTCTGATTATGCTATTGTTTACACTTTCTGCAGCAGGTTGGGTTGAGGCATTCGAAAGTCTCATGAGAAATCAGAACTGATCACGAGAAGTGGCATTTCTCTAATCCTATCTGTCCTGTTTCAGTGAGCTCATGACAAGCCTCTGTGCAAACATTGGTTATGCCTCACTGGCGTAAAAACAAAGTTCTTGTGACACAGCCACAGGTCGACCTTCTACAATTGTCTCTATTGCCCACTCAGGGGTGTATCAGTTGTTGATCCAACCTCAAACGTTTTCCTTTGATATTTTCACATGCAACACTTGAGATCAACAAAGTAGCATTATGCTGGTTTCACTAAAGTGAATTGCTGGATTATTTGGTGCAAGTTAGGATGGTCAGAAAATCTTCTTGCTTGATGAAAACCACGTCTCCATCACCTTGTTTGTGACAAACACTCTTGAACTGATTACCGATCCTTTGACCTTTTAACCATGTCCTGAGCTACAGTCTTAGGTTTCCTGTTGGCAGGCAACATACTGAAAGGCTGCAACACACGTGCCTCCACCCAGCAGAGATGGAGGGAGAGAAGCTAGTGTTACACCCCACAAGTTTAGCAGATTCATGAAGGACATCTAATCCTGCTATTCACTCTATCAGTCTATATTTCCAGCTAACTTATGACTACTGAATCTCTGTACTGTAGCTTTTATATAACAAGTTGTTTGAGGCCTGAAGCAGGAATGAATTAAAGCTAATTTTATCTGAAACACAAATAACACCTTTGTGAGAAGATTCTGTTGTATTTGCTGTAACTGCAGGTTACAGGAAAAAATATTCCTGTCTAATACTAGTCTGTCTTTTGCTGTTAATGAGCTAAATTACAGACACACACAGGACATGCGGTGCTGTGTATTGTTAATTCAGCAGCACTGCATGATTTTTGAGCATTAATGGCCACTGAGTGCATGTTAAAGCATCTCAATTGGATTTAAATCTTGACTTTGACTAGGCCTTTCCAAAACGGGAACTGGTCACCGACTGCCCACCGGACATTCTCCTTCAGGACTTTCTGGTAGAGAAAAGACTTCGTGGTTCCTAGCCCCAGGCTGTCACACTACCACCGCCATGTTTGACTGTAGGCGTTGTTTTTTTAAATGCCCTGATATTTTTACAACAGGTCTAACTTTTGCCTCATCTGATGTTCCCAACACACGTCTCAACCTTGTAGACAGGAAGCTCTTATAGCTGCAAGGGTAGGGCAACGGCATTAATGGCAATGGATTATTAACGCTATTGTATCCAGAAAAGAATTAAAATTAAAGTTCAAGTGTATTTAAAAGCCTATGACCCAATACTTGTTGACAATATCGTGTGTATAAAAAAAATCCCCATTAGTGACACAGTGCTTTTACAGCAACACCCGTTTTCACACATGCATATTCACCACACCTGCTCTAAAGGCTCTGAATGAGCTATAGGTGTTTCCGTTTCGTTTCTTTGTTCGGTGGAAAACACCCGTGGGTGAGTGTTCACTGAGATATTTCTTCGTGTGGCACACGAGCAGAGATGGAAGAGCTCACATAATGCGAAACAACCAATTCTCAGCCAATTCTCTGTTTTCTTTTTCTTTTTAATAATTATTTCTACTTTAGCTCCGGACGCATACAGGCTGCTTGCACGCATTCAGACATTCGTGCCCTGAGCACAACAGCCCTCATTTAAACCGTGGCCTACATAGTGCAGACTGTCCGACTTCACTGCGCTCTCTGTAAATAGGTCAGTTCAGACAGACTGCTGGTCAGACAGATTTGGCAAGATTCAAGGCTGCTGGCTGTGTGAACGCGTGTCTTTGTGTGTGTGATATGGAAAATGTTCTCTGAGAGCTCTGTTTTTGAATTGACTTCCTGTAGACACATTTCTGTAGCTACCAGCATTTTTGTCCAAAGCTGAATCAGTTCTGCCTCTTGTGAACATCTAAGAGCTGTTTTTGCGTCTGTCCTTTAAGCTGTTTTTATTATTAGTTATCCTTCAGGAAAACCCTCATGTATTTTGGGATCGCCGAAAGGTAGCATGGAAAACACCGCTTTAGCAAATGAGTGTTTCTTCTTACATGTTTTTGGCAGGGGTAATTACCCTGCATCATAACCACAGGCTGTATAAAGCAGCAATCCCCATCTCGGAAATAGTTTTTGTCTCATAATGTGTGTGAATCAGCGTTGAAATCTCAGCAAAGGATGAAAATAGGATTTAAAGGCTTTAAATAAAGAGGATCTACCTGCATGAGGAGGATTTGTGGTCTGAGAGTTGCGAATCTGAGGTTATTGTCAGACTCCAGAAATGGAGTGTTGCTCCTTTAGGCTCGTCTACATGGCTATACTTTGTTACAGCTGCTGCGTGCTATTTCTTTATTTTTATTTTTGCAATCTAACTATTCTTTTATTTGCAAGCTGGGAAATGTTCAGGTTTGGTTTAATGTTCGTTATGCAGATAAATATAATAATCAACCCTGCAGCCAAACAAGAGTTATTAATGCAAAACTGTTTAAGTTTTAAACATTCTTCTTTTTTACATTTTCACAAATATTCATAAATTTAAAACCTGTTCTATGTAAGAAAAAAAGAGGTGTTGAGCATTATTTGACAGTGATATGCTGATCATGCCATCCACATCGTCTGGACAAGACCTAAAACATGCAATTTGCTGAAAGAACAATTTACTCAGAGCTGTAACTAAGCCAAAACTGTACCATAAATATATACATTTTGCATTTAAGATAAAAAACCTTCTTTATGCTCTTAGTCAACAGACTAATCAATTAGCTAAATAATTGTTCCAGATCAGCTAGTTTCTTTCCTAACTTGTACCCCAATTTGCCATATTGTTGCTTTCCTGCGTTCCTAGCCATAAACAAATCACTTCAAGCCAATGTTCGTAACTTTATTAATGTTGGTAGTTGAGTATCTTTTAATAATTCAGATATTTAATCATAAAAATGCTCCAGTCCATGTAATTTTTTATTTAATTCTCTCTCTCTCATTTTTTTTTAAGTTTTATATTGCACCCTGTTTCCATTTGTTATGTTTGTGATTGCTGGTTGAACCAGTTGATTCCTATTAAATGTCAAAGGTTAAAACCCTGACAAAGCCAGAAAAATCAAAGTAATTGTTTGCTGAAATTTATTCAGTTCTTAAAATCACATTTCCTTACATTAGTAACTTCTAGTTAGCTATAGGGGACTGTTGAAAACTGTTTATTACATCGGGCTCGTTCGGCCTCATCCATCAAGTGTTTGGTGCACACAAACTAGCAGTCCTCTAAAGTGGTTACTTTGTCACTGATATAAACAAGGCGTGTTGTGGTTTGGTAGATGAACGATGAGTTCTGTGGCGACCATCTGATCGCTCGCTCTCTCACAGAGAGCCACTGGCTGCAGATGGTCACTAAGCTTCCTTATGAGATAATCTTAATGGGTTTTATTTTTAGCCTTGGATGTGTTACCGCTTTTGGACTGGGGTGCTTCTCAAAACACACCAATGGCCAACATTGTTTAGTACTAACAGAAAATGCTCATCCGGGAGGAGTGAATGCTGCAAGTCACTGACTGGATGCAATCTGCTGGGTTTCCTTAGATAGAAAAACTTTTTATCCAGTTTGAATAAATAACTGTTCAGTGATTAAGATTAACTGGATTGTATGTACCTGACTTTTGTGAAGTGCCTTGAGACGACATGTGTTGTGAATTGGCGATATATAAATAAACTGAATTGAATTGAAAAGTACTCTGTTCCTTCCCAAGTCTTAAAACAACCTTAGATTTCCCACTACATATTATCAAATTCTCACAAAGAACTGTCGATATTTTTAAAATGAGTATAAATAAGAGAAAACTCTTGCTCCCTTCAGTCCTTCTGCCCTTCAGCGGCTGCCCTCTGTGCCTCCATCTCACACAGCAGGACAAAACCACACTTACATAACAGAAAAATAGAAAAATTCAAAGAGTCTCAAAGGAAGATGAGGAAGGAAGAGAGGTTAAGAGAATATAAAAGAAACGATAGTGGCTAACCGCAAAATCCTCCATGTCTTAGCAGCTGTTTAATAACCACATCTTCTGCTTATCCACTGCCTGATCACGCATCGTGGTACATTGTGGGTGGTGCTTAAGGCAAAATGATTTAAAGTTGCCCTGGTTAAGAAGTGTAACTTCACTAGCTAAAACAGCTAAAACAGTAGACATCAGTGAAAAGAGAGTTTCCACTATGAGTCTATAATACTTTGCTATGTTTAAACGCAAGATTTGCCAGCAGTTTTCAATGCTAGGGCTCTCCAGAGCTGCATAAGCATGGAAAATAGCAAAAGAAATATATATAAAATGATAAAAGAAGACCCAACGGTTCAATAAAAAAAAATGCAAACATAGAAAAATGTTAAAAATGTGCAGCTAAGGAGTTTTCATATTTTTTCCACTGTTTAGATCTAATATATTGATATAGTCTCTCTGTCACCTAGTGTTTCACATACTTTATACTACATTTTAGCCATCATTTGTTTAGTTTCTGCGTCTCTGGTCTGACAACTATCAGACACCTACGCAGTCGAACAGCTCGACCCGGCTTCAGGTGACTGGAAAGGTTTCCCGCTAATTGCAAGGTTGGCGTTTCAGTCTACATTCCCTCCAAATTATTCCCAGTGGCAGTAGTTTAATCCATTAGCCATGTGTCTGATGGGCTGTACACAGATTGTCCAACACAAGAGGGCTCAGTCCTTAAACTTACTAGGGATGGGTACCTTTCACATTTTAACCAATACGGTATCAATGGCCGGTACCTGGGAAATGGTATTGGTACCAATTTTCGGTACTTTTGTCTGTATTTATGTGGTGATAAATGTTAATTTATTTAATAAGAGCAATCTGAATATTTTTATTTCTCAATATCTAAACTTTTAATGAATATAACAAAACAACATCCAGCTGTTTTTATTCGAACATCTCAGTAGTTTCAAACATTTCTTCTCCTATGTAGCTGGCTGCAGACGACGAGTCGCTAACGGATGCAGGCGTGCTGGCGGTGCCGGATTCAGAAGTTGTAGCCGTAGATCTGACGAAAACTGTGCATTCTTCAGCCTTGAGAAAAATCTTGTGCTTCACCAGGTGCTTCCTCCTGCTGCTGGCCTTGTTCTTCGCGTCATCAATAATGCAGTGAGCGTAATCTGCACCGCATTTTGAAAAGTGGAGCCTACTTTTGAGTCCTTTCTATCAGCCATGCTTTGTTCACTATAGCAACGGCTACTGACACTGTAGCATACAATGCTGTGTTCATGTTCGGCATGGAAAATCGCCCACTGTTCCACTTCCTCAGTGTCACGATGATGCGTTTAGGTACCAAAACATGGTACCATTTGATTTTACATGATTAGGTACTTTGTGGTACCAACGGAGTTCGGTTGGTATCTATAAAAGTACTGAATTGAGTACCCATCCCTAAAGCTTACTGTTTATTTTTCTCTATTAATATGTTGAAGACTTAAAGCCTTCTCATTTAAACTTTCATCAAGATGAAGCAGGAAACTTGCTTTATTTGTATCCTCTGCCAAATGTTTTACGGATATTTGCTTAATATTGATTAAAGGAAGTTAATTGTGCACTCGTCAATATGTGGATCAGTTAGCTGAAGCGCTTTGCTATCATTAGCATGTTTATTATCCATTTTTATTTTTGTTTTGTGACACTAGTGGTCTTTATTTTTGGTATGCATCTTTCTTAATCGTGCACAGCCAACTTACAGTTATTCTCCTACATCATAAACAGCTTTTCTTTTAACATCGTACCATTTACTGACTAGTGTTTCAGCTGCTCTCTGTGCAGCTGTTGCCCACATGGACGGCATTTTGTCCCTGTGGGACTGTTAATGTCATCGTAAATATTTAGATTTGTTTGATTGAGAAAATAATGAGCAGAGGCTGCAATGTTGTATCGCGAGCTGGGCTCACAGAAATAGGACGTGATATTTAAAAACTGGCTTTGCAGGTTGCAGCTGCACAGCTTACTGTTGATGCAGATGACATCAAATTAAAGGGCGATCTTTAGCAGGAGTTATGTTTACTTCAGGGACTCAAATGTTCTACCATTTTAAAAATTAGGAGGAAGACCTTTTTTTTCTCTAGTTATAAAAAGACCCCAAATCCAGGCTAACTCATTTAGTGACATTTTAATTCACGCTTTTATTTATTTTTTTTATGTAAAATCAAATTATCATATAAATAACTTCATCCTACCTGTTAACACCGAATGAGATGTCATCAGCACAGTTGTTGTCAGGCTTCAAACTCAACGCCTCAGTGATAATCAGTCCTGGCAGTCTGGAAGGAGCTGCTGTCTAGCTGTTGGCTGCTTTCTTATGTTTACCTACACTCCCAGCCCTCCCAGTGAATTATAATTCCACATTTGCAGGTTAGATTTTTTTACTTTTAAGGAGATGCCTAAACATGATTTTACAATAATTTAAAAGAAATATTTCATGTTTTAAATATGCAGCACTTTATTTGTGACTAGAAACGAGCCATTGGACTTTGTTTCAGACCTCAGGTCAGAGAAGGTTGGGAGTTGCTGGAAGAAAAACACATTACACAGTTTTTCCATGAAGATACAAATACATGTGTGTGTTTTCACCTCCCTCACCTTTTTTTAGATCTCAAGACACACCTTCTCACCAGGTGTAGATCTCAGCCGCCCTCTCTGCCTCATTACTACGTCACTCACGCTGCTGTCTTCCTCTGTCTCTCTGTGTGGTTTCAGTCTAAGATGCCCTAGGCGCGAGAAGGAAATGTAAATGGCTTCCAAAGTAAAAGATGCTGTTGTTTGGTACCAGAAAAAGGTAAGAAGCTTTTTCTTTTTCTTTTTTTTTCAAACATGCTTTTTGATTCAAAACCAGAGAGGGTTTTTGGGGTTTCACGACATGGCAAAACCTTTAAAAGCATTTTCACGTTTGGCTTCAAATATCTGCTGGAGAATTTATCTTGTTTATGACCTAAAGTTAGTAGGGCAGAATAATACTTTATTTTGGAACATAGCCACATTTTGTGGTTTAAAGCAATGAAATATACTGCTGGTAAAGTTAGAAAGTAAGTAACTGACGGCACATTTTAGCAGACACACGGTGCTGAAGAATGTTTTGGCTCTTTTCCATCTGCACGCATGCGGAAAGCCAAAATGTTTTGGGCGTCCAGCTGTGTGCCAGGCAGGTGTCGTATGTCCTCTTATTCCATGGTCTCGGATATCAGATCTCCCGCTGGAGTCCTGCACCGCTCCTCCTGCAGTTCTCAGCTTACACTCTTATCTGCATCTCTGCTATTACAGCCTCTGCTATCGCTTCTTCGCCCTGCCTGTTTTTACTCTGAAACCCTCTGCTTGTGTCTTTCATCCTTCCTTGGCTCTGAGGACCTGTTTGCACTTCGCAGATGTCGATTTCAAACCTCACAAACAAAACATGACTCACAGGTTCTAGACTTTAATTAAAGGTATATGTGGACTGTTTTCTCTAAGCAGTGTTTTATTGCTTCAGTTTAATTTGTCTTGAATATAATTACAGGGAACATTTAATCCAGCTGAAATATTAAACGAGAAGTCTTAAATAATATTACATGTCTAAATTAAGTGTCTTACAGGGTATCTTGTGGCATTAGTTGTGTGTCAAACTATGCTTGACTGGACAGAAGAATCACTAGTGGCGACAGACGCGGAGTCAGGAAAGCTTAAACCTTTTTAAGAAGCAGTAAAACCTGTCGTCAGGGCGTTTTTATCTCCTTAAATGTCTCATTCAGATTAGTTACTTGCCGCCTTAAACACCTGAATAAAATACAAACAAAAGCTCGTTTGTAGATTAAAGAAAGACGTCATAGATTTAGCTGTGATCCACCTCTGATTGGCAAGTGGTGAAAAGCAAAGATTGACATTTAGTCTCCTTTGTTGACCATGCAGAGAAACGGGATAAGTACCAAGAGAAAGTAAAGAGACCTTGCCAGATTATTAAAAACGACCTTCGCAGGAGGAAAAGGATGTAGGCATGGGTCGGTATGAGATTACCATGGTGAGATACCCTTGAAGAAACATTAGTACAGAGTATTACCACAGAGATTCAGAACAAAAATCAAATATGATCTTTTGTTTAAAACATTTTGGCAACTAGCTCATATCTTCGCTCCTGCTTTCAATTTCAATGAATTTTCAATGAGCTACCAAGACCAATCTGGCCTTCAGTGAAAAGTAATGCTCTCCAAGGCTAATAACTGGTTGTGTCGCCTATGGCGCCAACTACTACTCATTTACATCAGTCGAGGAAATTTAGCCCACTCTTGGAGAGGTGTTGTAATTCTGCCAAAGCATCTTAGTAGAGTTCAAATTCAGACTTTGACTAGGCCGATTCAGACACCTTTACCCTAATTTTTTTTTGAGTCATTCAAGGGTGGACTTGCTGGTCTGCTTAATTAGTGTGGATTATTATCCCTGCTGCACAACTTAAGTACACCTGAGATTAAGGTCACAAATCGATAGCCGCACCTTGTCCCATTTTTTGGTAGAGAGCAAAATTCATGGTTGAATCTTTAAAGTTAGGTCACCCAGGTCCTGATGATGCAAAGCAGCCCCAGACCATCACACTACCACCACCATGTTTGGCTATTGGTGTGACGCTCTTCTTCTGAAATGCTTTTTGCATGTTTTCTCTTTTGGCCATTTGTAAAGCAGTGCACACCCTCCTAAAACTACCACTTTGTCTCTCTTGTTGATATTAAAATTACTTTGATGATCTGAAACCTTTTAAGTGTGACATTGAAGCAGAACCAGAAGAACCGTTTTCACTGCACCGTGGCTGTGTACCGACCCATGCCTAATCTGATAAGGTGTTTAGGGACGTTTCTCAGGTCTTATAGCAGTGCTTGATAGAAAAGATGTTTTGTTTTTTAACATTACTGAATTTTAGCTGGATATTATAGACTTCTCATTAGTCTGACTCAAAATGAAGAAGGAAATCTAGCGCAGTGAATCAGCATGAATTATTTAGCTTTGTTCCTCCTTAGTGGCGTAAACTCCCCAAAGCAAACGCCGTTCACACAAGTGTCAGGTTACCTATATTTTCCACTAGTTCACTAATCTTTGCATCCATTCAAATCCTCCCCTAAAGAGGTAAATTTATTTTTAGGAGGTGTCAAACTGGAAGAGTCAGACCAGGGTAAGCCGGTATCTTAAATTGATCTGAGCTTGTACCTGGGTAAATAACCTTTTGTGGTTTATTTCAGACTGATTCTGTCATCTGCAGCCTCTCTGTGCGCTGCAGACCTTGAGTCACAGTGTATTTCTGCCTCGGTGTCTGGGCGCAGGCTGCAAATAGACTCGGATCACTGTTATGTTGAGGCTGCTTTTTTTTTTTCTCCAGAGTTAAGCCCAGATCACAGTACTTGGACTCTGCTGGGTGCCGCATAGTAAGTTTTCATGTGTGACTCTGTGAGGCCAAGCAGTGAAGCCATTTTCAGTTTATTGTGGAGATGACTTAGCCCTATCGTGAGCATTTTGATTGGCACCTCAGTGGCCTGTTAATTCACACGTTTATTGTTAGTTAAGCTGTTTTTGGTTTATTTCTCTGCTGAATTTAAGGTTTGAGGAGAGAAGTTAAGTCACACAGTGTAGCTTGTGAGTCCGTGGGCGAGAGTTGTGAATGTTAATGGCTTTACATAAGTGCAAAGTGTTGCCGTGAAGATTTCCTTTGGATGCTGTGAGATGTTTGTGGGGAATGTTTCTATTTAGACCTGAGGGGAACATTTACACATTTCCATTATGTACTATCATCTTTTTATTTGAAGGTTCTGATGTGTTACACAAATTTTTCTCAAGTTTTGTTACCCATCCACCGGTGGAAAAACCCTTAAAATAGGTGCCTGACAAAGACACCAAAAAAATCTACTCGCCTACCTTTGTTTTGGCTCTGTATATAGGAAAGTATTAACTCAAGAACATTTGTTCTAATCTTTTAATTGTCGTCGGCATTCAGTCATTGTCTGTCAAACTGTGCTACAAGTATCGCTGGTGGTACTTCAGTGGTTGGTTTTGATTATTTGCTTGAACGTTTTAGGTTTGATGTAGTGGACGGTGAATCAGGATCCGAGTTCTGGTTCTACTAACTGATCAAATGGCTTTATGAAAGCCGAAGGTATCAGTGATCAAATGTGCTACTTTCCATTTATTCAGTCAGAACCTGGATCAGCGAATGACATTAATCCCGACTTAATCATTGTTCAGTTACACGTTTGAAAAGCAGTTGGATTTGCTGATTATTTGCTGGGTTAGATACTACTAGCAGCACAGGCTAACAGCATTTTGTTCTTTGGAGCTTTGTAGCTACATGTGCACCAAAGGATGTACAAATAGTCTGTGTTATGTGGTTGTTACGGCCATGTTGAATTTTGAGGATGGGGTTGGTAAGAACCCTCACAGGTTCCTGTTTGATGGTCAAAGCATTTTTAAAGGGATCAGAGCCCCTTCTCATCTCAACTTGTGTTCAGTCTGATGTCTGCATCCCCAGCGAGCTGCACAGCCAGATTCGGAAGATCATAGCATATTGTTGGGTAAACAGCTTGCAAACCTGCTTTGTATGCTGTTCACATGAGGTTGATGTAGAGAATCTGGGTTTATGCTATGCAATTCTGTTTAGAGTTAAACAGAGACTGTAATGGCTGGTGCAGCCTTCTCTCTGCTCTGCAAGCACCAAGTTTACAAAGCAGAACAAATGTTTCTGCCCTTATTTTTCATGCAACATGTTTTTCAGCTATCCTTCATGCAACAATCACATATTTGTCACCATAGTTTCACGTGTGGTTTATGATTCTATTATTACCAGCATGTATCTTATTAGAGGTGTTTATCACAAACAAGGTTGACCTGATTTGAGAAATTTAATATTAATAGTTTGTTTGCTAAAGTTATCAGTTGTCAACACAAAAACACACAAAGCTTCTTTACATATCTTCAGGGTGTGCAGAACCAAAACGGGCCATTAAAAGAACAAAACTCTCCTTCAGGAGTTGCATTTTTATTTCTTTTCCCTTTTGCATATCTAGGCTTTAAATCTACTTTAGTAATAAAATTGCTGCCTTTTTAAACTATCCCTGCTATTATTTTTGGGAAGACTTAAGGGGTGTGCTCATAAAAAAGTAACTTTAGCTAAGCAATAAACTAATAAACCTTTAGGAGTTTCGCTTTGATAGCATTGCGTTGTATTGCCATGAAATTTCCACCTGCTCCACGTACCACACCAGACTGAAAGTATCTGTGTGTATCTGCAATATGGAACCACTCCTGAAAACACGCGTCCCAATATGTAGCTCCCATAAATAAAGGTTGACAGTGGGAAGCTGGAAGGAAGCAGGAAGAACAAGGCGTCCAGTCCATTCTGGGAATTAAACTATTTGTAATACATGACAGGAATTTTAATAGCTTTGTTTTAGTTTGCTACGATTCATTTGGCTGCACAACACCTGCTGTATAATACACACACACAGTGTTTTTCTAACACCTTTCAACTAAACAGTAGCTATTTTGAGTTGTTCTTGTTTGTTTTGTTGGACAAAGTGTACAGTTGTCTAAGGTTCAGGACCTTTTTAGATAGAAATCTGAAGCCATATACAGTGTTTAAAAGGAGTGACGTACCAACCAATCACCTTCAGTGCACCTTTTTTGATTTCCTTAAAGTTAGATAGAGGTTAGGGCTAGTTTGGATGCATAAATGGGGACAATCATGTAATTTATTGCCTTTTTAATTTCTGTTCATTTAAAAACCACAACATCTAACAAAGAAACATGTATTTTCTCTCATGTGTTACAGTCTCTAGAGAATTTTTAAAGAAAACCGGAAATGGGTTTAAGCCAAAAAAAAGCCTGATTGTTGCATCTCTAATTCAAAGATGCGTTTCTTTAATTTAACCATCAAATGTCTCACAACAAAATAACTGTTAGAGAAACGTATCGGAATAGGTAGTCTTGTTGTTGTTTTACTGATCCTTTTTTTCCGCCACATCAACAGATAAATATTAGCGTTTGACCTCGATGATTGGCTAATATAAACACAGCTGACATTTTTGCTAAACTTTTTCTGTTTGTTGTCATACACGCATATTTTTTCAGTAAACCTGCTCCTGTGTATTGCAGAGGCGGTCGTTCTGTAAGCCTCTCATTCCCCTCCAGCTATTCTCTTGACGATACGCGCCGTGCTGCAGCGCCGCTCTTCGCCTCGTCCTGAGAATGTGCTTCCTTGAAGCAGCATGAATCCGTTTGTTGACTAGATTAACGCTAAATTATTCAACTTCTTTTTAAGCTGGTGTTTATATAAAGATGCTGCGTCTTAAGTGCTTTGCTTGCAAAGTGCTCCTTTATTTTGAGAGGAACAGATAGTGATTTAGTGACGATTTTGTCAGGATAAGAGGATTTACTTTAATTCTCAGCTACCTTATGACTTTATTATGTAATGACACGATTATTTCCTTTTTTCTATACCTGCGTTCCTGCTCATCAAACCTCCTCCATATATTAATGCTCTGTAGTCTAATCAAGCTTGCTCTCTCTCTGTCCTCCTCTTCTACAGACTCCATATTCTTTCATGTTGCAAGCTTGTAAATCAGATATTAAATGCTTTATTTGCGTAATTATCTACGTGTAACTAGACTCATAACATTTAGAGAATGTAGTCGTAAAAGATTCTGCAGAACAGCTATGGAGAGCCGTTTTATTCAAAATTAAATAAATACTGCTATTGATAAATTATTAATAAATATTCCATAAAATAAATAGATATCTCCATGAAATAAAACAAAATAATTATGTTAAAAGAAATTTTCATCTTATTTAATTCATTTCAAGATTTATTTATTTCATAACGCAGTTTTATTTTGTGACACTTTTATTTTGTAAAGCTACTTTACGTATTTCAGTGATTTTTACTTTTTAACCCCGTTTTTCATTTTAAGCTCTTTTTATTTCATGTTCTTATATTCAAATGAGGGGGTGGAGTTTAATCTGTGGGGCGGCGCTGGGACAGCAGGGATTCTGCGAGGAATCCCATGGCTCCCCTGGTGCCAGACCGCCCGTAAAAGCGGGCCACGGCAGTTGCCGCTGTTTTTGTGGAAACCAATACTGATTATCGGCAAATGGGATGTCATTATTGTCATAGCCTGTTACTTTTAAATTATGATGTCTTTATTGGTTTTTATTTAATAAACAGCGTAAGACCCATAACATAAGGTGGCTGTATTGACTTGAGATGGGAAATAAATAGCACTATGTGTGTATGACGTGCTGAAAGGAGGACGAAGACTTTTTGCACAAACAGCTTCCACAAAAACAGCGGCAACCGCTGTGGCACATTTACGGCCGGTCTGGCACCTTCTGGCATCCTCCCAGAATCCCCTGGCTCCCTCCGGCATGCTGTCTTCTGGCGGCCTCAGCCACGAATTGAGCTCGGTCCTGCTGTCCCAGCGCCGCTCCTCAGATAAAACTCCACCCCTCATTTGAATATAAGAACAGGAAATAAAAAGAGCTTAAAATGAAAAACAGGGTTAAAAAGTAAAAATCACTGAAATACGAAAAACTGCATTATGAAATAAATAAATCTTTAAATTAAATAAATCTTGAAATGAATTAAATAAAATAAGATGATAATTTCTTTTAACATAATTATTTTGTTTTATTTCATGGAGTATTTATTAATAATTTATCAATAGCGGTATTTATTTATTTATTCATTTAATTTTGAATAAAACGGCTCTCCATAAACAGCAACCGCTGTAGAAATGTTGAAATGGTTTAACATCACCTCAGTTACATGCAGGTCTGATTGGCTGAGCCAAGCTTAACACGTGATCAGGCAGGAGGTGTAAACCAGTCAAACCAGTAGCCACATCCAGGACCAAGCTCCTTGTTGTCTTCCATGAATGTTGTGTGTTTGAGAGCTGTTTCTGTAACCTGGTAGTGGAGCTGGTTATGTGACAGAGAGTTACGCTGCCAAGCCGTAAAGCTGATGTTGAATCATGAGTAGACATGGGTGGATCAGAGTTTTGCTCACATTTTCCAATTCTCAGGTAAACGTTGCCCAGCCCATTCAGATTGAAGATGAAATGCTGCACTGTGTGGGAGATCAGTCCCTGTAAAACAGGGTTTAAAATGATTTAGTTCACTGGTTTTGGCATCTTTTAGCACAAGTAGTGTGGTTAGCATTAATAAAACTTCAGTCTAGTGTTAAAATAGATCCACTTTGCTGTTCCCTTTTCAGCCTTCCTGTTATCCACTGAAGTCTCACTCACAGACTTAATGAACTGTAGATATGTCTCGACCAGTCTGAGGAAATGCAGTTTGCTTTTAGTTAATAGGGCTGAACTACTGCTAGTACAATCTGTGATGTTGGTGAATATTGTCATAACTATACGAGTTGTGATAAACAATTAAGAAATGTTTGTCCTTCTGCTTTAGATTCCTAACAGTTGCAGATCCCAGATAATGAGTAATTTATCCAGTTAAAAAAAGACATTATTTCCATCTCAACAACAAGGTTTATTGACATCTGCTGTCTTGAATTTTAACAACCTATTTGTAGTTTTGATGAGTTGACCACCTTGCCGTCACTTTACCTTGTAAAACATTAATGCTGCATTAAACAATAAGTGTCACCTAATATATCACAGGCATAGAAGAACCTGAATGGATGCTACTTAAATAATTTGCTAACATTTATCGCAGTCCAGGAAGGTCTTTGCTATATGCATATGGCGTACAGTGATATTGCAGTAACCATTAATTCACGATATATTATGCAGCCCTACTAAATAACGTTTTACGTCCCCATGCTTCTTCCGTCTTTATTTTTAAACACCTCACTCATACTGGAAATGGCTAACTAATATCAGTTATTTCCGACTGCAGATTTGACCCAGATTCATAATAACTCAAATTAACAAAAATGACTACAGCCATGTTTTGTGTTCCTGGTGGCATTTACAGCTGATGAAACTGAAACACCTGTCATTGTAGTGTGGGAGGTTTCATGGCTAAATTGGACCAGCCTGGTAGCCAGTCTTCATTGACTGCACATTGCACCAGTAAGAGCAGAGTGTGAAGGTTCAATTAGCAGGGTAAGAGCACAGTTTTGCTCAAAATATTGAAATGCACACAACATTATGGGTGACATACCAGAGTTCAAAAGAGGACAAATTGTTGGTGCACGTCTTGCTGGTGCATCTGTGACCAAGACAGCAAGTCTTTGTGATGTATCAAGAGCCACGGTATCCAGGGTAATGTCAGCATACCACCAAGAGGGTTGAACCACATCCAACAGGATTAACTGTGGACGCAAGAGGAAGCTGTCTGAAAGGGATGTTCGGGTGCTAACCTGGATTGTATCCAAAAAACATAAAACCACGGCTACCCAAATCACGGCAGAATTAAATGTGCACCTCAACTCTCCTGTTTCCACCAGAACTGTCCGTCGGGAGCTCCACAGGGTCAATATACACGGCCGGGCTGCTATAGCCAAACCTTTGGTCACTCATGCCAATGCCAAACGTCGGTTTCAATGGTGCAAGGAGCGCAAATCTTGGGCTGTGGACAATGTGAAACATGTATTGTTCTTTGATGAGTCCACCTTTACTGTTTTCCCCACATCCGGGAGAGTTACGGTGTGGAGAAGCCCCAAAGAAGCGTACCACCCAGACTGTTGCATGCCCAGAGTGAAGCATGGGGGTGGATCAGTGATGGTTTGGGCTGCCATATCATGGCATTTCCCTTGGCCCAATACTTGTGCTAGATGGGCGCGTCACTGCCAGGACTACCGAACCATTCTTGAGGACCATGTGCATCCAATGGTTCAAACATTGTATCCTGAAGGCGGTGCCGTGTTATCAGGATGACAATGCACCAATACACACAGCAAGACTGGTGAAAGATTGGTTTGATGAACATGAAAGTGAAGTTGAACATCTCCCATGGCCTGCACAGTCACCAGATCTAAATATTATTGAGCCACTTTGGGGTGTTTTGGAGGAGCAAGTCAGGAAACGTTTTCCTCCACCAGTATCACGTAGTGACCTGGCCACTATCCTGCAAGAAGAATGGCTTAAAATCCCTCTGACCACTGTGCAGGACTTGTATATGTCATTCCCAAGACGAATTGACGCTGTATTGGCTGCAAAAGGAGGCCCTACACCATACTAATAAATTATTGTGGTCTAAAAACCAGGTGTTTCAGTTTCATTGTCCAACCCCTGTAGTTTAAGTTGAGCAACTAATTTAGGCAAGCATCTAAACCATTTCTACACATTGATTTTTATTTCTGTGATAGGTGACAAAACTGGTGAATTTATGCATAATCTGTGAAAAATGTCCACCTTTACTGGACATTGTAGAGATGAACAAATCAAAGGAAAATTGGTATTGAATCTGTTCTACTGAAGTAACTGATCTCACTGATAAGTAACACTCATGAATACTTTAAATTCCTTAGACGCTAATTGTTTAGCGTTTTTTTGTCTGGAGACATTTATAAAATTAGTGTGCGCACATTTTTCATTTATGTCTGCATTCTTTAAGTCATCTTGAAGTCCAACGATCCTGCTTAAAGTTCATTTTATACACTTTCCTTTTTTGTTCTCAGTTTTTTTTCATGTTCTTGTCCTTGACCCCTCTCATCTTTCCATCAATCTTTAATCGGGTCTCATTAATGATGCAGACTTTCCACTGGCGAGCTCGTAGGTTGACCCAGACTCCATGCATGGGAGACGATATCATTCGCATGAGTGCAGTGATCTGCTTAGGTCATGTCAGCCAGTCACCCCTGCATCTCTAAAACACATTCATTTAAAGATGCAGCCTGACTGTAGCTCTAGACCAAGCTTCATTCATCAAAAAGTCACACAAAGACTCCCACAATTATAAAACACTCCATCATCTCCATTTTGTTGAGGTCCCACAGGTATGGTTTGGGTTTAGTTTTGGTCAGGTTTCCAAATCCTCTGTCTGAGATGTTTTAGATAAAGCAAAACCGGAAAAGCAGAAAGAAAAATGAATCATGTAAAGGTCTTTGATGCAACTGTGGACATAAAAATGTTCAGTCTGGATAACCAAGATAAAACCATCCCAGGCCATTTCTGAACATGGCTGGAGAATTAAAACTGTAGGAATCTTCTTTAAGTCTGCTGACCGAAATCCTGCGATGGTGATATCAGTTTCGATTTACACCAAGTTTTGTCTTTCCTCTCTTTCTCTTCTGTGCCTAGTTCATAAAATTAGAATATAATAGCCAGCGATTATAGCACTCCAAACAGTCTTTTGCAATTTGAAAATTACACACATTGATGTTGCGATGATATGTAATGCAGCCATAGTGTGGGGTGTCTGTCCTCCATACAACAGGAGAAAACTTTGTCCCTACTGCTCAAAAAGAAGAGACACTTTACATCAGTGGACATTTATAAATGCTCAACAACATGAAATTGGAAGTTTAATCCAGAGATAAACACTTTGCATTAGATCTTGTTTCTCTGGAGCTTCTCTTCCTCCTGACTCACAGCTTCATTTATCTTTGCAGATTGGAGCCTACGACCAGCAGATATGGGAGAAATCAGTGGAGCAAAGAGAAATAAAGGTCTGTTGCTTCTCTGCTCGGCTAAGTTCATTGTTTTGTTTCCTACTTGTCTTCTGTCATTCTTTTTCTTCTTCTGAGTTTCTCCTCATTTGTCACGTTTTATTTCTTCTGACTCTGACTCCTTTGACTCCGTGTCACTGTACCATCGGTGCTTTTCCAGCGCTTTCCTTTTAACTCTTTCCTCTCTGGCCATTTTGTCTCTATCCACCTCCTCCATCCATCTTTTCCTCCTCTACAGTTTATTTCTCTGGTGAGTACCCAGCAGGGTGGTTGATACTCATGAATCCCATGGTGCATGTCCTCTCACCCACGCTGTAGGCTCTTAGTTTGTGGTTGGTTTGACTTCAGCTGCAGTGTTGCATACTAACCCAGCCTGCGTTTTTAAATCGATGAGATAAGTTGTAACTGGCTGCAGGAAGGTTAAAATGCAGCCACAGTTAGAAATAGTTGTCTCAGTGGAAGGACAAACATCTGCAGTGGTGAATGTTTTTTAAATGTCACAGACTGCTGAAAAACTTCCTGTATTTTATTTTTAACACAACCAAAACCTTATTCTTACATCTTACTGTACTGGTTTGTCTCTATGTTTCACTCCAGCAAAGTTTAACAATAATCAAACAAAATGGAGGACAGGTCGATAGCTGTAGAAGAGTAATTATAGAAATGATTTACCAGAACAGCTGGGTAGGAAACAACCTCTAGTGCTACTACCACTTATTGGGTAATGAAGGAGATGTGACGTCTTTCCCTTTAATAGCAGGAATCTGGCTGTAAATGCTTGTGTTGTGCATGAAAGTCTATCATCTAGCTGTGGTCAGCCCTCAAACAGTGTTTTGCTAAATTATTTAATCACATGACAATGACAAACTTCACTGTTTCATCAGGACCAACAACTGCATTATTGTGAAGTGGAAGGAAAATGATTTTGACCAACAGAAATCTGAAAAGTGTGGCATGCAGCTGCAATCATCTGAGGTGTGCCTGTACCTAACCTCAGTGTTGATCCGTTTTGATTAGGGTCTGGAGTTTGACTAGGCCATTCTAACTCTGCATTATAGCTCTGACTCTGTGGTGATGGTCATTGTCCTGCTGGAAGAAGAAAGTCTTTTGAAGCCCTGAACAGAATCGCTCTGTATTTAATTAATCTCCATCCATCTGTAGCTTTCTTTCAACAGTAGCTTAGTTTCACAACTAAAAGCTGGCCCATCAACACGTTCTTCCTCCTGAACTGTGGATCTCTCCTAATCCCCTCCATTCATGGGCCTCTTGGCTGCTCTCCTTGATCTTCCTGAACGTTTAGAAGGAGGGTCATGTTTTATAATAAATGCTTCGGTACGTTTGCAGCTGTGCTGTACTGTTTCCATTTTTAGGTGATTATTTAAGCAGCACTCTTTGAAATCTTGCTACGAACCTCTGACAGAACAGCAGACTTTTTAATGAGATGAAATTACACTCAGGTAGACTGTGATTATTAATTAGGTGTCCTTAAATGGTGATTTATTGTACTGGATTTCTTTTAGAGGTATCCCAGTAAAGGGGTCTCAACATGTGCCGTTAACCTCAGTTATGACCGATTTTGTGTTGCTTTGTCACATAAAATCCCATTAAAGTGTGTGGGTGTGATGCAATGAAACATGGGGCTCAGAAAATATGAATATTTCTGCAAGGTGTTGGAGTTTAGTTGCATAACTGTGTTGCAGCAGGACTACATTCAGAGAAAGAGAAGGGTGTGGGAATAGTCGAGTAGCTGGATGAACCCGTCTAAAACACAGAAATGAGAACGAACCAGAGCTGAAAACCCTCTCATAGGGCTGTGTTTGACCTTGGCTCAGCTCTCTCCAAGGTTTCTGCAGCAGGCAGAGTTTACCAGTCGTCCACAGCGGCGCTCAGCCTTATGAAGGGGTAATTATACTGCTTACAGGCTCATAAACGTTTAGCCAGTCATTCTCATGAATCTGGAGTTGTTTGATGCTACTTTACTGTAGCTCTATTTTTAACACAGTACAACACAGCTGTTACCATCATAATTGTTTCTGCAGTTTTAAAGTTTTTTCATTTCTACATGTGCAATATTTAAAAACCAGTTAAAAAAATGCAGAATTACACATTTACCTTGTTTGTATTTGATTCAAAATGAAAAATAAGGTATTTAAAAAAAATTTATACAAGAATATTTTATGCTTTTTTGCTCTTGAAGTGTAAAATGTGATGCAAAGTCACAAAATGGCTCCTTCACATACAGCTATTGCTGTTTGAAGACTGAAACATTATGAAGGAGACTTTGCTCATACTTCAACCTAAAAGCAAACCGCCTCCTGCTGGTGAAAACTGAAACTGACATGGAAAATGATTGAATGCTGAATTGATCAATTTCTTTCCATATAAAACCGTGTTTATCAAGGACTTTACTGCTCTAATAAATGTACATCCAACAGGAAGCTATTGATCACCTGTCCCCAGTCCCACACACACACACTGATACTCACTACTGAAGGCTTCATCCGTTCTGCAAACAGTGTGTTAGCTTGTTGGCTGTGCTGTTTTAAGATAAAGAGTCTAATATCTCAGTGCTGACTGATAACAGGACTTATTCTGGTCTGTGTAAATGTTAGTATGTAACTTATGTTACCCGTGATTGCTTGTGCCAAAAGTATTTGCTTGCTTACAGATTTCTTTTGGTCTTGCTTTTTGGTCACACTTAAAATGTAAATGCAATCTGGGTAAATACAATATGTAGTTTTAAAATCAACTTTATTTATTAAACTGTCCAAGCCAACCTTGCCCCCCTCCTCATTAAATCAGAAATGAACTGTAATTAACCAGTTTTTTTGGCATCTCTAGCCACTCTCAGGCCTGATTACTGCCAAAACTGTAGAATATAAATAAGCACTTAAACAGAACCTGTCTGGCAATACGAAGTAGGCAACAAGATCACAAAAAGCAACACATGATGAAATTCTGACATCTGAAAACTGTTAAAAAGCCCTTTCTAAGGCTTTTGTCATTAACGACAAATGGAGAAAACATGAAGAGGGCGAGTCTTCCCAGTAGAGGCCGACCTTCCAAATTACTCCAAGAGTGCATTGAAAACTCATCCTGGAGGGCACAAAATAAACTAGAAAAGCTTTTAAACACTTCAAGCCTCACTTGCTTCAGTTAGCGTCAATGTTCATGATTCAATAAAAGGATGGGCAAAATTTGCATCTATGGAAGAGTTCAAAGGTCAAACCACTGCTGCCCAAACAGAACACAAAGATTTGTTGTTAGCTTAAAATAGATCTTTTAGTGTGTTTTGTGTTTCATCAACAAAGTAAAAACACATGATTCTGTACCAGAACATGATGAGAATCAGTCTATAATGTGTCGATAAGTTGCAGCGTGGCTTTTCATTGAATCAGTGTGTCAACAACTGCATGCATCACAGGAGGAAGTGACAGACTGGTGCAGGAAGCGGAGAACAGGGGAGGTTTATTCCCAGCGGGAACTGAACAAAGCCCCGTCCTGAGCTGCAACTAGCACAGAGACCGACGTGATGCAGCTGCTTTCAAGGACTGTTCTTTAGGAGCTGCGTAGTGTCAGAGTAGATGCTGGATGTAGAGATAAACCCACTAGAAGTGAGTAGATACAGAAGCTGTTAAGATGTTAGAACCTGAACATGTTTTTACCACATAGTGTGACCTCTCCTGCAGTGAACACCTGTGTTCGAAGGCCTGATTTCCATCTCTGTGTGGTTTTAACTGTGCCTCTGTCTCCCCCTGCAGGGCTTCAGGAACAAGCCAAAGAAGACTGGACATGTCAAACCAGATCTGATAGATGTGGATTTAGTTAGAGGTGAGAGATCCTTGTGGATTCAACTACATGACATACAGAGTGTCCTTCTACCCTGTTTCCCAGCGCTGCCTTCGTTTTCTCCTCCAAATCATCTTCATCACAGTTTCAATTATACATTAGAGCAGGTGAGTTCACCCTCACGGTGAGCAAAGGGATCCGGAGAGATGGAGAGATCTGGGTAGATAAGAGAGGAAATACAAACTGGAAACAAAGAAAGCTCTGCTGCATTAGGTGCCATGCTTGTGTGCCCTCCTAGAAGATAATGATCTGTCCCCTGATTGATTCTCAGGGTCAGCGTTTGCCAAGGCCAAACCAGAGAGTCCGTGGACGTCACTAACCAGGAAGGGCATCGTCAGAGTCGTCTTCTTCCCGTTCTTTTACAGATGGTGGATTCAGGTCACCTCCAAAGGCATCTTCCTTCTCCTGTTGGCTCTGTATCTGCTGCAAGGTAGGACCTCAGTCCTCAAGACCATTAATGTAAATTGTGTTCAAAGTTATAACAGTCAGCATCGGTAACCAAATCACTGTATAGTGCAGGAAGCGATAAAATAATCTCCAATGATCAGCTCCAGGTGGATCAACAAAGGTCTACTGATGCCTGTGAGTACCATCAACATATAGGACACCCATGTAAGGATCCGATAATGGCAAGACGCCCCTGGACTTGGGCTGCAGAGGTTACACTTTCCCAAAGAACATTTTGACTGATCTAAAGAGAAATGGACCTCTAGGGTCTTTGGGCCCCAGGACCCAAACACTAAGCCCAAGCAATGAACACCGTGAAGCATGTGGTTCAGGCATCATGGTATGGGGGAGTTTCTCACCCTCACTTCTGATCTTTATCGCGTACCATGTGTCATGGTGCAGTTTGAATACATCGCCATACATGAAGAAGTCATGATGCCTCAAGCAGAAGAGGAATTCTCCTAAAACGGACATGTCAACAAGACAAAGACCAAAAACACAACAGTAAATAAACAGCAATGTGATTCTAGACCAATAAGATAAATGGCATGGAGAGGCCGGTTAGATCACCGGACCTTAATCCAATAGAAACCTTGTGCCACCAGTTGTCTTACATAACTTATAGGCGTACAGTAGAAGTAGCCTCTAATACAATAGTACATAATAATTCATTACTATCAGCAAATAAAGTTGACTGTTGCAAAAAGAGCCATTTTATATACATGGAAAAACTTATGCGTGTTTGAATCAGTTACATATCTGAGTACAACGCAGTCCATAGGAGGATAATTCATAAGAAGGAGCCACTCATCTGCACAGGCTCCTTTCATGACACAGCAGCGTTCCTACATGTTTTTAATGCAAAAGGATCCCCTGGAAGGAAGCGAAGACACAAGAAGGAAAGGAAAGGAAGGACATAAAGGGGCAGAGGACGGAGGGAGGAAGAAAGGATGAAGTGAAGGGAAGCAGGATATACGGACAGAGAAGGCAGGACGTGAGGATGAAAGTAACAAACTATGGAAGAAAGAAGGACAACTTTCAGAAAAATGTCCATACTTATCCCGACCTGGAAAACACTTAAATTAACTTCCAAACTTCATAATAATGCAAAATTAGGCCAGCTGGATGGACTTTTACTGCCCGTAGTGCCCATGGATGATGGAGATGATTGCGACCCAGATGCTAAAGCTCACAGAGAGCCATGGTGGTGATGTAAGAGAAGGAAGAGCAAGAAAAAGGAGGGAGAATTGCTAGAAATATCAGTATAGCAACATTTAATTCAGTGCAGTTTAGCCACTTTAAAAATTAAACCGATCAAATTTGGAACTGGAACCAATCCAATTGGGATTCCAATCCAAAGGCAGATTCAGATTAATAAACACTTCCTGATTTGATCTTAGCTTTGAAAGTGCAGTCAGATGCCAGCTGGCACAAAAATGTCAGTCTAAGGAAGATTAATAATATTGCAGTTGTATGTTTTTGTGCAGTACTGATGTGCTTAAGAAAAAACTACAAACTAAAAAAGAACATAGTCCACTTCTTTGGCTGAAACATCTATTTTCTTGATTAGTGAGCTGCTGCTGAAGTCGACAGCTTTCTTCCTAACAACTGTGTAGCATTTAGGGGACGTAGCGTTTTACATGCAAGTTTTAGCTTTATGCTATCAGACGTGATCAGGACTCCGATATCTGTCGTCTTTCTCCTGTTTATGGCTTTTATTCGTGAGCGAACACAAGTACCTGTGCTTACATCATTATGTCCCAGAAAGGACCTTCTCGAGTCTGAAAAGTCTTTTTACTTATTGATGAAATGAAGGAAGTTTGCGTAATATGGAACAATTCTGGCCCGCAACGTTGAATTAGACTGTTTGTCCCCTTTTTTCCTCAGTGGCAGCAGCGGCCCTGTATGTGACCGTCTCCCAGCCTCATGGGATCCCGGCCACCGAGGTGTTCGGAGCCTTCTGGCTCATGCTGCTGCTGGGAACGGTCCACTGTCAGATTGTCTCCACCAGAACCCCAAAACCCGCCTCGAGCAGCGGGGGGAAGAGACGCAGGTGAGCTGGCGTAGGAATGTGGTGACAGAGTTTTTAAAATGTGAGCAGAGAAAAGACAGGGTGCCTCTAGGAGAAAATAAAGAAGAAAATCTTAGGATGTTTAAAACTATGGGACAGAGAAAGTCAAGGTTTATACTACTAAATTTAATAATTAATACACCTGCTGTTGCATGGCTGATTTTACTGCCAACAGTTTGTTTTAAATAAGTTTGTTTACATAACTATATTTTGCTTATAATATTGTTTTTATCTGTAAAATGATGTAGGGACATCTGTAATTGCTAAAGTACGAACTGAAGGACATGGCTGTTCACTTCTAATGCTGTGCTTGTTTGCTGTGTTGTGGAGTGTTTCCAGCTTGTTGGTTTCGTGCTCGTCAGCATGCTGCTGCCAGTTTTCAGAGTCTAGAAGAAAACTGAACCTCTGCTCTGTTTTAGAACGAATTCAGAGGATAAAACATCTTCCTTTCTTCAGCGGATCAGCAGCGGTTTTTAGTTCATTTGAACGACGGAGAGAACAGAGTTTAACTACATTTAAAGCTGGGTTCGTTTCAGTTTGTTTATACAGATGCATATCAGTAAATGAGAATATCATGATAGAGTTTATCTATTTTAGTAAAGTTAAAATGTAAAATCTGGGTATACATGCAGTTAAATACATGAAGTGTTTATTTCGGTTCATTTTGATAATTATGGTTTCCAGCTAAAGCCCCAAATTCAATTCGGTTATAGGAAAAAAAAATGTTAATAGAGAAATGTGGGAGTACATCCATGTAGTGTATAGTATTTTCACTCAATACTTGGCTGAGGGTCCTTTTTGTATGAATTACTGCATCAATGCAGCGTGGCATAGAGGCGATCAACCTGTGGTTCTGCTGAGGTGTGATGGAAGCCCAGATTTCTTTGATGGTGACCTTCAAGTCGTGAACATTGTTAGACCTGGTGTCTCTCACCTTCCTTTTGACCAAACCCCATAGACTCTATAGGGTGCAGGTCTGGCCAGTTTGCTGGTCAATCACACACAGTAACACCGTGGTCATTGAACTTGCCTTTGGTACATTTGGAAGTCTGGGCAGCTGTCAAGTCCTACTGGAACATTAAATCAACATCTCCACACAGATTCTGAGCAGAGGGAAGCATGAATTGCTCTCAAATGTCCTGGTAGATGGCTGCATTGACTGTGGACTTCAGAAAACACAGTGGACCAACACCAGCAGATGGCATATCTGCAAATTATCGCTGACCTGTGGAAACATCACACTGGACTTCAAGCAGCTTAGATCATGTGCCTCTCCACTCTTCCTCCAGACCTTAGTTTCCAAATAAAATGCTAAACTTCACTTTTATCTGAAGAGGACTTTGAACCACTGAGCAAGAGTCCAGTTCTTTTTCTGCTAAGTCGCTGCTGATATTGTCAAGAATCGGTGCTACAACAAATGTAACAGCTGTAGGTCATGACCTGGATACACCTGTGTGTGTTGGCACTTTAATCAGTGACTCAGGCCACTGTCCATGCCTCATAAATCTCTTCTCCAAATTCTTGAATGGGCTTCTCTTCACAATCTTCCCAGGGCTACGACTTTCACTATCGCTTGCACAACCTTTTCTACCTGAGTTCTTTCTTCCACCGAGCTTTCCATCAGTATGCTTGTATACAGCACTGACCTTTTATTGCTTACCATCCTTATGAACGGTGTAAATCTTTACGTAAAAAAATAATTTTTAAAGGCTTAATTTAGTGTTCACATTTTCTGAGCAGTTGAATCTTGTTTTTTGTAATTAGTTGTAAGCCATAGCCATCAAAATTAGCAAAAATAAACACTTGAAATATATATATATATATCACTCTGTTACTCAACTTAAAACAAGTCTAAATTTTCAATGACATTCTGATTTATTGAGATGTACTTCTAATAATATTTTTTATTTACCATGAGACTCGAGTACAAACCGTCAAGCAGAGCACTTCTGATAGATGAAACATTAACAGGAAACCACAACTTTCCTTTTATCCACACTATCAGTGATTATAAAATGATTACCTTGACTTTTAAATCAGATAATCTTTCTAGATCTTTCCAACATTGTCTTCCTGGTGGACTTTTTGGGAGTAATAATTTGTCTCTTAAATTTGCTACGGGGTTGATTCTGCAACAGTAGAGAATATAAACATTTGACTATATTTCAGTGTAACATTTAAAACTTCATCTTTCTACTTTCTAACTGCTTTGTTTGAAAGTTCATGAAAATATCTACTTTTGCAGAATACCAAGCCAATGTGAGGGTTTTAAATAAATTTTTAAGTCCTCTGACAGCCTCTAGCCTCTTGCTGTGCTCCTCTCTAATCTCCGTTCTTTCTCAACTGAAGGAAGTTGAGGAAGGCATCTCAGATGGAGGTGCATAGGGAAGGAGACGGGTCTAGCACTACCGATAACACACAGGAGGGGGCGCCACATTCTCACTCAGCCAGCACCACATACAGCCTGGGGGCTTTCTTCCAAGATTTCTGGCATGATATCTGTAAAGCTGGGTGTGTATTTTCATTCTCCTAGTTTCTGTGATAAGACGACTTTAAGGGGCGGGGCTGTGCTTCAAAAACAAACACCAACTGGTCTATTAATGCAGTTTATTTAAAATGTGAACTTATAAAAATGTTGAATCTTTCAAGAACAAACTGAACAAGAGCCAGCCTTGCCTCAGATCTTAGTGTGCTTCCTTAGCTGCAACATCCTTTCCTATCACTCTGAACGTCTCCTCCTGAAGAGAGGTTTCTTTTTTATTTCTTGCAAGCACCAGATCAGATTTTTTAACAGTTGAAGGATTTTGCAGCTAATTTTGATGTGATTAATCTGCTGATAAAGATGTGTTTTAAGTAGCATGTTGCCTCACTTCCACCTTTTCCCTCTTAGAAGCAGTGTGGTAACGTATCAAAGCTCCTTCAGTCTCTCGCGTTTTTCATGCATCAGTGACACTCTTCCTTCTAGGGAAAAGAACGGTGGACGTCTGACTCAATGTATTTATTTATAGAAGGGCAGATGCCATACTTTTTGTTCTGCTTTTCTGAAACAATTATGTGCTCAGGGCGGGTGAGAGGACACTAAATCTCACTTCTTTTTCTGCATAAACAGAGTTTAGGTGTTCTATATTAATGTAACTGATGAAACATCTGAACAAGCGACTCAAACTTAATAGGTCTGTTTACAGGTAGCTTTTTTAACACAGCTATGGTCTGGCTGTTTACTCCCTGCAAGAACTATCTGTAGTATCCTTACCGTCGCCTCCTCAGATTGTTCCTACCCTTAAATCTAAGATTACAATTTTTTTATAATCCCATGGCAAACGTTTTTTCTAATGGATTTAGCGGTTCTCCCTCCCTGTATTTACTTCCCCAGACCTTACCCACATTCCCTGCATAGATTATCTTTGCTCAATCCATCCTTCTTCTGAGTGGCCAGTAAGCAGCCAAATAGCCATTAGATTATATAATCCTGTTATTTTTGTTAATGCCTCCTGTATAGTTTGAGCTACCTCATCATCCTTTTTTCCATTTGGGACTAGTAAAGTATTTTTTAATTGAATTGCAGCAAGATTTCCATAAATGGTAAAGTAACTCATATGGTGACAGAATATGACTCATCCGCCTTGAAAAACATTAGGTTGGGTTTTATCCTTTTATTTATTTAAGATTTCAAATTATTTTTGCGCTACAATATTAAATATGCCCATTAATAATTACGTTGATTTACTCATCTATTCAACTATTTAAAATTCCCAAATCCAATATTTAGCAAGTTTGCTGCATTTCCTTCTACTAGCAACCATACCATAGTTGCAATACATGGACTCATGTTAGTTAAAAGTCTCCAGGCCAGTATATCACGTATGAACTTCTCCATTACTGATGTTATTTTGCATGAACGTTCCGCCGTGTTGCTCAATGCATCCTGTTGAGACAGAATATGGCTTCTGGTCTGCTGACGTCCTCTTCTTCGGGTACTCGTCTCCCTTCCCCTGCAGATCTAAGAAGTCCAAGCTGTCCATCGATAAATCGACAGAGACGGACAACGGCTACGTGTCACTGGATGGTCGGGTGACCCACCGCAGCAGCGAGGAGGGACTTCAGCTGCACGAGCAGAGATGTGACGCGTTGACCCGGCCGGACGAGGTGTGCTGGAACCCTCACATCCAGCCCTCACATTCTCACATGGCCCAAAGCGCAGGACTGCTCATGGCGGGCAGCAATAAGGTAATCAGTCAAAAATTCATCACTTAACTTTTGTATTGGATTTAAAGCAACAGAAAAACATGGTAACTTTTCTCACTTCTGGATTGGGTTGTGTCTCCTTCTTAAGGAGCCTGCCTCTGATGAAGCTTCTAGTGAGGAGGATCCAGAAGCATCCTACAGCGCCCTCCGCAGGGGAGCTGAAAGAAAGAACAGTGACTGTACACTCAGAAACCGCAAAAACACACACCTTTACAAAAAACACTATGCTGTGGAGGTAAACCACGCAGTCTGATTCAGAGAAAAATCAAGCAGAATCAGGTGGTAGCCCTTTCTAAATCATTATTTGCTTCGTCTTTCAGGATGTTACCAAATCTGGTACCAGCTGTAGCTCCAGATGCTCCAGTATGAGAACCCCGGACTCTGAGAGCGCTCGACATGAGTCAGAAACAGAGGATTTGATGTGGGAGGACTTCCTGCATTGTGCAGAATGCAGATCGTCCTGCACCTCAGAGACAGGTGAGGTGATTTAAACGTTCACGAGAACTTTGGGTTCCAGCATGATGATTTACACTGTGACTGTTTGTTTTTCAGAGGGAGAAGCAGGAGGGACCTCTGTGTGTCCTAAATCTAAGAAGGAATACAGAGACGATCCTTTTCATCAGGCATGTAGACCTATTCCTTTGATTGTTACCCTGCTTTCTCTATGGCTGAGTAGGTACATAGTGATACTATTGAACAGGGTTCCTAAACATTATTTATCATTAGTATGATTCAATTCTGAAGCTGGCTTGTGATTAATATAGACCAGCTTCGTTTTCAAACCTTTAATACTTGTAAACTCTCAAAGAAATTAACTAAATTCAGATAATTTAAGACACGGTCTGTGATGCCTCTATTCTGTTGGGCTTTTTATATTGTTTGGCATCTAAACCAGAATAAGGAGTGAAGTGTGGAAAGTACAAACCTTTTCCTCCTGGTGGGTGGCTGCTAGACAACTGCTAAGTCAGCAGGCTTTCCCATAATCGTCTCAGCCGCAACCAAACATTTGGTTGTGGTCTAACCCATTATTCTTGGTCTTTGGTAAAATTAATAACTTCTGAAGGACAGAATTGACTTGGATGTAAGCCACAATCATGAACAGAAACCACAACAAATGTATTCTTCTTTTAAATACTCTTGTACAGGAAGTAGTCAGTATTTATGGGAATGTTGTGTTTTTGCTGCAGAGTCAAATTCCCTGGCTGCACAGCTCCAACCCCGGCTTGGAGAGGGTGAGCGCCATCGTGTGGGAGGGAAACGAGTGTAAGAAGGCAGACATGTCTGTCCTGGAGATCAGTGGCATGATCATGAACAGAGTGAGTACCTGTGAAAGAAAGGGACTATTTTATTGAGTCAGTCACACTGAGATTCCTGTCTCTGTGTTCAGGTGAACCTCTACACTCCTGGTATTGGTTACCAGGTCTTTGGGAACCTGGTTTCAGTCACACTTGGACTCACACCCTTTGTCTACAGGTACAACAATGTTTCTACGAACAAATTGTGCTGAAAACGAATTTACATGAAAGTCTGTGCTGATTTACACACCGTCATCCTCCGCAGGCTGGTTCAATACTGTGACCTGGATCAGCTCACCACGCTTTCAGCGAATGAGATGCTCTCTGTTGCTTTGGGAGGAGGATCTGAATATGATGTCGTGGTAATCACCATGGTAACACTCAGCTTCCTGGTGCGCGTTTGCCTCATATGGCTCTTCTTCTTCCTGCTCAGTGTAGCAGAGAGGACCTACAAACAGGTGTGAGAATGAAATCCAGAAGGGGCTTTTATTGGTAGAAGTGGATCAAACCATGAGGTGTTTTTAAATCTTCTGCTGATCTCTGCATTTCAGAGGCTGCTGTTTGCCAAACTGTTCGGTCACCTGACATCAGCCCGCAGAGCCAGGAAGTCTGAGGTTCCACATTTTAGACTAAAGAAAGTTCAGAACATTAAGATGTGGCTGTCGCTGCGCTCCTACCTTAAGGTACAAGTCTAACGATAGGTCTTTATGGTTACCAGTCTCTTTGGAAACTGGTAGGACTGGGTAAAAATCTGTTTGAATCTGCAGAGACGAGGTCCTCAGCGTTCAGTGGATGTAATTGTGTCGTCTGCCTTCCTCCTCACTCTGTCAGTGGTCTTCATCTGCTGTGCCCAGGTAATTTCTGCCAGTGACAAACAAAAAACACACGTTATGCAGGAACACACAGGAGAGGGCATGAAGTATTTTTACACACGTGTCCTTAGTTCGGCAACATTGTCTAGTGTGAGATTATTTATTTTAAGGCTTAAAATATTTTTAAACACACCAGTTAGACAGACAGGCAGTCTAAGATTAAGTTTTCTCTTGGCAAGCTTGAACATCAGGCCCCTTATTTAAAGCAACATGATTAAGACTACCTGGGGAGAATAAAAGGGTCGTCTGTGCAATACGTCATAATTTAAGTTATCTCATAGAGAGGCAGCCCAATTCCTGTAAAGATATCTACAAGTATGTTCTGACAGCTACAGTTTCCACTTGACTAACCTGACTTTGTCTCTTCCTCCAGCTTCTGCATGTGCACGAAACATTCCTGGAGTATCACTATAACTGGGAGCTGGTGATCTGGTGCACCAGTTTGTCTCTGTTCCTCCTCAGGTTTGTCACTCTGGGCTCAGAAACCAGCAAGAAGTACAGCAACACCTCCATACTGCTCACTGAACAGGTATATGCAGAATACATAAACAGAGGCCATCTGCTCCAACTGTCCCACTGACCTGTTTTGTGTCTCTTAGATCAACCTCTATCTAAAGATGGAGAAGAAGCCAAACAAGAAGGAGGAGCTGACTCTGGTCAATAATGTTCTAAAACTGGCTACCAAATTACTCAAGGTACCAACTCTCTGCCTCATCACTCCTCCATGGTCCAAACTGTTAGGATATCTTACTCTGCTGCCTGCCTGTGTCTCTGTCTGTCCAGGAGCTGGATACTCCATTCAGGTTGTATGGTTTGACCATGAATCCTCTGCTCTACAACATCACCCAGGTTGTCATCCTGTCTGCTGTGTCAGGGGTCATTTCTGACTTACTAGGATTTAATCTCAAGGTCAGTGCATTCAACAGGTTAATCAGGGTTTGAGGAATCGGACTGAAATCTTACCTACATTATTTAGACTTTCTATCTACTGTATTTATAAATAAGTAACTTGCGGTGAACTGGTTCTTTCTCAGCTCCAGGACTTAACTGGACCAGAGTAATGAACCATTTTCATGGAGGTCAGCAAAGGTCCTGAGCTTAAATTAGTTAAAAGTCGGAATAGATGTGGGAATATCAAGAGCTTGGTTCTTAAACATTGTTGACCTTTTTATATCTGCATGTAGTTTAAAGTCCTCCTTCCATTAAAGGTCTCATCCTGTGTTTTCTATAGAGGATTAAAAAGCAGGGATTCACTTAATCTCTGATAGTTGCGCTGGTGCTGGTGAATTCATTCAGAGCTAACCTGAGTTTTTAGAAAGGTTGACGCTCAGTACTTTTAATGGTTTTTTTTCTCTAAACTTAGCTACTGTCCCAGTTAAACACTGGAGCTGGAATGAACATGTTGCAACATTTAAGTGGTCAGGATTATCGACTACGTCCTTCCATCATCCTGTTTTAATAAAGTCCACCTTTGAATTTATTGTGACATTTTCTCTAGTTTTGGATGGATGGCTTTAAGCAGGTTGCAGAGAAACAACTGGTATTTTTTGTAACCATCAACAACCTTCTGGCATCATCCTTTCAGGATATTAGACCATTCTTCTGAAAGAGGTGGAAGAATTTTTACCAGAAGCCCGTTGATAGATATAAACAAATGTGCTTTCTCTGCAACCAGCTAAAGAGCATTTAACCATGAAAGCTTGTTCAGATGTGTCCTTTAAGGCCCAAATGTAATAAAAGCTGCATGCTAATTCCCTGCACAGACAATACCTTTGTAGTCAAGTCTAAAACTGTTTTTTCTGCTCTTTTTACAGCTTTGGAAGATCAAATCATGACATATCCAAGTGCTTTGACCTTCAATGATTCCACTTTGTGCAATTCACAGATTATTTACCCACTCAGTGTTTGTTTTAAGTCTAGATTGTTTAAGATTTCTGTTCTGTAATACCAGACAGCTGTATTTGCCTTCTGTAAAACGTGTTAGTATTATGAACAATAGGTATGTTCTCAACTGCACATTTGAAGGCAAAGAAATTTCTGTAATGTTATATTGGCTTAACTTATTTAATGCAGTCTCATGTTGATAAATTCTTTGAGTTTAATAGATAATTGATGGTCCTCCACAAGCATTTCTTACTGTTCTCCAGGCTATAAACCAGCTCACATGTACGTACCTGATGATGCATACGTGTTTTTGCGGGTCCTCCGTTGTAGCTGAGAAATCAGATCCACGACTCGTCCACACTGCAACAAACAATCAGCGATTAAAACATTTAAATTTTCATTTCAATTACTGGGCCTCAGCAGTATTTATAGCAACATATGCTCTCCTGACAGAGCGGATATAGCTTAGGACAATTAAAACAAAGTGTATTATTTGTAGATAAACATCCGTTTCCTTCTGAACAGAAACACAGAAAAGTTTGAGTTACTTTTTTAAGAGATCAAAAGTTCAATCACACAGTTTTGAAGATGTTCAGTATTGGATGAAAAGCATTTCTATATACAGATGCTATGTATCAGAAGACGAGGAGAAACTATCTGAAAGCTGATCATTGTTCCTCAGTCACCCACTGGATCTCAGACGACGCATGTTAGTAATGTCTGTATGCAAATCAAAATATGCACTTTAACAACAGATTTTATGGGGAGGAAAGTTACAGATGTTTTTGTGGTCAGATTTCTATGTACCTCACTTGTGTTGACAGTTTAGGAGTGTTTGGCATTGAAATGATTTTCTGAAGGAAATCCTATGTGGTACGTAAAGTTGCGTTTATGTTTTATTGTGTGGTTAGGATGCCGACATACAAGATGCCTCAAAACAAGTTTGATTTGTAAAGTTGCTAGCATTATCATTTACATCTTGTGGGCGTTTGAGGAAGACCAAAGTGCTTATTTAATTGTTTTTGTTCGTCTCTGCTGGGAAAAGAATGTATTTTTAGCGTCATGCTTTAAAATCTATTTATTTCCCTTCAGAAATACTCTTAGTATTGTGGGTTTTTTGACATTAGTAAAGGCTGTTTATTCTTTACGTTCACCTGAAAGCAGAGGCATGATTTACGGTTTTTAAAACATCTTTGAGTTATATGAAAGTAACTAAAAGGTATAAGATGATGTTTTGATGCTGTTTTTCAGGGTCAGAATATTTAGATTTAGTTTATTTGTGTGTCTATACAGTCTACTTTTTTTATAAGAAATAAAAACTGAATGAATTGAATTTCTGACTGGTTTTTCTTTGTGGACCTTTTTAAAGGGTAATATGAGTATAGGAGCTTACAGGAGTGGTGAGATCTAAATGAAATAATTTTTTGGCTCAAATAAAACCCACCATTGTATATTTTAGGTCAAGGGATGAAAGTAGCTTAATTGGACAATTATTGTTTAAAATTTAGACCAAAACACAGGGATCTATGAAGCCTGTAGTACAATGCATGGATGTTGAACCTAAAGGTTTCCAGTTATAGCCAAACTACAATATTAACATTTCATCATTTAAATGAGTATTTGTTGACCTAAAATGAGCAGTGACCAGATATTTGAATACACTTTATTCCTCACCAACATGAAATCACACTAAAAGCTTAATAATCCATTTAAGATTGTAAAATCTTTACAAACATGAAGATGACTGCCTTTAAATTTTTAAGCCCTGATTGTCATGTAGGCCTCCGATTATTTAACTCAAATGTTGTGAATTAAAGACAACATCTGTGGATGCTTCTAAAGGCCACACCTAAAACAAACTGCAACATGGAAGAGACCGTTGGACCTCCACGAGTCTGAAGGTCCCAAATTATTTTCAATAGAAACAGCCCAGAAATGTCCAGCCATCAAACCACTCAGGAAGGAGACGGGTTCTGTGACCCAGAGATGGATTTGTTTTGGTGTGATCAACACCAGAAAAGAAGCTAAAGACCTTGTAAAGATGCTGGTTGAAGCAGGTAAGACAGCTTCTTTATCCACAGTGAAGCAAGTCCTGTACTGACATGGGCTGAAAGGCCACCTAGAGGTGAAGAAGCCGTAACTCCATAACAGCCAGATTACGGTTTGCAAGGCATTAAAGACATGTCCTGTGCTCTAATGAAATTAAAGGGTTTTCCTCCAGATGTAATAACGGTCATTAAGGCCAAAAGTGGAAGCGCCCAAGCCTGAGCAACACCATCTCCACTGTGAAATACTAGGGTAGTAGCGCCCTCTTGTGGGGCTATTTTGCTTCAGGATGCAATGGCATCTTGAGGAAAAAACATTTTGTTGGGATATTGAAGCAACATCTCAGACATCAGCCGGGAAGTTAAAGCATGATCCAGGGCAATGCGTCGTAGAGCGGGCACCTGGTATATAGAGGCTATATTCATCAACACAGCCGTTCCGAGTTCGATTCCTGACCTTGAGATCTTTGCTTCCCCACTTCTCCCTCTGGGGAAGGTGTGTGGGAGCAGGGCAATCTACAACCCTATTCAGAATGAATATAAATACCCAACCAGACATCAGTAGGGCTGGAACACCTAAAATAATCATCAACTAATTTAGTAATCATTAACTGGAGTATACAGACTGTAAAACATGAGATTTGCTGAAAGAACAACCTACTCAGAGCAGTCATTAACCCAACACTGTACAAAAAATAGGTACATTTTGCTTTTAAGATGAAAACTTCCTTGTCTGTAAATATGCTCTAGTCCTCGAGTAGCTGAAATTTAGCTTCACGTGGTTCAAATTCTCTCAAATCTCTTATTAAGCAACTTTTTCTGTCTGATAATCAGTTTAAACTAGTCAACAGATTAGCCCTACAAAGTATTGATGTTAAGTCAACCAGAAACGACTGAGCTTTTAGATACATCCTTTGCTACAAATGTTCAAGTGCACCCTACAGGAATACTACGTAATTGCATTTCAGCCAATAAAATGTCTATTTTCTTATTTGAAAAAGTTAAATAGTTCATTTGCATTTTTTCATGTATTTCTGTTACTCGTAAAATAAGGTTAAGTAGTTAAATGAAAAATCGACCAATCTTTTTTTATCCAATGACTCGATTACTGGTCAGAATAAATAAATAAATTACTCGATTCCTAGAATACTCGTTAGCTGCAGACCTAGACATCAGCTTTTCATACTAGGTATAAATGTGTTGAAATTTTAAAGGTTTCAAGTCCTAATGAGAAGCGGATTTTCAGCCATTATAAAGCCATGTTATGTTCTCTCTTCTGCTGCTGTGCACTGCCTGTCAGTAAGCTGAGAGAAGGCCAATATACCTTTACCATAAAGATAAATTGCTCTGTTTGAAAAGGTTTGCAGCTGTACAACAACAAGAACCCCTTTCAGCCCTATTAGCTCTGTTTTATAACTACATTTGGCTAGCTACAAGCAGCATGCCTGCTAAGCAGCCGACTGCAGGCTCAAAAACAGACACACGGCACAACTATTTTTGAATTAAACTAATTAACCAGTTAACAGGGTGGTATACTTGTTTTACTCTATAAAAGAGCAGAATGCAAAAACCTGCAATATCCTGCACAAAAAGGGTACTTAACACACCAACTTTAGTGTTTTTTTATATTTTCTTTAGCTCCATACACTAAATTTTATTCAAGCAGCAAAACTAGCTTTCTGCAATTCGATTTTTTTGTGTTAATGTCATGAAACCATGATATTGGAAAGTTAAACCAGCCCATGTCCGCTCATAGTGGTTTAAACTCACTTTGAACAAAGATTTTCTCAGGAAATATACTTCTAATATTTCTAAAGACATAAAACCCAAACCAGGAGATGGCAACAACCCAAGTAACCCACACATACAAAGGAATCAAAGCAAATGAGTCCATAAATGAAGTAACGTGAAATTAAGTGGAATCATTCAGGGAAGAAGTACTGAACACATGAAGACAAAAGCAATCGAAAGCCAAGAAACCAGCATAAATCTGTCAGTATTTAGAAAGCAGCTCTGCTGCCATGTAAGCTGGTTTATTATTACTGATGGCCTATAAAAAGGCTCCTTAGGCAAGGATTGCACGGAATGATATGATGGGTAAAACCAAAGAGACCTTCACAAAAAGTCTACAAAAGGCAATAGCTTCATTTCTAACCTGCTGAATTTGTTGGTTAGTTTGAGCCTTAATTACAAGCCTGTGAAACACTGGGAGAGCATCGTTTGGCCAAAGCTGAAGTCTTTAGATGAACACATCATGCTTGGAGGAAGAACGGTTCTGCACATCAACCCAAAAACACTCTGCTAAAACCGAAGTGTGCAGGTGGAGGCATCATGGTGTGGACTGTCTTTCAGCATACGATCCTGACAGACTTCATATAACTGAATGGAGAAAGGCACCGGGATATTCTTGCTAAGAATCTGAAGATACAACACAAACACAGAGACATGGTCCTAATCGCTTTCAGAAAAAGAAAGTACAAGTGCCGAACCAATCAGCTGACCTGTGTCCAACTGAATATCTATAGAAATAACTGAAGATCAGAGTGGATAGAAAGGACCCCCAGAACCTTCAAGAATTAGAGTCTTGTGTAGAACAATCCTAAAATCTCTTGAAGTTATCATTACCAAGAAAGACTTTAATACATTTCTGTTTGTGTTCAGTACTTGTTCCCTGTGACATTCCAGTTTTTTACCCATAACTTTGTTTGTGGACTAATTTACTTTGATTCCGGCTCTGAAGCAGCGTGTAACGACAGTCATCTAGCGGTATTTAAATGCAGACAATAAACAACTGACTTTCATCTTAGGCTAATTTTAGTCCCTGATCATTGCTGCCATTATTGTTTCCTAATTATTTTAATGAGCATTGAGGGCAAAAACAGTGATCATTTTGGTAGTTATTGTGTAAGTGAACCATCAATGCTGAACATCTTCCCCTTCAAATGTGCTACCGATGTCAGCATTTACACACATTTACAGCAAAATAAAAAGCAAAACAAACTCACCATCCAGTTAAATGGACACGAAGACAGGGTTGATGTACTTCAAGTAGCCTGTTATCACCTGATCACAAAAAAGATAGAAAAATGAATTATTTCAATCTGACGTTTAGGAAATTTATAATCACAATACATGGATCTAGCAACATTTCACCAGGCTAAAAAAAATTCAAGTTATGTGCTGAAACACGCCAGCAATCTCCACCACTCCTAGTTTCTCTGAGTATTTGGGTTCTGATGGCACAGAGGCAGAAACTGCAAGGATTTATTAGGCCCAGTTCATTCACCACAGAACCACTTCACATATACATGCTTAGAAATAGAAAAACAAACTGAAAGACATTAATTACGATGTTAAACTGCTAAAGTAAAAAAGTTATGCTGTATGTAAGGAACTGGTTTCAGAGATACAATAAGTCAATTTACTGCTTCACGTGGAATACATTTAAATCTAATAATAATCAGTAAATACACAGCTATGAAACTGTACTGTACCACCACTTTTCATCATCTCTAGCTTTCACAGTTTTTTAAAACCCAACTCACAAATAAACATAATGTGGCCATCTGGTAAGCTCATTAAAAATATATATATATTTTGTAGGATTTTAATAGGCATGTTGCAATGACCAACTATCAAAATTTATGTCAGACAAATAAATGCTCAGTTGTCATTAAGGTTTTTTTAATCATCTTAATAGACCATGTCTGTAAGCACCAAATAGCTCAACGCATTCACACCAAATTAAAGTTCTGGTGGATTAAAATGAAACTTTCAAAAAATTTGCTGACTGTTTCTGTTTGTTAATCACCACCTTAAGCTCAACCAGGACAAAACTAGAATTCAATTATTGGCAGGAACATTCAGAGAGCGAAACTCACTGCAAAACGTCCAACATTGGCGATGAACCTAAACTCAGGTTTAATAAAAAAGATAAAAAGTCATCAGCTGAAAAACGTTGCCTTTGTAAAGTTGTTTGTGTAACAACAAAAGGTTACGCTAGACTTATTTGTTGGCGGTCATTTTTAAAAAAATCGGGTCGTAATCTATTTTTACCCATCACTTTATTTTTTGAGATGATTTGAGATGATGATGGTCCCAGACTAACTACATATAAACAATGAAATGAAACGATTGCACTTAAAATATGAACAGATCACCAGCTGTGGCCTGAACCCACAGTCCCACAACTTCCACCTGGAGCTTAATTGTGCTGCGCCTTGTGCGTCATCAAATGTATAAAGTGGGATCGCTGCAGAGGCTCTATGTCATGAGGTGCTGGACTTTGTAAAAACTTCGGACACTCATCTGCAGTGGCTTTTTTCCGAGGGAAGCCAACGAGGTCATGCATCAAGCCGGAAAACAGCTAATTAATATGCTAACTCCACAAAGAGGTCAGAGGTGTTAATCACAATCTGTCAAAATGACTGATGGCCTTCAAATTTTTCCGTCACCGTTTAATAAAACCGGTCAAAAACAGAAAGTATTCAGTTACATGACCCCTGGTGTAACTCTTACCTGTATGAGCTCTTAGATCGTATCATTTCCTTTTCTGCATTTGGCCAAACTGTTTTTTCTGTTCGAGCTGCTATCGAATAAACCTCACCCCCATGAACATCAGAAATCTATAAATAAATAGAAACACATTTAGGACACAGCTAAAGAAATGGCTTATTGATAATCAGAGTTGTCAACATTAGCTTAAAATTAGACCCATTCTCACTACACCTGCTATCATCTTGTCCGTGTCTTTATTATCTTTGATGGGTTTTTTGATAGCTGGTCTGCGTGTTAACTAATGTACATTTTAACTTCATACTACTTTTACGAAAAGTATTGTAATTGTTAATGTAAATGTGTAGTTTTACTGTTATTCTTTTAGGGTCACTTTTACCATCCGTCTAGGAACTACAGGTGAAACTGCAGCCTGGCATATTGACAGAAAGTTTATTAATATGCACAGTCCCTGTAATGAATAAATAAATAATAAAAAGGGCTCTGTAAATGAAGTTTGACTAATTATAAGTAATCAAACAAGCCTACAGAAAACTGAACTGTCTTGATAGTAAAATCTTGATTTGTTACCTAAATACTTAACATCAAACTTGAATTCTGTTACACAGAATCCGGCAACTGTCCCAAACTGTGACACCAGATGGCGCCGATGGTTTTGTGTGGCTTCATTTGTTCTCTAATGTCCTGCAGATATAAGAAGCTGGGCTGTAATACAGATGGTCAGATACTCTGATAGCATTCATGTGACTTCCTTGCTCCACTGACGTAACAAAGGGGCCTAAAATACGGACAGTCAGATATTCGGACAGCTGTTAAAAATGTGACTCGCTGTGTGAATCGCTCAGCACATTAAATCGTTTACTTAAGTAATTAACTAATTTTCCACCATTTTCTGCTATTGTTTTTCATTAATTTGTTTATTTAAATAAATAATGAATTTAATGTCAAAAATAGGAAGAACTGTACTCCAAATTAATGCCTGAACTCAGCTGAAGTGAAATGCATAATCTAGTTTGTAAATAATGTATAATTTCTAATCAAAGCAGGCTCAACATTTTATGTAAATACTTCAATATGTAAATACAACTCTGCTAATTAAGGTCAAATAGCTCTCAGTTGTGCTCAAACTACAGACATTTGTTGCCATTATAGGCAAAATTCTGTGGGGGAAAAGTGACTACCCATTACCATGATGCCACCACTGCCATGCTTGACAGCTGGAACAGCGTTCTGTAATTGAGTCCAGCAGAAATTCTTCTAAAAATTATGACCACATAGTTCAGTATTTAGCTCAGACTGAACATTTTTCCAAATTTGCCTATTTGGGCAGCTACAAAGGTCTGTCCAGTTTCAAGGTTTTAATTTTGGTACCAGGCCTTCTTTGTTCTTCATATCATTCTCAGTCCATGGTGAATTCATTGGACTTTCTCATTGTTGAATACTAGTCCCATACATTGCTTGCTCAGCAAGGGGGAAGTGCTTCTTCCATATACAGAAAATTCAGACATTATCAATCAAATGACTACATTGTAACCCGGATCAAATTGGAATAAATGTAATTGAACTTGGATCTGTCTATATGATTGGAATAAATTATTATATTTCTATATATAAAACCGGATCTGGTTGTTTTCTTTTTTTCAGTGCTTTGGGGAGACTGAAACAACTTGAGAAAACATTTTCGCACCACTATTCTGGTACAAGCTACTAGAAGGTGACCATCTGTAATTCAGTCCGGACTCTTCCTCTCTAAACCTAGGTCAAGCTAACCGAAGCGACAACACATTCCTGTGAAAAACGTACGAACCGAAATAAAGCACAATTTATATAATATTCAATAATATAATAATTAGAATATCATGCTAGGGTTTTGCGTTTGTTTTTACTTACTTTATAGCAGCTGCTAGTCGATTTAGCTAATCACGGGCTAACAACGGCTCGACAGCTCAATGCTAACAGGTGCACCAAATCAACTGTTAACCCAACAAAAGTAAAACAGAAATACTGCCTCGTGTTAAAAGGCGACAACCCTTCTACATTTTAAATAGCAACGGTTTAAAGAACAAGTAATTAAATACACCACGCTCAAGAACAATAAATAACTTTGAAAAAAAAACTTACCTGGACCGCTGATTGAGACGCCATTACGCTTCTTGCAGCTGGTGTATTCCCGTTCCTGACAAAGAGGGGGCGCTCTACTTTCCACCCCTCAGTCAGAGGCATGTTGAGCCCTAGTCCGGCCTGACGGATGCTGCAAGTGTTCTTGTAATAAAACAGAATAAGTCTAAATAAGCAACTACATTTTCTAAATTAGCCCAAAAAACTGCAACCATCGACTGACAACATTTCAATGAAATTCACAGACAAGTTAAAGTCGCAGTAATGATACGTTTGCAACCGACACGAGATGAGTCAGCAGGTCTAAAATTACATTTCCGATGGATTGTGGTTGTGCCAGTTCACCTTGCACAACTTTGGCCAGATTAAAAATTATTTATGTTCATAGTTCATCTGAACTATGAACATAAATAATCTCATGAAAAACTCATGACAAACTCTTCAGTCATTTAGAATAAGCATTTTTATTCCTGTAAGTTTTGCCACTTACGTAAGTTTAACAAGTGGTAAAACTTACAGAAATAAAAATACAAAGTGTAACAAAATGCAGTTGCAGCTTCTCTGCTCGTATTTGAGAGAAAATTGGGTTGCATTAAAAATTTTATTTAATCAGTTTGCTTTATAAGTTGTGGCTTGAGCCCTGAGTCGCTATTAAGTATAAGGTGAAGTTTAAAGTGAGGGAAGATACAAAGCCCTGCATTATCAACCTAAAAAATACCATAAAAAACTTCCCACATGTGCACACAGCAGTCACTCGGCACTCCCCTTCAAGGCAAATGATGTGGCTCTTTATGCATAAAATATCCAACATTTATCCCAGAAAAATTAAACGTAAATTTTTGTTGATCCGTATAGAGCGCTGTCAGGTTGAGCTGTGGTCCCTTGAAATTCATCACACACAAAAAACAGCATAATTATTTCAAAAGTTCTAGAATCAATAAGTTCCTCTCAATGCGTTCGTGTACAACACTGAAAATATTCTTATAACAGCTTCAAAATATTCTCCACTGGAAAGCCAAATGGATGGATGGATTGATAAATAGATGGATTGACAAATGTATGGGCATATGGAAAAAGAGGATAAATAGATGATGGGCAGATAGATGGTCAAAGAAACCGATCGACAAAACAACAGATAGATGAAGCATTTATGCAACGGGACAGAACATCTGGAAAAAATATAATTTTCCATACATGCATTTATCAAACTCCATATTTTTCCCCACAAATTAACAACTACACAAAAGATGTCCAAAAACCCTTTTTATTAGAACAATGCAGCAGATATAAAGGTCTATTGGAAATCAAACACTCCCACCAGAATGGAATATGTGCTTCAACAGACAATATGCTCTCTGCAAGAGAAATAAATTAATATCAGATAGACAAAACAAACAGAAAACAAGAGAAGGAAACAATGAAACAGGCAAGATCTTTCTCTTCTTTCAGGAAAATTTAAAATGCAAAGAAGTTAAAGTAGATCATTCAACTTGCTGATTAAGATCTTGCAAATCTAAATTTCAAACAATCATTGAAACAGTTCAGAAAAAAACAGAATAGATGCAGATTATGCAGATGTAAGAATTTGGTTTTACCTGAAAACTTGAATTCAAGTTCACCTTTTATCAATCACCAAGTTTAGTCTTAGCATCCAAGACTAACCACGAGCCCTTAAAGAAGCAGGAACCTTTTAAAGGATAACGTCGAGTTGAACATAATTGTTTTTAAGTGACTTTACCTTTAATCACCATGTGTTTAATAGGATTTAATAAAGAAAAGAAATAAAGTTAAATAAAGCCTGCACTATAGCCATAATAGCAGTGGATAAATAAAACGCAAACAAAATCAAAATGAAAAAAACATTTTCAAGAGAAAATTATCCTCATCATTTTTGCCAAAAGCAAGACAGGATGAGGATTAAAATAAACTGCATCTGTATTTGAGAAGACTGCAGTTTGACCACAATTTTAAAAAAATAACAGATATGATCGAGGAATTACTTATAAAAATACATTGGGTAGGCTTGTTTTAATAAATCATTTAGAGGGGAATATAGAAAAAATAAATTTATATGAGAGAAACAGAAATAAGATTTAGTTTTATATAGACAAGTCAACAGTATCAGGACGAATTAAAGCCGCTACATATAAAGATATTTTTTGTTGTTCTGCTTGTAATTCTGATTCAAGATTTTGGATCAGTACTCAAGGCTCAGACAGAAGTTCAGCTGCCTTCTTGTCTATGAGATGTGACCCCTAAACAACCACCACAAAATATTAACAGTTGATATTTTCCCCATTTTCCTGCAAATCTCCACCACTCACAAACTAAAGCTGCGAGAAAGAAATCCCATCATCGCTGCCTGAACACCGCTCCGCTCCTCCATTTTAATTAAAACATATTTTATAGCATGTTTTTTATATTTTCTAAATAAATTTCATACAAATCTATAACCCAATGTTTACAAATCTTATTTACATTTTTTTAATTAAAGAGACTATGAACTTCGTGTCCCATCCATCTTCACGTACAAAGCTTAACAACAAAGGAAGAACTCTGAAGGCGTTTTCCACTCAATTGTTTTCATTTTTTCCTCATCAGAAAGTGACTCAGAAAACGAGCATTCACCAATAGATAAAAAAACACCACCCAAAATGTTTGTGAAACTGGTTCATTAATCCAAGAATTACATAACCAATGCAAACACACAAAGAGAGGTTTTGAACCTCCTGTCACCTCCCAAACCAAAGAAAAGAATCTATTAACCAGCCTAATAGAAGAGGCTCCTTTAGAAGAAGTGTCTGAACCATAGAAACAGAGCCAGAAGTGTTTTGTGTGGATAAACTGAGACAAAATGAGAGTCGGCCCTTTTGTCTATCAGATTAATAGCGCCCCCTGGAGGTAATTCTACCCACAGTAGGGCAAGCCACTGCGGTCTTCGGCTGCATCGGTGAGATCTGTGCACGGTTCTGTCTGAAGAGTGAGTGGGGTTCTGTGCATATTATTTGAGCCAGTGTCGTCTCGTACAGCGTCCGTAAATGAGTGAGTCAGAGTGGGTTTGTGTCTGTGTTAAAGAGTGCCATCCTCAGTGCATCCGCCTCCTGCTGTGTAACGAAACTCCTGCAAGTTAGAGACGCCGTGAAAATGGACAAAAGCCCCGGCGACCACAAGGATGTGGAACAGCTGGTGGGAGTGGAACTGTGACACAAAGAGAGAGAGAGAGAGAGAGAGACACAGCAGTGATAAACAAAACTTGTGTCTGATAAAGTAGGGAAACATACAGAGATTCTAACTCTAACAAAATAAATACATGTTTGTTAGACACTCACCCAGATGTCACACTTGCCAGGGAAGAACCTCTCTGGGATGCGAGCAGCATACAAACAGGCGCCGGTGATGTAGAGGGTCGCCATGAGCAGCAGCCAGCCCATCTGACCCATGGTGGTGGCTTTGATCAGACCCTCGCTGATGACAAAGTGAAGGGTGGGAACCACGCCGCTCAGACCCAAACCCACAAACACTCCTAAGCAAGGAAAAGAGAAATTAAAAATAAGATTAGAATCTGTTATTTATTCATTTATGTTTGAAAAATAAATATGCCAGTGGATGTGAACTGCATAAATTAAATATATCCTCAGTTATTAGTCACTGATTTACCCAGTATTTAAGTCCATCCATCTTTCCATTAACTCTGACAGCTTCACTGTGGCTGCTGAGGAGAAGCATCCCCACAGCATAATGTTGCCACCACTGTGGGGATGAGGTTTTCAGGGAGGTGAGCAGTATTAGTTCTCAGCCACAACTGTTTTCAATTCTGGTTTCTTCTAAGCAGAGCAGCTTCTTCCACATGTTTGCTGTGTGTTTTGGTCTTCAGGCTGCTGTTTGTTCACTAAATGTTTTCGAACAATCCTCTCAGACCTTCACTGGCCAGCTGGATTTATACCGAGTGTATATAACATTCCCCCAGCATGATGCAGCCACCACCAATGCAGAAGTCTAATTAGTTGACTTCTTCACTTGACTTATTTCAGACGGTTTCTGCATAAAAAGGGGGTCAATCCAAATGCAAATCATACTTTTTTGATTTTAATTTGTGAATGTTGAGAACCATGTATCATTTTCCTTCTATTTCACTGTTATGCACTGCCCTGTGTTGTGCTGTCACACAAATCCCAAAACTTGTAAGTTTGTGGTGGTAAAATATCAAAGTTTGAACAGAACTGTAGACAACAAAGCTATTCCCACACCCGTTGATGATTATGGGGTTGCATGTCAAGTTAAAACACTAAAAGTGAAGGCAGACATTACCCTAATAATTTATTGTTGTAAGGAGCGCCACCCATCACTCTCATGGTCACTTTCTGAAGGTTTTCATAACACAAGTGTCATTTATTAATTAGTAGCTGGACAGGAAGACGGGCAGAAAGAAAAGGGAAAGACATGGAACAAATGACCCAAGGCCGGGAATCAAACCCAGGACAGCCTTTGCATATGGCGTGCCTGCTCTACCACTGATGCCCGTAGCGCCCCACATTATCTCGATAGTAAAATCCATCAAAAAACTCATCAAGACTTGTTGCGGGTGTACCCACCTCGGACCCAATGACTGCTGGAGCTAGGCACCACCCCCTCCCCTGCAATCCTGCATGGATAATCGGGTGCGGACGGACGGATGGGTAAACATAAACTGTCAACTGGAACTGTTTTTTTTTTGTTTTTTTTACGTATAATGGCCAGAAAGTGACACTTCCCAAATTGCAAGTCATATAAACTCAATGGCAGAGCTAGCAAACAAGACATTTCTCACTCCAAATAAACCTTTACAGAGTAAACTGTAAATAATGCAAACCTTTCAGGAGCAAAAGTACATTTTGAAGAGTCAAACATCAATGTGTAAATACTGTTTCGATTCAGAAGCTCAGCTTACCTGCTCTGACTCCTCTGTACTGCGGAGTGGCAAAAAAGTCACACTGTGAAACTATGATAGCAGCCAGACCCAGTACACACACAACTATCAGGTAGATGAAGCAGGGCTGAGGGGAGCAGTAGAAAGAGTAGTACAGCCAAGGGACGAAGGAGCCCATGATCAGGAAGGCAATCCCACTGTAGTCCAATCTAAACATGACACATAAGTCAGATATTAAAGTCTTCTCCTTCCTTTATTCACCGCTACAAAACCTTCAGCAGTTGTGTCTCTTACTTGGAAAAGACTTTGGACACGCCCTCCGAGTGACAGTAGACGGTGTGGAAGAGCCAGGAGAAGGAGAGGCAGAGGATGGCTCCAAGAAAAAACATCCCAATTACTACCTTCTCTTGGACTGGAGCCACAAAAGACATGTTTGGTCTGAACATGTACATGAGACCGAGGCAGAGGAAGAACAAACAGCCTGCAGAAAAAAGGAGAAATTAACAAAGTGGTAGTAACAGCTGCAGCCAGTAGGAGAGAACGAGAATGAGGGGATTGATTCAGAAACACATCATCTCCGCATACCTTATTTGTTGCAGCAATACAATAGTTTTACATTAAATGTATTTGATTGTATATATCTTTAATTAAAGCTATAAAGTTGCACATCATAAAAACAGTAATTTGTTTTATTAACTGAACTCAAAAAATGAAACTATATAGATTAATTACAGTGATATACGTCTCTGTGTCAGGAGTGGCTTAACACAAGCAATGCTACAGTCATAACCCCTAACCCTTTATGCATCTAATGTTTGGAGGCTCTTGAAGCACTGCCTCCAGCCCCAGTGTAAGTATTGTGAATCTGCCCTGAATGGGCTCTTTTTCCTACCACAGTTTTTCCTTCCACTCAACTTTCCACTAATATGCCTGGATTCAAAACTGAATAGTTGGGTTTTGATCAGCTGTAAGCCATAATGATCAAAATTCCCTGAAATAAACCTACTCTGTGTGTGATGAATCTATCTATCTATGCCATACATTTGATGCAGGTGTGTTGGACCGAGGACAGTTGCAGGACACAATGTACGTTATCTATCACACCACTAGGTGGGAGAAGAGAGCTCCAAAAAAATGTTTTGCAATGTCAGCGTAAAACAAACAAGCTCAGTCTCTCAGTTAGTTTATTAAATGTTGAACCAACTCTAAGTCCTTAGCATATAATCACACATGATTTCAACACTTCTTATGCAAGGTACTGAGACTGCTTCTTTTATAACAAGAATTCTGCCAACCGATTACAGACCAGTCTGACTAAATAGGAAGATTAAAGGATAAAATGAGAAAAAATGTCTATTTCAATCCCAATGGTGCTTTGTGCTTTAAGAGCATTGTCCTTTAATGCTTTCGGTTGAAGATAAGGTTCATGCTAGGATCACAGATTGCGCTTAGGCTTAGAGTTTGACCTGCGTACCTAGCAGATGTGTCCAAATGTTCCCCGTCTCAGTGTGGATTCTAAAGATGCTCTTAAAGCAGGCGCGAAATGAAGGCATTGGTGGTCTGTGGCCATGAAGCAGGAAGTCATTGTCTTTCAGCCAATCCGGGAGCACGTCGTGAGGGATAACACGCCACCGACCCTCCCACACCTGTTTGGTAAACAAAACATAAAATACCTCAGTCAAGTTTGGCACAATGTACAGATACAATAGATTTTAATAAAGCACTTAGAGTTAACTTCATGAGAAGCAGCTAATTGTTTAATAAATGGTAGAAGCTGATATGAAACCAACTAATACCATAACTATGATTAAGGATTTTAAGAAAAACATACATAATTTGCAGACCTCATCAGGTTGTACACTTTCTATTTTGGCCCAAGTTCAAACTCTGTTACAGCAGGTTTTTACAACTTGGAAAACCAGACTGAAGTTTACTTTAGGGCACAAGGCTATCGTATATTTTATGGCTTTATTAGTTTCCTTTACTGTGTGGCTTTACTGAGTGTCTCAGTAAAATAAACTCTTGGGTGGAGTTCATTGAGAAATACAAGTAAAAGTACAAACATGTGAACAGCAACATCAGGTAGCAGGACTGAGAGAGAAATGATGTGTTGAAAGTATTTTTACCTTGTGTACAAACTCTTCCATCCTTTCCATGGCGTGGTGGGCTTGCAGCAACGGAGTCATTCCCATGAAGCCTTCGTCGTTGCTTCTCTCATCCTCGCTCTGATCCTTCTCCTCTTTTTCTCTTCCTCTGTCATCCTCTTCATTTATCCTTTTCTCTTCATGGCGCTCTGGGACAGACTGAGAGATGGCAGACAAACAATGTTACAACCCTGGATTGAGGCTGAAACCTTCAGAGCTGAAATATACATACATTTTCTTCCTAGGAGTCTGAATTTAGAGAGAAAAACTGTAAACTCCTGTGAAAAGATGCTGATAAAATTCGTTGCATGCAGAAGATTGATTTAGCACAAACAAGTCTTCTGCATGATGACAGACTATATGCCGAAGCACCTAATTATCAAGTCAATTAAATTCAGGACAGAAACCATGAGAACTAGATTTCTCCTCTATTTTAGGCCCAACAAAAATCCGCTTTTGTCTTTAACGCCCATTAGGATTTGAAACCATTTTTGAACCTTTCAGACACATGACTTTTATTTTGAAATGCCAACATAATTCCTGTTTAGCAACCAAGTTTAAGGATTATCTGACCTATGACCCTTTTATTTTGAAAAGAATGCATGAGCTTGTTCATCGCGGGCTTAGAAACGAGCAATTTGGACCGTACCTTTGCACCAACCTATCCTATGAAACATCAAAGTTTTGATTTTGAAATATAAACATGAACCTTTTTGAAATTACTCAACCTAGATTGAAAACTTTATTTTAAAGAGTATGTGAGAGCCATATTTTGAAAGGCTAACATAATCCCTTTGTTATCACTGGTGAATTTCAGTTTAGATGCCTGGTTTAGGTCGGTTAGCGATGTTAACCTAGTTTTTCGTGTATTTAATGTATGGAAGATGAAAACCTTGTTTTATACAGTATGTCTGACCTTTATTTAGAGGGTACATTTTATTTGGAAAGTCAAAATTATTAACCCTGTTAACAGCTGGTTGAGACCAAACTGGTATATAAAACCTACTCTAGTAAGGTATTTAAGACTGAGGCTCTTTTTTATGAACTATCTTTTAGTTTGACTTTAAATGAGATTATTTGATAATCTCATTCCTTAATGAATGAGATTATCAAATAATTCAACAACAAACACATTCTAAGGACACAACTGATTTCTTAAAATAAAACAGATGCAGCCGCTGCCGCCTAAAGCTGTTGTTTGCAAAAAGGTGTGAATTTAGTCCAACACAACTCCAGACACAGCTGGGGAGCCAGGGACTGGCTAGTGATAAATATTCAGTCATTAGTCATAACTGGCATACAAATAAACGCGAGTCAAATGCAAACTCTTACCCAGCAGAACCTATACACACTGAAACAGCGACGCTCCATGTGGAATTACGTGGAAAACAGCCATAAGGACTGCTGGTTCGAAAATATTTTTTTCGATTACTAAAATCATCCAACTACTTTCTTGTGAATGAAGATGAACAGAAAAAAAAATGCCCCTTCTGTTGTTGGTTTTACTCCAAAAGGGGAAGGATAGTAAGGAAATTAGGAAAAAGCTATGAGAGATAGAAAGGAAAAATGAGAATGTAAACAGAAAGCAGCCAGATGCAAACGTGATCAATTTTTTAAAAACAGACCAAAAAAGTCCACAAGTTCCTGTCTGCTCTAAGAATAATGGCTCCTCTGAACAAATGTACTTTTGAGTCCCTGTGGTTTATGAAGTTGTTTGCATCTGATAACATTAAATCTTTTAATGCATTATTTTGTCAATGCTCCGTCTTCTCTAACCCCCAGTCGGTCGTGGCAGATAGCCGCTCACACTGAGCCTGGTTTCGTTCCTTTCCACTGTCGCTACATGCATGCTCAGTATGAGGGATTGCTGCAATGCAAGGGACTGTCCACTGTTGCAACTACATGCTTATATAGGAGGAGTGAATGCTGCAAGTCACTGACTCGAAGCAATCTGCTGGGTTTCCTTAGATAGAAAACTATTTGACCAATTTCAATAATAAAGTGGATCTGACTGCACTGTTTAAAAACAAGGATCAATTGGAATGTACAGTATGTACTTGACTTGGAATCTGTATGAATCAACTGAATTGAGTTTGCGAAAAGTTTAGTTTGGTCACTCCAACATTGATCTGTTGGGAGTTTCAAAGCTTCTAAAGAAAGGGGATAATTGGAGATCGGCCATAAATCTTTGATCGGTGCATCTCATTAAGAAGGTTAAATGTCAGGGGAAAAAAGCAACAATTGAGAGCCTCAAAATCATAATATAGAGAAGAAGCATGCATTGCCTCTAGGATGGGAGAGCGACAACTTTGACAGTACTGTAAAAGTATTTTTCTTGTTTTGATCACAGCAGTTAAAGTTGATGTTAGTTCTGTTAGTTTAGATCGGTGATGACTTATTAGGCTAAGCTATAGGTCTTAAAATTGGTTAACAGAACACAAAATACCAAGAAAAACCACTTGTTTTCTGAAAGAAATTTTATCTACAAGAAACTCTAACCCCAACTGAGAACCAAAGTCCTGAGGTTCCGGGGTTGGTAACATCTGCTCGCCAGAAGCTGCTGTAAATCATATGAGATTACTTTCAAAAAATATCCAGACAGAGGCACAGTTAATCCATATCTTCTTGGACATATGGGCCACCTCTCAGAATATTTATGTTTACCACATTAATCCCACTCACAGAGCAACACATGTGACTCAACCTCAGCCGTTCACCCTCCAACCGGCCACAAGGGTAAAGGCTTTGGAGTCAAATTTCGCTCTGTACGAAAGTATCTTCATGACCGGCCAAAGAAATGAACCATCCCTCTTGGAAGCGCCCAGGTTAGCTGCTCATTTAACACACCCAGTTATTTATTTCCTGCATCGGAGATGTAGTCAACCTTTGGCAGAAAGCCTTTCCAATTTTCTCAGAACTGATTTCAAAGTAATAACACCTGAAACACAGCCAGAGCTTCTACGAAAGCCCAATGGTGTGTTTTATACAGACTTATTTGCATAGAACAGTTGCATACCAGTTTCTGGCTTCACAAAAGAAAGTAGTTCTGTTATCACTTCTTGGAAAAAGAGATAAAAAAACCCAGACCTAGGTGTAATATGCTTGCATGAAAATGCATTTTTATTGTTTAATACACCAGAGATAGTTTTTTAAAAATCCCAGCTGGCATTGAGTCAAGTTCTCTGGTTAAACCATATACATCACATAATTACCTTGATGACCAACTGACAACACTTTTTAACTAGCAGAAGACACCAAAGTTTTACTTTTAATCTCATGGTTTGATACCATTTACTCTGACAAGGTCCACAGGGCCTTTAGAGAACAAAGAGCAAGAAAGAAGCTCACCATATTGCCGATCCTCCACTGTGCTTAGCGGTGAGCGTTTGTTTTTTTTCCAACCCCAGACCTACTCTGTTGGTTACTGAGAAGTTCAAGGTTGACCAAAGCACACCGTTCCAGTTAAAGCCTCACCAGAGTTTAGTCATCTTTGCATGCGTACATTGGTGATGGTGAGATAAAAAAGGGTTTTTTTCTAATATGCCTCCCAAACAACAGCTTTATATGTACATCTAATGGTTGCTAAGGAGAGCTGGTGACCCAAAGATGTCACTCCTTGTTGCTGTTAACCCAAGTTAACATTTAAAGGCCAAGACTGAGCTTTTTTAACAAGTAAAATACCAGTAAAAAAACTGGAGTGTTAGCTTAACTTAATGTGCATTTGTTTCTAATAAGACCATAAGAAACATCTGCCAAGTAATTTTTCTATTGAAGAAATGTTATATCTACAGGGATTGGACAATGAAACTGAAACACCTGGTTTTTAGACCACAATAATTTATTAGTATGGTGTAGGGCCTCCTTTTGCGGCCAATACAGCGTTAATTCGTCTTGGGAATGACATATACAAGTCCTGCACAGTGGTCAGAGGGATTTTAAGCCATTCTTCTTGCAGGATAGTGGCCAGGTCACTACGTGATACTGGTGGAGGAAAACGTTTCCTGACTCGCTCCTCCAAAACACCCCAAAGTGGCTCAATAATATTTAGATCTGGTGACTGTGCAGGCCATGGGAGATGTTCAACTTCACTTTCATGTTCATCAAACCAATCTTTCACCAGTCTTGCTGTGTGTATTGGTGCATTGTCATCCTGATACATGGCACCGCCTTCAGGATACAATGTTTGAACCATTGGATGCACATGGTCCTCAAGAATGGTTCGGTAGTCCTTGGCAGTGACGCGCCATCTAGCACAAGTATTGGGCCAAGGGAATGCCATGATATGGCAGCCCAAACCATCACTGATCCACCCCCATGCTTCACTCTGGGCATGCAACAGTCTGGGTGGTACGCTTCTTTGGGGCTTCTCCACACCGTAACTCTCCCGGATGTGGGGAAAACAGTAAAGATGGACTCATCAGAGAACAATACATGTTTCACATTGTCCACAGCCCAAGATTTGCCCTCCTTGCACCATTGAAACCAACGTTTGGCATTGGCATGAGTGACCAAAGGTTTGGCTATAGCAGCCCGTCCGTGTATATTGACCCCGTGGAGCTCCCGACGGACAGTTCTGGTGGAAACAGGAGAGTTGAGGTGCACATTTAATTCTGCCGTGATTTTGGCAGCCGTGGTTTTATGTTTTTTGGATACAATCCGGGTTAGCACCCGAACATCCCTTTCAGACAGCTTCCTCTTGCATCCACAGTTAATCCTGTTGGATGTGGTTCGTCCTTCTTGGTGGTATGCTGACATTACCCTGGATACCGTGGCTCTTGATACATCACAAAGACTTGCTGTCTTGGTCACAGATGCGCCAGCAAGACGTGCACCAACAATTTGTCCTCTTTTGAACTCTGGTATGTCACCCATAATGTTGTGTGCATTTCAATATTTTGAGTAAAACTGTGCTCTTTCCCTGCTAATTGAACCTTCACACTCTGCTCTTACTGGTGCAATGTGCAATCAATGAAGACTGGCTACCAGGCTGGTCCAATTTAGCCATGAAACCTCCCACACTACAATGACAGGTGTTTCAGTTTCATTGTCCAACCCCTGTATATTCACAGCTAATTTTCTTAACTAAGGAACTTTAAGACAGAATTTTCAATAAAAAAAAAAAACAAATTAGTATAGATTTGTATTTGTGTAGATAAATAAGGATTTTCTACATCCTCCATATAAACATAAGCAGATAACTTTGTCTTTACTGATAAGCGAGAGTGGAAGAAATAATGCCTTTCTGCTTAGAATAAATCAGGATGTTTTTCTTTAAAGCCCCAGAAGACCAGACTTCTCCTCTGCCACAAAGAACATATATCCAGCTCCCCTCAGGCTCATTAACTCTATGTTGTTCTTTCTGGTCAATTTCACCTGATTAATGACCAGTTTGATGCAAAAACGCTTGAATAAACGTGCATTATGAGGTACCCACTGCTTAGCGGAGTTCAATAGTGAATCAGTAGGAGGAGTACGGGATGCGAGCGAAGAACAAAACATTTTAGAAAAAACATCATGAAGCTTTAGACTGAAGGTAAAACCAGTGTTCACACAGCTGAGGGCAGGATCTAGGAAGCAGCAGCAAGCCAACAGGACCACAGCTGAAACTCTGGACAGTATAACCATGCCAAAGAGAGAGAAGAGCTCACCCCTGCACACATTAACCTCTGAGCAGGGAGGAGAGGTTTAACATGTGACTCACACATGTTCACTGCTGTCATGGGATTTTAGAAAAGACACCATGACCCCCAGAAACAGCATGTTCTAAAGACAAACATAAGGACATGGTGCTTCCTGTTCTGACCGGGTGGAGGATGTGAAAAATCTACGTGAGCACAAAAACAAAGACACGTGACTTTTCTTTACCACTTTAAAGTCAGAGTGCTTAAATCAGCCAGTTTAAACTGTGCCCTCCCTGGATTTTAACAGATGCAGGTGGTTTAGTGGAAAATTCAGGTTAGGGTCTTTGTCTTAATCTTTACCTGTATTCTCGTACTTAAAACATTTATGGATTCCTCTAAGGGGTGTAAGTATACACCTATTCTAGCCAAAAAGAGCCTTTTAGTTTGGCTCAAAGTTTTCAAAGAATAATATATAACCTTAATTCAACTACATGTGGAATTGCAGCATTTTTCTGACCATTTCTATGTGTAATTCATATAAATACTATGAAAAACCTGATAGGCCAAAGGTACAAAGGTGTTAGTTTACAAATATGACCTGAAAGTAGGGAAGGATGAAATGGCAGTGTGTAGGTAAGGAGACAAGGCGGTACAAAGAGGCAAAGGGGCTAATTGCTCTGGGAACGCACATTTAAAGTTAAACAGTACAAACAAACAAACTAAACTTGCATTATTCAAGCAAGGCAGTTTATCGCAAAAGCAACAACAAATGCCCCTGGAGTCTTTATAGTAGCAGACATACAGTACAGACCAAAAGTTTAGACACACCTTCTCATTCAAAGAGTTGTCTTTATTTTCATGACTATGAATATTGTAGCTTCACACTGAAGGCATCAGATTTATGAATTAACACATGTGGAATTATATACTGAACAAAAAAGTGTGAAACAACTGAAAATATGTCTTATATTCTAGGTTCTTCAAAGCAGCCACCTTTTGCTTTGATTACTGCTTCACACACTCTTGGCATTCTGTTGATGAGCTTCAAGAGGTAGTCACCTGAAATGGTTTTCACTTCACAGGTGTGCCCTGTCAGGTTTATAAGTGGGATTTCAAGCCTTATAAATGGGGTTGGGACCATCAGTTGTGTTGTGCAGGAGGTGGATACAGTACACAGCTGATAGTCCTACTGAACAGACTGTTTGTATTATGGCAAGAAAAAAGCAGCCAAGTAAAGAAAAACAAGTGGCCATCATTACTTTAAGAAATGAAGGTCAGTCAGTCCGAACAATTGGGAAAACTTTGAAAGTGTCCCCAAGTGCAGTCGCAAAACCATCAAGCGCTACAAAGAAACTGGCTCTCATGAGGACCGCCCCAGGAAAGGAAGACCAAGAGTCACCTCTGCTGCGGACGATAAGTTCACCCGAGTCACCAGCCTCAGAAATCGCAGATTAACAGCAGCTCAGATTAGAGAACAGGTCAATGCCACACAGAGTTCTAGCAGCAGACACATCTCTAAAACAACTGTTGAGAGGAGACTGTGTGAATCAGGCCTTCATGGTAAAATAGCTGCTAGGAAACCACTGCTGAGGACAGGCAACAAGCAGAAGAGACTTGTTTGGGCTAAAGAACACAAGGAATGGACATTAGACCAGTGGAAATCTGTGCTTTGGTCTGATGAGTCCAAGTTTGAGATCTTTGGTTCCAACCACCGTGTCTTTGTGCGGCGCAGAAGAGGTGAACGGATGGACTCTACATGCCTGGTTCCCACCGTGAAGCATGGAGGAGGAGGTGTGATGGTGTGGGGGTGCAATGCTGGTGACACTGTTGGGGTTTTATTCAAAATTGAAGGCATACTGAACCAGCATGGCTACCACAGCATCTTGCAGCGGCATGCTATTCCATCCGGTTTGTGTTTAGTTGGACCATCATTTATTTTTCAACAGGACAATGACCCCAAACACACCTCCAGGCTGTGTAAGGGCTATTTGACCAAGAAGGAGAGTGATGGCGTGCTGCACCAGATGACCTGACCTCCACAGTCACCGGACCTGAACCCAATCGAGATGGTTTGGGGCGAGCTGGACCGCAGAGTGAAGGCAAAAGGGCCAAGTGCTAAGCATCTCTGGGAACTCCTTCAAAACTGTTGGAAAACCATTTCAGGTGACTACCTGTTGAAGCTCATCAACAGAATGCCAAGAGTGTGTCCAAACTTTTGGTCTGTACTGTACATCAGTGTTGGGCAACACAGTGCTTTACAAGATTCAAGTCAATCAAGTACAGACATGAAAGAAAGAAAAATAACAATAATAAATAGATGAATATTTATATAACTGATGGGAGAAACATTGGAACATTTTAAATAAACGATACATATTAAAATCTATGAAGTAATTATGGACAATAGAAAAATGGTTTTTAAAAAGCTCATTTAATGGTTGTACAAGAATAAAGAGCATCTACGTAGTGTTTGAGAAAATTGTGAAATAGTTGAAAACCACATTGCCAAGGTGTCTCTCATTTCTATGTCAGTCAGCAAATGAAACCAGCTCCATACAAGAGTCTTTATGCCAGCTGTGTCTCGCAGAGACGACACTAAAAGCTGCAAAAGTGAATTTAAATACAGTTACTTCTGATTAGGTAAAGACAATTTTCTAACGTCCATTTTAATGCTTCTTTTAACGTAGGCTATTGACAAGTTGTTTTTAAAAGAAAAGGCCATGTCTGAATATCACACCATCTCTATGAGCTAAAATATAACATGATTACAAGAACACTTTCAATGAGGCAAGCGAAGCAAAACACAGAAGTGTAACATATAGAATCTGATGGTAAACAGGAAGTGGGTTAGCAGCCTTAAAGCTTCACCACATGAACATAGACAGACATCACTCGATGAAAGGCTGAAACGATGGGGTGGGGGTGGTTCAGACACCTGCCTTTCGTGACCGGGACAGGAGGCTTCTAATGCCTTCTCAGGTTTCCGTGTTGCGTTACAGCAGGTAAAAAGGTTGAACCCTAACACACGCAGACACACTGGCAGACACAATCGACGCACAGTAAAAAAAAAACGATTGAGTTTCAGCTCAACGGCTCTCTGCCGACTGCCTTTCATGCTGAACAACAGAAAGGCAGCTTTGACTGTGTCCACGCACGGTGTCTAAAAACGAACATGAGCGTTGCCTCAGAGGGAGTGTGTCTGGCAGTTTGTTTACCCCGCTCAATAGTCTGCCTTCATGGGACGATATCACACAGATTTCTCATAATGCGTTTGCTCTCGTTCCAGTAAGGCAGCTGTTCATAGCCAGAACAGATTTCTTTTTAAATAATAAATCCAGGACATATTAAATAACCACACATCACTTTAGACTTAGGAAGGACCCAACTTTGAATATCTCCATCATAATGCAGCCCGAATTACTACAGCATAGTGTGACTCATCACAGAGGCTGCAGAGCCTTGAAAGTAGTGTAGTTTTCCATGAGTGGAGGTGGTGGATGTTGAAAACCTTGGACAAAGAGGCTCATGACCAAAGCATGCAAAATCAAATCCCAAGAAGCTGCTTTTAAAACTGACTGTACAATAATCCATTATCTTTCAGCAACTACACCACTCTGGTAAAACAGCCTTTTTTTCCACCAATGGGTCGATTCAAAACAACAACAAACTGTAAATTAGCACAAATAATAACGTCGATGTTTCTCAAGATAACTTCAGGAAATACAATCTTTCCCTTTCAACTCTAATTCATGTCTTCTGCACTTTTTTGTGAACGCCTGTCCATAAGGTACGCGTGAAATTAAAGTTTATGCTTTGCTCTAGAGAAATCATAAAGCAGTTATCTGGACTCTGCTGTAACTCTGCAAGCTAAACATCAAACGGCTGAAAGATTATTCCCAACTATTGGATTAAAAGTAATTAAAAAGAGGCTCCAAACTTCTCTAAATCTGCTTTAAAAGTCAACTCAAAGTAATTACTTCCAAAATTGCTCTTAAGATGAGTTTTAAACATCACTGCCTGTGTTTTTTGAAGACCTAATATGCTTATCCCCGGCTGCTCTGCGAATACATTTTTTTGTTTTTTTCTTCTAGTGAGAAAAGGTCAAACAGGTGAGCTTCCTGCTCTAACCTCCTTAATGACTCCTCTTACATTATTAACGTTAGGTTGTGGGTTTTGGCGTCGGTTTACAGTGTGACCTGGTAAACCCACACCATGCCACATGCCTCTGAACAAAACCCCAAAGCCCCCGACAGCATGCATGCCTGTGTGTTTCCACTACTTACCCCATAGTGTGAGGCGCACTCTGCGGTGCTGAGGTGACTTGTTGAAGAGCCTGAGGTGGTGGGTGTGTCTTCTTTCTCCCGTGGACTCATGGGACTTGCAGGTGAGGGGTTTGTGGCGTTTTCTAGGAGGTTAGAGGTTCTGTGTCGCAGCACAAAGCCCGGGCCCTCGGCCCTCCTCGTCTCTCCTTCGTCCAGCTTGAAAGGCTGGACAGTCTTCTACAGTAGAAAAAAAAAAAAAAAAAGGATCTCAGCTGAAGCTGGACACACTGGGGGCGGCAAACACCAACTCTGGCCAAATCTGAAATAATTAAAACAATTTGAGTTGGATGGAGATCACGTGAGAATATAAATTTTTACGTCTTGCCACAGATTTGGCGGTTCTAACACATGAATACATTTTTGCCAAAACAATTCAGTTGTAGCTCTGCCTACATGTTTAGGGTCGTTGTCCTGACGAAAGTTCAACCTCCGCCCCAATCTCAACTCTTCTGTGGCCTGTTTAAGTTCTCTTCCACATGCTCCCCTATTCCTGCATGCTTCCCCTCTGCATGATGCTGCCGCCACCATGTTTTACCACAGGAATAGTGTGTTCAATGGGATGTGCAGTGTCTTACAAAAGATGTTTGCTGTCCCCTACATGGCTTGCGTTGACTTTTATTTAGCAGTACTAGAATAAAAGGGGCTAAAAACAAATCCCTACCTTTCCCTGCTCAATAACAAACATTGAAGTTTGTAGTTTGTAGTGTGACGAAATGTGAAAAGGTTCAGATGGTCTGAATAGTAAATACCTGGATACCAGTGAAGCCTTTTAACTTGAAGGCGTTTCCGGGTCAAGACTTTATGGGACCAAGCTGGAGAGGAACTGCAGTCCAGATAGAAACTGGAAGAAAAAAAAGAGATGTCAAATAATTTAAGTCAGTTATGCCTCAACCATATCATTTATTATCCTGTCTGAATCAATCCATGATGTCATCCACAGAATCGAGACCCTGAATGCTGCATTTTACAATAGCTGCAAACAAACAGAAGCTGCTATTGCTCTCATGGTGAGTTGCTTCGTTACGAGAGGCGTCAAGGGCAACAACAAGACATTCACATACAGGAAGTAGCGGTATTAACTAATGACGAATTGTTAACTGTTAAATAGTCACCAAGTTAAATAGGCAAGTTTTAATGTGAGGGCACGGTACACTTTATACAACTTCGTAAACGTCCTGATGGCAACCGCTGTATTACATTAAAAGCCCTAAACTTGTAAACAGCTCTACAAAAAGTGCATGCTTATCTTTGCATGTTTGACTGCATGTTTCAAACATGAAGACCAAAGCTTTGAAGCTGTGGACATGCTAAAAAATGCAGCTGCAGACTCGTTGCGGCATTCTGCTGCAACCTGCCGTATGTTTCCCTCTCGTCCTTCACTGCGCTCCAGTGAAGCTTCATTTCCACTCTCACCCTGCCTCACGACACATACAGCAGGGCTAATACAGTCAGTGGGGAAACATAACCCCTACATAAACAAGAGAGTTACTTCCACACATAAACTAAAGGCAATACAGGAATAGGAGAGAGTAACAAATACTACATAAAATGAACCTTCAGACAGTGTTATTATTCTATAGAAAGATGATTTGTTATCAAAAGTAGCTGGGGCGCTTTTCTTTGGTAGCTGCAGCCTCATTTCCTGTCATGATGAAACGTTTAAGAATAAGAATAAGTTAAGAAGAATAAGCAACGCTCAACTAACATCGCTAATTTTACTCGGAAATTAGTTGCTCACACACAAAAATATCATCTATTGTTTAAAAGGTTTGATGTTACGAAAATATATGTTTTTCCTTCTTGGTTGTTTAGTCGGCTGAGGATTAAAAGACTCCCAATGAGAAACCAAACAAACAGAGCAGTACAGACTGGTCCCGACCCCAATTGAGATAAAAAGACTAATTTGATAGAAAACAAGATATGGAAAGAACACAAAGCAACAACTCCTTCACACACCCAAAGCAGGACGGGCCTTCATGCGTCTGAACGGACCCCTAACCCAGCTGACACATTGTGTCTGTCCACAACAGGATGCACAATGAGTCATCGAACAGTTTTATGCAGGGTAACCATGATCACATTGGCTCCCAGACGACCAACCCGCATCACGCAAGCTTCACATTTTCACTGGCAATACCCCAGCTGAAGAATCAGTTTCATTTCTAGCATAAAGTCACAGAAAAAAACCCAAATTTTCCTGTTTCTCTATGGGAGCTATGATAGCTCAAAAATACCCTGAACCTCACTCAGAGGCCCTCAGTTATACACAGAAAAAAAAAATCAACCCAAAGGAAAGCTGTTAAAAAACCTTCTATTGAACCTATGAGCTACAACTAAATACTTTCCATGAGCTCAAGCATTTTAGTCACTAAAATCTACATCAGGCTTGGGCATCAAGGCCACCCAAAGTCCTTGAATGATTACATCTAAATGAGTCAAACTTCAATAGACAAACTCAACTATTTCATACAATTAATACATTCAAAGCATTTGTGATCTACAACAGACAAATCTAAAATATAGTCCCTAGTGAGAGCCATATTACGAAGCTCTATCATAGACATTACTACTAAATGTAACTGTTACATCAGTGATTTTACCCAAAGTTTAATACTGAGAACACAGGTTTAGGTACCGGGGCGAGAGTGATTTTAACATTCGACATTAATGATATTACAGCCCTGAAATTTCCAAATAAACATAAATCATAAGCTTAAAGGATGTCAACGGCTTTGCCAAAGGTTTGCTGTTTTTACTACAAAGAAAACGGGGTTAATGAACTAGGCAGGTATGTCTGCAAAATGTCTTTGACTTTGTTCTTTTAGTCTATTTTTAGTGTATCATCCCAAACCTGATTGTATCCGCTCTGCATGTTGCTGCTTGTTTTCTGTCAACATAACAAATTCAAAGCTTTGTGCTACTATCCAGAGTTAGAAGATACAGGAGTGCCACTTCTTGTTTGGAGGGACGAAGCAGTTTGAAAGCAATCAGGTGAACAGATCACTGTGCTCATGGGCAACGTTGCATTCTCTTGCATTTCACTCTAAATGTATTGCACCTAAAAATAGATGTCTTTACATTCTGCAAAATGTAATCTTCATCAATTGGAAATAACATTAACACAAAAACCTGCATACATGCACATTCACAAGTCATATATAGCAGCAGAGCAGCTGACACTGCAACTGCAATCTTCTCCATTCAGGGTTCCAGCCCCCCACGGCTCCGCTCTACTCAGCACAAAAGCTGTTGTGTGCTGTTGTGTGGCTGTGCAAAGTAACATAAAAACTCATCATTGCCCCATTTTGTCTTAACTTATAAAACAGCGACCTTGTGGAGTGCAGACCACCCTCCTGTCCACAACTCGCAGGATGATGGCCATAAAAGGCATCCATCATGTCGAACCACCGCAACGGCTTTAGGTTTGACCCCCACGGGCCACTATAGTCTCTAATATTTTTGATTCGGCTCTTGAGTTTTTGGAGCTTCTTCCGGCACTGCCGTGATGAGCGGTGAACGTTGTGGCCACCTTGACAAACACCTTCTTATTTCTCCTCGACACATCGAGCTGCCGCCGATTAATGTGCTCAGTCTCATTCGGCCGACCAATCGCTGTATCGTCACAGAACCCAAATAAAAAAACTGAACAAAATGATCTGTACTTCTATTTTTCTTTCCCTTAGGAAAAGAAACAGGCGGTGGAGAGATCACAACTGAAGAAAAAGGGAAATGAAATATAAAGAAAAATAGACTAAGTATACATTTGTGGCTTTTGACAGCAAGGTGCAGTTTTAGATGAAGCAGGTCCAGTATATCCACCATGGACTGCAACTGCCATTTACTTATAGTATAAATTCTGCTAAACAGAAAGTGTCCAGAGTCACGGCAAGCCTTTTGAAAAATGTTTCAGCAAACTATTGCACAATGTAAAAAAAAAAAAAAGAAAAAGAGGAAGCTCAGTGAACAGAAGTAGGTCAAATATTTGCTTCGGCATAAAAAAGGACAAAATATATAAATAATGAGGAACCCGTTTTCCAAACATGTCAGCAGCTTTAGCTCTGCCTGAGGCCTGCGTGAATATCTAGGTGTGCTGTTTTCTTTAATTTCATTCAGTAGGAATAAAATGTAGGACAAAGGTCAAGCTGTGCAAACAGCAGTGCTGTAGCGTCAAGTCTACAAACTGCATGACAGACTGGTCGCATGTTTTTAAGACGTCAACAGCATCATCTTTACTTGTCCTGTTTTCTTCAACTATCTAATTACTGGTTAAAATTGAATTTATATGAATATATCAGACAGAATGAGTTTTAGAATCTAAGCTTTACATTTTAAATTCAGCGATATAGTAAAAAATAGCCAATTAATAACCAAAAGAGAAGAATGGGTATGATACAACAGAAACTTTAGGCGACTAAACCATATAGGTATTATTATTATTGCATTATTTGCTGGCAGTTAGCTGATTTAGTCTTTTACAGGGAAAATTGAAGCAATCAGCCAACCGACCTTCAAGTTCTCCACCAGCAGTTTTATCCAACTTCTAACAGGTCAAAACTTTATTTATTAAATAAAATAAACAGTATTGAACTAAAATTTCATCCAACACCTGCCCTGATTTTTTTCCGTTTCATTTATATAGCGCTAATTCACAACACATGTCGTCTCAAGGCACTTCACATTTTATAAACCAGTGATGGTTTAGCCAATAGAAAGATCTGCATCGGTCAACTACTAGGGGTGGCTTCCATCTAAACACAAAACATTTCAGTGATCACAGCAAATTGATTTTAAATTTGGGCATTTCACTTAAGGTTTGACGTGTGCGAGGTTTTTCCAGAACCTGAGGTCCTTCTTTGTATTTGCAGCTTTACTTGTGCGTGTGTGAGGCGGTCCAACGGCATGAAATTTCTCCGTCAATGTGTGCTCGCTGCATGAGTCATTTCATCAGACATGGCCTGCTGCCTGCCACCTACTACGTCATCTCTCTCTCCCTCCGACAGTCACTCACCAAAATGTGTATCACCAGATACATGCGCATGTTTCACTGAATTTCTCTCCCACACAGCCCTTTTCATTTCTTAGCCACATCTCGTTACAGTAATGACATTACAGATCACGACAACGTTCCCATCCCTTTTTCCTTCTAATTTATATGAATGTTTCAGCCAAGCTTTGCTTAAAATCCTACCTCAGCATTACATTATGTTTCTCCCCGACCTGCGGTACAAGTTTCACAAGCCTAACAGATGCTCAGCCTTTCAATACCGAGTCACAAACAGGTTAAACAGGTCTACCTACTCAAATTCATCCACAGTGGTTTGCAATGATCTACATCTTCTGGCCTTTCTCACAAATGTCTGACTAGCAAACTTTTCTAAAGCGTGAAGGCCATTTGAAGCCAAAACCCGAACAACACTGAGTTAGTGAGGTAAATACGCAGATAAAAGTCTATTTGAAATTGTTTCGGTACCCAACCAAGATACTCGCTGTAACTACCCAACGAAAAAAATGCTTTTCCTGGCCGATACCGATGTTTTCCTTTAACGCCTGAATACCAAGTTTTATGCTGAAATATCTTCATTTATACATCAGTATATTTCTCCATAACTTTTTTATACAAGATTCTTATTAAATAAATAAAAAATGCAGCAGTGTACATCCCAGTTGTGAACTGAAAATGCAGGCAGTTCATAAATGGAAGAAAAATATCACATTTTTTTTAGAATTTGACCAGCTTATAATTGATTAGAGCCAAACAAGCCAAAATGGGCCGACACTGATCTCTGGCTGATTGATTGGTGCATCTCTACTCTTAACTAGTTCAAATAGCATGAACACTTTGACCTAAGACAGTGACATGGAGCTACCCTGTTCGTTAGTTCATACCTATAAAGATAAATAGATAAAACTTGTGACAACATGTTTTGGACAGTGACCTTTAAACAACAACGATCACCCGAGCCACGGTTCTGTTGCAATGTCACCCTATTACTCTAAACCCTCACACTTTGCTCTAAATACTTCTAGTCAAAAATTAAAAAAAATCAGTGAGTCAGGCTGTTAGAGATAGCACTGAGTTGTGGGAGTCTCCCTTAGTCAATGCGGGAATCTTTCAGTGTTGGGTAAAATGTTCCTCTCGTTATTTCCTAACCGTCTACAGTTTTCTCCACCCTCTTTGGAAAACCTCCATTTAACGTTGATCAGTATGTTTAAATTTACACATTAGCCTCTGCAATGTTTGGCTGCTTCAAGATAAACGACCAAAATTCACCGTTAGCTAATTGGCTGCTCCGTTGCCTCTGAATAGATGTTTGTGGGTCAGGCCAAACATCTGCTTTGCAGACTTTACTGCAGGCTCTGATCACGGAGCTTTAATGCTGCCTCCCTTTAAATGTGTGGCTGCTCTGCAGTGATTTAAACCTGCTGTTTGAAGCCACATGAATGGTTTGACTGTTCAATACGACTGAGACAAGCATTTAAACATGGAGAACACAGAACACTCCTACCAAACTATGTTATCGCCATGGGTGGGGTTAACATTTTGGGTAAAATAATGCGGTGTGATTCCAGAGTTTCGCCTGCCTAGATTCTAGGTGAAAAAAATAAAACCCAATATCAAAAGCATATGGGCAAAGTGGGTGTCCCCTAGTGTCCTGATACAGCAGGAACATTCTGGTCCAGCTGCCAGGAGTCTTATGATTGAGAGCTAAACAAAGAGCGACAGTGTTATGTGCTTTAAACACAGAAACACACTCATTCACTGCCTTAGTCGACACACAGCGCAGTTATTACCAGGAATACACTTCTAATAGGCATGGTGGGGGAGGAAAAATGTTTGCAAGACTTATATTAATCAGCCAAAACAATAACTTCATTAACCTTATGACCTCTCATCATTTGTATACGTATGAAGGCTTAATGTTAATGTTTTAGATCATTATCAAAAAGATTTAAAAAAGCATTGCTTAACTGCTAAAACAATGTACTTTTAGACACTGATATGTTTTCAATACTGTTTCCCATTTCTTTCAGAGGCTCTTAATTAATCACAATGTTTTTTTTAAAGTTGTAACTCCCTTTAATGCCAATTGTCCGTGTTTACAAGCCTTGATGTAATGACACAAAACAAGAAAATGAGATTTCAGGGCAAATTGCAAACACCAGCACGTTTATTTCTTTATGACTGGGATTTTACAAGCGATAAATTGTAATCTTGGTCCCAGGTTGACATAACATGCACCATGAGACAAAGCTGCTTAAATTTATTGCAACAGACAATCTCATGCTGGTCCAACAGCTTTGAAGCCTATTAATATGGATCATTTTCAGAAAAGGAAAAGGAAAATCAGAACAGAAGGCATTTCCAAAAAAGGAACATACTGATAAACTATTGGTTAAAATAAATAAATACATTTTACAAAGATTTTAAATGAGATTCCTTCAATCTAAACCTAAAAAAATATTTTTGTAATAAACCCTAACCCCTGGCATAAAGCGCACACAAAGTCAGAATTACTATTCATAGCTAATTATAACAGAGTCTGCATAAAACCAAACCACTACTGACAGCGTGAGCAGACCACAACAGGGTTTCCCTGCTGGTCAACAACCAAATCAAGTGGCTTAGGTGGTAATCAAATGAAAATAAGTGGTCTCAGAAGATAAAAGAAGGCAACTTTAAGCTATTAAAAATACATTGTCCTTTTGTGTGAAACGGACTAAATGAACCCCCATTATTAACTGGGAAACATCACCAAATTGTGGATTATCCACATCCCTACGGGGTGGTAAATTCATCTTTAGTCTTTGAGAATGAATTAGCTCAGATTATGTTTTGGAATGTAAAAACCTTTGTCTAATAGGTGGTTACATAAAATGTAACTCATTAAGGATGGATAGAAGTCAGATGCTCCAGATTTACATGAATCTGGATAAGTAAAAACTATAGATAATCAACCATCTGTCAAAGTAAAAAAATTCAAAAATTATTTTTGTCACTCTAATATTCCATGTTAATAAGCAGTGAGTATTCTAAATAACTGCTTAAATGTTTTTTTATTTATTCAATCTGGCCAAATTTTTAAAAAATAAAAGAGCATGTTTAAATGTAGCTGCAAAAGGAATCTCATTCAATCATTTCCCCTTTAAAGGTCTTTTATGGATTAAGATGATTACTGTGCCCATGGATAAAGTATTAGAGACTTGATGAGCTTATTTATCTAGGCTCATGTAAGTGTTGTGTCTGTACATTCTGATTTACACAACAGCAGCTTTAATGTAAAGCTTTTTAAAACGAAAGGTGGGCTTTTTCACCAAACACACTCAAACAGATATATGCTTTAAGCTGATCTGAGGATTGTTTGGGAAATAAATAAAAGATGATGACATATGAGGTGTTTAAAAACAATTATAAGGAGCTATTCTCTCTCTGTCTCGTGATCAATCAAGTTCACAGTGATAGATCTACTATTCTATGAGCTATGTTTAGCAGCTCTCCTAGCTGGCACACTTTCAAACACTGACATTATTATACATTAACTTCACCAGAGAGCTGTACTTGCTCATAAAAAACAGGAGATTGGCTCACCATCAATGTCTTGCATGGTGGGAGTTGGGAGCGCATATCAGCTCCAACTCATTGGAGTTGCATTTTTTGTACAATATTCAGTCCACATTTTTCTGCAGAATCTTGCAAAATACCTTGAGAAAAATACCGCACACAGATAAGCTTCCTTCTGACTGATTGGGTTAGTTTTAAAATGGAAAACTTAATGGAGAAAAAAAAAAAACTGTATAAATTTGAATTTTTCAAAAGAGATCTGCTATAGGTAGATTGCTGGAAGTGTTTCTATACTGCTTAAGTCTGGGTTTAAGCCAACTATCTAGCCCATAAAATATTTTTACAATGATGTCATGCCTGAAGAATACTGACATAAAATTGGTTGATCCACCATATACAGCTGAGTGAAATATCAGATAACTAATAATGACAACTACTGCTTTATACTGCTATATCAAAGATAAATATTCAAATGTGACAACATTTTCTGATGCATTACAGTAACGGTTCAACACATTAATAAATGGTTGAGCTGTAACTAAAGCTGAGGTAATATTATCACCATCAGTGAGTTTGCAGCTGCCTTGCTTACTGTCAAAAACCGGCTTTATCGATAATTTCTCATAATTGCATAAATAAACAAGTTTTTCCATTCCTGTTAACAACTTAGCCAGGGCTCATTGCAAAGTTTTGGTCCAACAAAACAGTGTCTGATCTACCTACAGATAAGTACATTTTTGTATATGAAACAAATAGTCTGCTAAGTAATATGTTCAAGTACCTATATTCCAAAAAAACCTGTTTATTTGATAGGGTGCGTATGCTTAATTGCCTCGCACACGGTCCAGATGTCATCTAAAAAAAATGTTAAATCACTTATATATGAGGTCATAATGTAACAGTAATGTTTGCTGTGATAACAATGAAAGCAGAATGTCCTTTTGTTTCATGGCAGAATATTCTCTGTGGCAACTTTTGATGGTAAAAATATCATACTCTACAGTAACAAATAAACAAGCAACATAAATGTTTCATGGTGATTTCTGTTTCTTTTAATTAAGCAATTTTTGTGATTTTGGCTTAAGAAAAAATTGACTTCACAAGAAAAAACTTAAATTGGATAATTTTCGAAGATTAAAAGCAAATATTTACTATACTGAAACTAGAGTATTCTCTGACATTATAAAGTCGGACATTTGCGACAAAAAAGGCCAGGAAGCCTCCAAGATTGAAGTGGTAAATTTATGAAATGAGCATCTGGATAGTTTCCAAAGTGTAAGTGGTAGATCCAGGCTCTTTTCCTGTTTCAGAACGATATCTCCTGGGTGCAGATCCGTCATGAACAGGATCCAAAATGCTCGCCTGAGACAGAAGCTGCAACAAGGCTGGACCAGGGAGAAAAAACTAAGGACTTTTCAACATCAGAGAACATCCAAGTTTTATTCTTAGCAGAAATGTACTCCTCCATGGTCACGTTATATTTTTCTGGTATCTGCAATGGCTCTAATACTCTGCTGTAATAAAGTACCACAGAATTCAAAATTTTAATGTAACTATCCTAATTTCTAACCCACGCATATGACCTGCAGCTGTTTTGTGAACTCCTCTACTGCTCTTTTGGATGAAACTGTCTGCTTTGACAAACACCTCTTTTGATAAATATCCTAACATACTTAGTAATGTATTTTGAAATTAAAAAGCAACAAAAAAACAATAAAATGGTCATTTTTATTAGAAAACACAGTGTCGTCCAATTTTTGCAAACTTATCTGAACAAGAAACACACATGTAAATAAAGAATAAAGCTTGTACTGAAAAACTAAGACAGCAGCTACTTGTCAGTCACTCATCAACTTTCCGCCAAGTACAAAAAGTGAAACGATATAATGAAATTCACTAAAATGACACCAAAATGAGGCAAGTGAGTCAATAGCCTGAGCTCCTCAGGAATCCACTTAACACTGGAGAACAAGACAAAGAAAAGCCCAACTCCAGCAGGTCTACCTTTCACTGACAGCGCCAACTTTTGCCTATTTAACACAAGACACCAACAAATTTGTGTTTTATCTGTCTAACATTACGCTTAAAAAAAACAATTGCCCATCTTATATCTAGAAAAAGCTAAAAAGAAGACAGCAGACACACCGCAGCCTCTTCGCCAGGCTCTGATAATCGTTTGTTTACACCGAGCTAGCGAGCAGGCTAGTCCGCTATCAAGAGCTGCCACGTCTGAGAAAAGCGAGAAAACTATTTTAGATAGACTGCACTTGTGTTGACAGCTTTCCCCATCTCACTCCATGTCTTTGAACATGCTAAATAATATGTTCACATGTCTAACAATGTCACGCAAAGACAAAGAAAAGCTGTGCTTTTCGGCGCTGGCTAGCAGCTTTTAACTCCTGTTGTTTTGACAGACAGAATTAGCTGGATAGCAAAGCTGCTATTCAGGGAGGCGCTAACGTTACATTAAGGAAAGTACAGGGTGATATTTAACAGCGTAAAACAGGACAGAAAAACAGCAATGATCATCAGCAGTGAAAAATGTGATTGGCAATATTCACCTGCTCCGAATGTACGAGGAGAAATCAGTGCTCTGGGTGATGTGAAAGACTTGACAGAGAGTTGTAGATGCCACCCAACTCCTCTCCAGCCTAAACGGTTAGTGAGCGAGCTGCCTCCCAGAGCACACTCACCTAGCGGCGGGAGGCGTTCAGGCCGTGACGTCGCTCGCATGAGCACCATGTATCCAATCAGATGACTGCGAAAAAACTGACCAATCACCGACGACCAGGAACAGGAGACGTTTGTTCTATTGTAGTTTTTAACCAAAGCCACTACGCAAAACAAAATAATTACTAAAATAGAAAATAAAGCAAAAGATAAAAAATAAACACTAACAAAATTAACTATAACAACGAATGAATACATAAATAAAGGAAATGTGAGAAAAAATAAATCAGAAGCTTGTGAAATGTTATTTAATGAATGAGGAAAATAGCTGCGTTATTGGAGATTAAAAGGCTATACTAGAGGCATTGGTCAGGATTTTTTAATGTGTGGATCTATTAAAAGTGTTTAAGCAGCTAAAATATTACCAGCAGTATTATATAAATCTAACGTAACTTGCTATTTTTCAGGTATACTTTGCAATATGACCACTCTAAAACTATCTGTTGTTGCAGTTGCTTTTACAGTTTGGCTGTAAATATCACACATATGTTCCTGTGTGCACTCAGTCAAAATTAATTTAACCATGACATCAGACATCAGATGACTGAATCATCTGATGTCTGCTACCTCTGCTCTGCTGCTTTAAGAAGTGCTTGCATACATGTGTGCTTCATGCCAGAACACACATAACTCCACGCCCAAATACAGACCAATTACAGCCGGCAGTCACTGCATGATTGTGCAAAAGGGAATGAGTTATTATGATGCAAACCTCTGGCAGCTGGGTGTATTGCTAAACTTCGTTCAGCTCTACCAAGTTTCATTTAGATTGTTAATCTGCACACCAGTTTCACCTTTAAGCAGGCTTATCAAGTTTTCTTGCAAATAGTTAATTGTTCTCAAATGAGACTTTTTGGGTTCAGAGATTACAAATTTTAAATATATTGCTTTCAATCCTGTTGTTATGCATATGATGGTATCAGCTGTATGTGACTGAGAACTTTGAACTCATTATTGCTGATTGTAGCGTTTCGATCTGTTGCCAATAAATTGTTTTTTTCTATAACACTACTTTATCCATTTAGCCATTATGCCGAAATTAAAAAACAAAACAACCCTGAAACAGTGGTGAACCTGCCCAGGAGACATCAGACTAGCGTAATTGCCTGTCTCATGTTTGATGATGAACAAGATCTTAGGGAAAATCAAAAAGACCTTTGGAAAAATATTCTGTGGACTGAGAAGAAAAAAGTGGAACTTTATAAAGGCGTACATCCTGTTACCTCTGGCATAAAACAAAAAGAATATCATATCATACTGACAGTCAAACATTGTGGTGGTAGTGTGATGGTAAAGGGGCTTAACTGCTTAAGGACCTTGATGATTTGTCTTAACTGATGGAACCATTAAACTCTACTCTGCCATAGGACTCTAAAGTGACTTTAAGCTCAAATTTATTTTGGTTATGCAACAGGACATGGAGTGGCCTAGTCAATGTCTGGAGTTAAATACAACCTGGATGATGTAGCACAGCCTTAAACAGGCCTTTCCTGCTCTAAAACCTTCCAATTTGGCTGAATTAAAATAAGAGTTTACCAATTCAATTCAATTCAATTCAATTCAGTTTATTTATATAGCGCCAATTCACAACACATGTCGTCTCAAGGCACTTCACAAAAGTCAGGTTCATACATTCCAGTTAATCTTAATCATTGAACAGTGCAGTCAGATTCTGTTATTTATTCAAATTGGATAAAAAGTTTGTCTATCTAAGGAAACCCAGCAGATTGCATCCAGTCAGTGACTTGCAGCATTCACTCCTCCTGGATGAGCATCTAGAGACAGTGGACAGTCACTGGCGTTGACTTTGCAGCAATCCCTCATACTGAGCATGCATGTAGCGACAGTGGAGAGGAAAAACTCCCTTTTAACAGGAAGAAACCTCTAGCAGAACCAGGCTCAGTGTGAGCGGCCATCTGCCACGACCGACTGGGGGTTAGAGAGAACAGAGCAGAGACACAAAGAGAACAAAGAAGCACTGATCCAGGAGTCCTTTCTATGGGAAGGAAAAGTTAAATGTTAATGGATGTAGCTCCTTTAGTCGTTTCACCTAGAAAGAAAGAACAGATAAACTCTGAGCCAGTTTTCAAGGTTAGAGTCTGAAAGAGAGCACATAGAGTTAGTTACAGTAAAAGCTCCGTCAGTAGCTATGTCTAGGAGAGAGAAAGGGTTAAACACTGAAAGACAGGGCCATGTGGATCATCGGTAGAGGGTGAGCACCAAGTTGTTGCCAGCAGAAGCTCGGACGATGCCCCTCTCCAGACAGTTGTCACAGGTACCACAGTTCCTCTGTGATGATGCAATAAGGCCATGCAATTGAAATGAGCTTCCAAAAAATGTGGTTAATCAGAGTTAATTTATAATTTAACTAGAGAGGTCATTTCCTTTCCACACAGGGCCAGGCAGATTTGAATAAATTCTTCAACAAATTAAATAATAATTTGAAAACTGCTTTTTTGTATTTACTCAGGCTAAGTTTGTCTGATATAAAAATTTGTTTGATGATCTGAAACATTCCAATGTGACAAAGAAGCAAAAAAAAAAAACAACACTTTTTCACAGAACCGTAAATACATGTTCTGTATCTGAATCCAGCTAAGAACAAAAGTATTTTTAAAGCTTGACACATGTTGTTGCAACAGCTATGCTTTAGAAAAAGATGTTATCTTGACCTGGGCAGCAGACGTGGAACACACTCTTTCTCTCTCACTCCGACCAAACTCTGAGTCAAGGACCATGTGTACTGATTTTTTTGATACTGAGGTTAAACTTCATGTTTTTCTTTAGTTACAGTGAATCATTATGAATGTTCCTCGACTAATTCCACCTGTTTAGAACATTTCTTTTCTATGTGTTTAAAATATTGCTTAGAAAAGGTTTTTTCTACTGAGACGTCTCAAAATCTTTCAGTATTGCCACAGTGCTTTATTGGTGCAACTGTGTCCCTTTTAGGAAAGTATTCAAAACCCTGAAACTAAACATGAGTGTCACTGAGTACAAGAGAGAGGCCTTGAGTGAACTCAGTGTTGGCATAAACAGTTTGTTTGCACAACCATGATTTCTCATTGCACACCAATTTTAAAACATAATCCAAAAAGCCTGAAAACAACAAATCATTTTCTTTCAACTTTGTATTTATACCTAATGCTGCCAGATAAAATCCCAATAAACAACACAGAAGTTTTCTAGATGTAATGTGCAAAATATTGATATTAAGATTGAAAGCCTGGTTTATAAAGACAGGAGTAACTTTAAACTGAATCTTAGAAAATGATGGTACATCTTAATAAAAATTTGGTTAATTATTATAATAAAAAATCCCCAGAGAAATTGAGTCCTTCAAAAAAAGTAGCATAGCTGAGGATGAGTCATCTGCTGTAAGATAAAACTCAAGTTTCTTACGTAAGAATTTGAATGGTTTCTCAAATTCAGTCACTGCATGGATGAAAAAAACTATTTTTAGTACCTTTGATATGAATGAATTTTATTCTAAAATATTTCAAACAAATAGTGGTGCCATTCTTACTGGTGAAAATTCAAACATTTGAACCCACTGTTCAAATGTTTTAATATTTTTGCAGAAATTATCTATGGAGAGTATGTATACAGCACATCAGTGGCAAATTACCAGAAATACAGCAGCATCCAGGGTGTGTAAAAAAACCTTAAAATGTTTTTTTTATGGAGACTTTAGAGTCATTTTACCTCTCTTGCTACCTTGCTCACTTCACATTATAAAAAGATTAAATTCCCCTTTGTTTGTCACAGTTCAAGTTGTTTGAAAGTTTTTTTGTTTGTTTTAGGCTCTTACTGTAGATTTGTGCAGATTTAGGTGAGCTGCTTTATTCTTGTTTGCGTTTCCTGACTTATGAAGTTCAACACACATTTTCCTTACTTAGATTGTAGTTTTTCAGATCAAAAACTCAGACCAACTTTGAAAGTAAAGTATGCATAACTTAACAAGCTAACATATAAACAGGCTTCAGTTTATGTTCATATTTTAGGAATTTCCATAAATAGTTGTGGCACCAGTGTTTTGGTTAAGCCCAATAATTTGTTAATGTGGGATTTTTCTTCAATGAATAAATGAACTCATATTTTATGTCATAAAAACTGTTTTCACCAGAAAGTTGACAAATTATTTAAATTCTTGGGTTGGTAAATGTTATTTTCAAATGTCAACCTTTGTGCCTGGAGAACGTTCTGGAGCAAACAGGATTATGAGGACCAAGGGAGATGTCAGAGATGTCTGGGATAACGTTATGGAGAATTTTAAAGGTTACAAAACGACTCAGGATTTTAGCATATTAGTGAACATTGCTTGATCCATCATTCAAATTGGAAAGACCATTATAAGACTGCAACATCTACCAAGATATAGTTGTCCACCTATATTGACAGGCTCATGGTAATTCTGGAGGAGCTGCAGGAGTTCATAGCTTATGTGGGAAAAATGAAAGAAGAAAGTCCTGTTTGAAGATTTGTAACAAGCATTCTAGAGGGAGGCTAAACAAGAAGGTGGTGTTCTGGTCAGGTTAGACCAAAAGGTAACTTTTTAAAGTTTCCATGCAGAATGGTGCTTGTCACCTTGAAAACACCATCCCTCAAGGCAAGAATGGTGGTGGCAGCATCATTCTGTGGGGATGTTTTTTTACCTGCTGAGAAAATGGGAGGATGGGAAGATACAATGATCTAAATGAAAGGAAAGACTGAAAAAAACAATGTGAACATTCAAATATTAACTGTTTTAGTTTGCCTGAAAAGATTTGAAAAAAAGTGAAAACTTTTGCAAGGTCCTATATGTACAAATTTATGTTTTGGGCACTTTTCTGCACCTTCTTTCAGAGTCACATTGTCCCTTTCACCATATGTTCTCTTCCCCTCCTAACTTGAAAACGAGCTTGTTCAGGTAATATTCCATTCGCAGACTGCCGTGTTTATTGGAGTGTGAGACACTGTTGCCAGGATGAGGGTGTTCACACAGCACAGACGGGTTTCAACCAGTATGCCACACCTAAAAACACAATCTGACTATAATTTGATCTAATTTATTTATTTTTTTTTTTTTCACAAATTATCCAACAGCTCTTACTGAGGTTAGGTAACGTGTTTATTCCAAATCGAGTTGGTCACCTGAGAATGCAAAATGTGGCCTAAAATTATGCAAAGGCTTTAAGAAGATATGAAGACCTGAAACACTGAAGCAACATTTTATAACAACCCTGTTTGATCACAAATATGTTCACTGAAACCATGATAGGATCAGCCTTAAATATAAAAAAATTAGGTCACCGGGCGTGGTGCTTGTGCTGTAGGGGTTAGCGCGCGACCAAATATAGAGGCTATAGTCCTTGAAGCAGCTGTCCCGGGTTCAAGTCCCGGACCCAGCGACCTTTGCCGAATGTCTCCCCCTCTCTTTGCCTCTACTTCCTGTCTGCCTACTATCAAAAACAAAGGCCTCTAGTGCCAAAAATAAAAAATTGAGGTCACTGAACCATGACCTATATCCAACATGCTCACCTGCATGCAGGGTGTAATAAGAGCACATAATGTTGTCTGTGTTACACTCGCCACACACATTCTTCAGCTCACCAGGAAAAACAACACATCCTGAAATGATGTTTTTTTTCTATTCAAAATGTTATGCTAATAATGAAGTAATTTCTCAATAAGTCCCAGTGTCAACACTTTGGGTCTCTGAAACAATAAAGTGTTTAACTGCTTCTTTTGAGTATTATGACCTTAGCATGTGTGCAATTAGGCACTGCCATCTTTCTGCTGCCTCGAAAGATATTTAATGCATCACCAGTCTTTTTAATTTCCAGGCATAAAATTTTTTGTTCTATATTTTTTTATCAGGATGAGCTTAAGTTGAATTTGAGAGCCTCAGTGCATTACAAAAGTAATTCCACCCCTGATCATTTCCATATTTTGTCGCATTACAAACACAAACCTGAGAGTATTTCACTGAGATTTTATGTGATAGCAAATGGGGTCAGCAAAATGCTATTTTTACCCTCAGTCCTATTGAATAAAAATTGTCTAGAACCCACTAGACCAGTAACAATATTTATTTGTTTTATGGTTAAATAAAAAAAAACAATTTTCTAATTTTAGGTTTTAGAACAAAAAAACAAACATGTAACCTTTATATGTTCTTAAATAAAGTGTCACATGTTTAAGGAAAATAAAGAAAAAATATAACAAAGAAAAGACAAAAATATTTCTTGTACCATTAATTGTGAACATTCTATGCAAATATCGCACAATAAATTGGCAAAACGATTTGATTTATTTTTACATTTGAAAACATTGGTCAGTCCTAAATATGTTCCGGCCAAGGCTTTGAAGAGCCACATGCAGGGTGAAGACGCATGTGCTCGACCAACACAAAGTAGTGCATGTTTGTGAAATGTGGTAGAAAGTGCTCTGGTCAGCTGAAACCAAAAAATGCAAAAAGGCAAGTGTGGCAGATAACTAACACTGCACATCCCTAAAAACACACCATCTCTACATTAAAACATAGAGGTGGCAACATCATGCTGTGGGGATTTTTTTTCACAGTGGACAATTAAGCTGATCAGAGTTAATAAATCTGAGCTACGAGGAGTAGAGGTCAATTAAACCATGTTTTACTTTCCTCTTCATAGTTATGCTCTAATTTATTGTCAGTCAGTCAGTCATTTTCTACCGCTTATTCCATAGTGGGTCACGGGGAAGCCGGTGCCTATCTCCAGCAGTCTATGGGCAAGATGTGGGCTACACCCTGGACAGGTCGCCAGTCCATCGCAGGGCAACACACAAACAACCATGCACACACTCATTCATACACCTAAGGGCAATTTAGAGAGACCAATTAACCTAACAGGCATGTCTTTGGACTGTGGGAGGAAGCCTGAGTACCCGGTGAGAACCCACGCATGCACGGGTAGAACATGCAAAACTCCATGCAGAAAGACCCCCGGCCAGGAATCGAACCAAGGACCTTCTTGCTGCAAGGCAACAGTGCTACCAACTGCGCCACCGTGCAGCCTAATTTATTGGTTTCACATGAAAATAAAACAGCAAGATTTTTGTAATTGTAACATGGCAAAACGTGAAAAGGATCATCGGGTTACATTATTTTTTTTGCAAGGAACTGAACAAAAACTCAGATTCTAAATGGTGTCATAAATAAGAGAAATAAAAACACGTGTATTTGTTACTTTTGTATCTGTAAGTATAAATGGGGCTAAAAGGTCGATAAGCAGAACCAGTTCTGGAGACATCAATAAAGATGTGAAGAAAGTAGCACTGACGTGGAAGCTGACCTTCCAACTCAGAGTGCACTTACCCTGTAAGAGCCATCCTTAGAAGATTAGATATTTGGGCTACTCAGCGATCCATTCTGCTCCAACCACAGCTTGGAGAAAGCATATGGATGAATGAGCTTATGGATAAGTGGCTGAGCATTTGTGTTTGACTTGGCCTTCGAGCTCTGTTTGTGTTCGAGACGTAAAACGGCAGAGCAAGCAGATGAATCAGAAAGAGGCTTGCAATCTGTAGCATTTTGTGTTTTGTAGGTTTATGGTGTTTGAAAAGAAACTTCAGCTAATCCAGATCCCACATAGATTTCCTACAACAGCTGCTGGCTAATCTAGAAACATATTGTGCAAAATCCTTTTTTTTTTACCTTTTACTTCTGGCATCATGCAGTGTAAATGCTTACACATTACCATGATAAATGGCCTGTTAAACGTGGAGACTGTTCGGTTAATACAAATATTTGTGCCCAGATTCTATTATCAGTTTAGAGGGGAAAGCAGCTCTCCTCCTCCTGCATGTAGACAAAACAGGTTGTAAGGATAATGGCCTCATTGCTCAATGTCAAAATCAGCAAAAGGGAACAATAGGAAGAAAATACAGTACCTTGCAAAAGAATTCACACCCAGTGAATTTTTCCACATTTAATCATTAAAAAAAAAGTTAAACATGTTTTATTTAATTTCTTATTTCGTAAAATACGGTGAAAATAATGCCTTCAAAGGTCACCTAATTAAAGTTAACAGAATTGACCTTGTGAAGTTTATTCTTAGTAGAAAGATTATGAAACAATATCCCAATTTTTGAACATGTCACAGAGCACTGTTCAATACATTGTCATGTTACATAAAGAATATAGCAGAGCTGCAAATCCAGCAAGACATGACAGCCACCTAAAATGACAGGAATGTCAGTGAGAGCATTTAATGCACCAGGAACCAGGGCTCCCTGTAGAGCTCTCTTTTTGTTTTAATGTAAGTAAAAAGGTGAATGAACCAGGAGTACAACTGAATAATCAAGAGTCAGTCAGTCAGTCATCTTTTACCGCTTCTTCCATAGTGGGTTGCGGGGAAGCTGGTGCCTATCTCCAGCAGTCTATGGGCGGGAGGCGGGGTACACCCTGGACAGGTCACCAGTCCAATCGCAGAATAATTAAGAGTATAACAGGTAATTAGATCGAAATACTAAATACAAGGCCCTAAATATACAATAGCCACAACATCAAAGTATATACATGTGTTAGAATGACCTAGTCAAAGTCCAGATCTGAGCTTAACTGATAATCTGTGGCAGGACTTGAAAATTGATGTAGAAAGACACTCGCTATCCAGTATGACTGAGTTTGATCTATTGTGGAAACAAAACAAAAAAAAAAATGGTAAAAACATTTAGTCTCTAGATGTGTAAAGCTGGCAGAGCCATGCAGCAAGAGGTGGTTCAACACAGCACTGACTTATTTTTCCTGAATTACACTACAATTATGCACTATTTTACGTTGGCCTATCACATTCAATCCCAAGAAAATAAATTGCAGTTTGTTTAGATATGAACAGAATAAACAGTAAAGTCAGAGCTTTTCAAAACAATCCACCCTCAGGAAAAACCAAAGTCAGCACCAAACTGGTTACAATATGTCCACAAAAAACAGCATTCATTTGTGCCAGACACACTGAAATCTTCTACAACCATGAGCTTTAAAAACAGCCTAAAGATAAGAAAAGACCAAAACCATTGAAGGTAAAGCTATAGTAGAGAGGAAACCTCACTGATGGTTTAGTTTTTCTATTTGTTGAAATTCAAGTTGACATTACTTTGTAAACAGATGGCTGTCGGGCAAGGAGGATTAAATGGACCTTAAGGTTACACTTTCACTCATCTAATCCTTATTAACTGCTCACACACATTATATCAAGGTATACAACAAACTTTACGGATAATCAGTTACAGATTTTATTGATTATTGTGTTTCTAGCTTCAGTGAATCAGGAAAGTTTGTCTACGATGACAGATGACCCTAGACATACACCGTCCTCCGTCAGGTGAAAAGGATTACCCAGACACAGGGCTGCAGGTCACTCCTGCAGCGTTATCTAATCCAATTACCTGCACGAAGCTACGAGTAACGGGATTATTAGTAGGTTCAGCGTCCTGACCTGATTAGTCTTGACTGTGTGCATGACATTCAGTGCTAAATGCTAAAAAATGTGGTTGAACAAAGCTGCCGGAGCATTTTATGAAGTTAAAAGACAACCTAAAATTAACTTGATGGTATTAAGAGGAATCAAGCTTGGTGGTCTTTAGGGTTTAAATGTGGACAATGGATGGCGTGGGACAGAAATGTAGAACAAACAAGGAGTTTATAGGGATAGACAAGCTGTTTGGCCATCTGTCGGAATCAAAGGTCTTCAGGGTAAAAGGCAGGATAAATCATGAGGAAAAACTAGCTGGAGCCACAAAATCAACAAGCTTTGGTGAAAATCTTTAGGTATAAATCCCAATTAGTTATATTTTAAATAGATAAATAATAATAGAGGACTACAGATAGACCTGTCTGCAGATTACAATAATATTTGGTGACAGGATCTACATCAGCTCTGAATCATTTCCCCCCTTGAAAAATTCTTTCCCCCCATGTTGTCACACCTACGTCCTGTTCTTACCCGACATAAATTAACGAAGGTTAAAAAAAAGAAACTTCCTTCCAGCAGAATATAGATGAAAGGTAACTGCTTTATATGGTTGCTACTTAAAATGGGTAAAAAACATCCCCAACAAGGATGCAAACTGATCCACGTTTTGGTAGGAAAAATTACAATGAAAGATGTTTTTTTTTTGGAATGATGTACGGACAGATGGATAAAGGACCAGAAGGATGGATTGTTGGACAAACGGATGGATGGATGGATGGAGGACAGACAGACTGATGCAAAGACAAGTGGAATGAATAGAACCTTTAGACAATGTAACAGGGAACATTCTGGGAATACAAACAAGAAATTACATTTTTTTCTGTTTTTTCCATATTTTTCTAGGCTGAGTAGGAACCCTGTATTTCTGTCGTGTTTTTCTCCATTACAGAATCATTTTCCAAAAACAGCAGCCACCAGATAACAAAGGATTATCTGTAGTGGAGGGAACATGTTGGCATGGATCAGACCTTTTCAAAAGAACTGCAGCAGACAGAAAGTCTCACTTTCAAAGTCTACTTTATCAAAAGAATACACATTAATATGCATGTATAAAACACAGAAAACATTACAAGCTTATAAACACTGACAAAATATAATTTCTTATCTTCTAGTTCTTGAAAGTAGCTTGTAAGGAATTGCAGTCCAGTTCTGTTTCTTCTTGCAAATATTTTCCACAGCATGTTCAGTCCTCTTCTGTAAACAACAGCATCTATTATATGCATCATAAAATGTCACAGTCATGGCAAAACTGCCAAGTTGACAAAACACTTGACACCTTGTGTAAGAAAGCAAGACAAAAATGTTCACTTTGTACTGAACGTGCCTCTTTGCATCATCTTCATTAAGGCAGATCCCACATATTAATCTCTGACATGGATGCTTTGCGGAAGGTTATGGAGCTGGACAGCAAACTGCTTATTTAAACAGAACAATTTCAAGATAGCTGCAAGCAGCAGGCCTCATTAACCCGCTCACAGGATCATTTGTCATGTCACAAACAAAAAGGAGAGCGTGCCCTGTCCTTTTATGCGTGAACTGGATTTTGTGTGCTCTTCTTTTTAATATGGTCTCCCAAAGTTTGTTGCAAAAGATATATAAATACTTTGCTTCCCTCTTTAACAGTGCCCTGCAAAAATATCCTATATCCTTGTTCACATTTTATTGCATTACAACTACAAGCCACAGTGTAATTTATTGGGATTTCATGTGACAGACCAACCCAAGGTGGAAGATAATTATGAAGTGGGAGAAAAACAATATACGTTTTTTTTAATTTTGTTTACAACTGAAAAGTGTAATTAGCCCTCCTTAGCTTAACACCCATTATTAAAATCCAGTGCAACCAAGTGCCTCCAGAAACCTTATTAGTAAATAGAATTCATCCGTGCGTAACTTAATCTCAGTACAAACACAACTGTTCTTTGTAGGCCTCAGCGGTTTGTTCGAGTCAGTTAGTGAATAAACAGTATCATGAAAACCAAGGAACACAGCAAACACATATGGGATAAAGATGTGGAGATGTTTAAAGCAGGGTTAGGGTATAAAACAATATCTCAAGCTTTGAACATCTCACAGAGCTCTATTCAATCAATCATCTAAAAATATATATAACTACAAACCTGCCAAGACATGGCCGTCCACCTAATGTGACAAGACAGTAAAGAAGAGTATTAAGTGTTGAGTAGATGCATAGAACAAATCAGTGCGTGGATGTGACATCATTTTTTTCAGCTGAACAAAAACAGGACTGAAGTAATTAGTTTTTGACCAAAGGAGGAGCGATCCAGAGTTCACTGACAGCTTCAGTTACTACAGCTAGAAACCGAAGATCAGGTCCGAAATCTGGGTGTAGTGATGGAATGAGACCTTAACCTTCAGAGGCACATCAAGATAAAAGTCGACCTTCTATCACCTGAACAACATTTCCAGGATTAAAGGACTCATGTCCCAGGAGGAGCTTTGGAAACCCATCCTTGCGTTACTGCAACAGTGCCTTCACAGGTCTGTCTAAAAAGTCAATCAGACAGCTGCAGCTGAACCTGAATGCTGCTGCCCTCACTAAAAGTAGGAAAGTAGAGCACATCAGCCCAGTTCTTAGGTGTTTGCACTGGCTCTCCGGATGTCAGAGAATAGACTTTAAAATACTTACCTTAGTTTATTAATCGCTAAATGACTTAGCACCAAAATACATTATTGCAGTTGTACCAACGTTCCAGGTCACTCAGGTCTTCTGGTTGGCAGAGTGGTAAGAATGAAAATACTGTTGGAAGAGAATCATAGAGGGCCCTTCACATCAAAAATGGAATTCGTTAAACCTGGCATTCGTCTCCACAGTGAATCCTGTGGCACTAAACTGATAACAACACTGATAGCACTGCACTCTGTTCCTCCATGGCAAAGTACAACGCAAAAGAGGTATCATTTTACACTAAAAAGTATTATTAATATTATTACTAGGAGTTGTAGGTTTTATCTGAAAAGCTCAAATGTCTTTTGGGCTAAAACCAATGCGACTAGTGCAACAGAGAAGCAGAGGAATAACATTGGGAGAAAATTATGAGGAGACCCTTCACAGATCATTGCGGAGCATGTGAAGGAGCTCTGTTCCACATTTACAGGCTGCTGCAGCAGTTTGATAGATATCCTGGATCTACTCGTTGTGCAAGTATCCGTCGCTGTGTAACTGCAGTCAAAGTGCAATAAATATCGACTTTAACCTGACTGTGGGGCAACCGCTGCAGAGCTGCTAGCACTTCCATGTTGAGGTGGGAGCGGCGCAGGACAAAGCCGTTGTTGCGTGGAGCTTCAAATACAACTGACAGATACTGTATTTGGTGTGTAAGCCCCTTAAAAAGTTCACTTTGAAGTTGGCAACAAGCAGTAAACATGTTGAAGCAGATATGACTAAAACTGAACTTTTTTGCCTACATGCAAAATGTGGCACAGACTAAACTTGGGCAACACCCTGAATACATCATCCCTACTGTGATACATTGTGGTGGAATAATCATGATGTGGGTATGCGTTTCCTAAGCCACAACAAAGAAGCTGGTTATAGTTTGTGGCAAGATGAATGTAAATTCAGAACAAATGTAGAAGAAGACCTGTTAGCAGCTCCAAAAGACTTCCGACTGGGTTGGAGGTTCCCCTCCACACAGAAAAGCAACCCTAAATATACAGCCAGAGCTACAGTGGAACCAAATATATCTATGTGTTATAGTGACCCAGGAAAGATCAACGAATGAACCAAATTTGGGCTTGAAAGACTTGGGTTCTTTAAAATTAATGTTCACAGTCTAACTAGAAAGAAAGTCTCTAGATCTGCAACGTCCTTGAATGATTGGTGCCTTGGGCGAGCCTATTCCTTTTTCTGCTCCCAATACCACACTACAACACAATTTGCGAAAACAAATTTTCTGGTAGGGCTTAAGGTAGTGCTCAGAGAAGTGTAAGTGGTGCCTCACTCAACAGAGCCTTATCTGTCCTTTTTTAGCAGTAGGCGGGGGTGCCTACTAAACACAGAGGCATACTTGCATACACATACCAGCAATACAAAACTTAAGGGCGGAATGTTATTTTTCAAAACAGGGTGTTTGTACGTCCCCTGGGCTTGTTCTCTAGTGTTGCCCTGGGCAACTCCCATATGTCCCATATTAAAAACCACCCGTGCATACCTAAGAAGACTTAGCTCAACAAAGTAAACATATTTAAAACCATGGATTGTTTTCCTTCTATTGCATAATTACGCGCCACGCTTTGTTGGTTTGTTACATAAAATCCAGGTTGTGGCTGTATCATGACAAAAAGTGAGAACGTTAAAGGGGTATAAATATTTTTACAAGGCACTATTGGCTGATTTTCTATTTTCCATTTTTATCACCTGGGCTTGTTCTCTTCCTGATGGTTGTAGTTTGGGGCGTTTTTTTGTTTGCACTGTGGGGAAGGGAGTGCATATAGTGATGTTAGCAGTGCTCTTGCTTTAAAAAGCAACGGACAAACAGAGGAATCAGGCTGCTTCAAACTTAAAAGCAAATGGAAGTCTCTTAAATTAAAATGTATAAGTTGTACATTTATTTTTCCTTTAATTATATATTTATGTCATCTCTTCAGATCACACAGGTAATTGTGTCCCACTCTAAGGGATTCAAGCTTGGTCCTTTTTTCCCTTTCATCCTTTTTGTTCATCGTGTGTGCTCTTGTTCTTTCATCCTTCCATCAGGGTCGTGATCAGGATATTGGACATGTTTTTTTATATATAAGTCCATAGATCAGCTCTTTATATTAAAATGGATATCATCACTCTTGATCATCTTCCCCTTCTTCTCGTCTGTTTTCATTCCCATTTCTTTGGGCCAGAGTTCACCCTCGTGCTATTTGCACACAAACTGGTCCACGAGTGTCGTGCAGCGCTTGCACTTGACGTAGCAGCACCAGTGGAACTTGCAGTGGCAGCGCTCGTGCTTGTAGGTCTTGAACTGGTCGTACCCTCTGCCGCAGCACATGAGCTCGCAGCCGTCCATGCCTTCTGAGGTTTTGTTGCAGTAACGTCCATGTGTTCCCAGTGAGCCCGTGGTCTCGTTTCGGAGGCAGTAATCGGGGCTTTGGTCAACGTAGACCATGTCCTCAGGCGTCGGGTTGTTGAAGCGCTTGTCTTTGAGCTCCAGCTTTCCCTGACACAGCAAAAAAGGAGGGAAGAAGGTTTAGTAAGAAACTTGCAAACATCAGTTTCTTATTCGACTACAGCAGCTGCTTGATTCATATGGTACTTTGTCAGGTTATAAAGTATTTTATGATAAAAGAGAAATTCTTCCACTTACAACAGTCGATTACGCAGAGTGTCAAGGTATCTCTGCATTTAAATGAACTCCATCAAATGTAAAATTTCTGCGTATAACTGTAGATAACAATCTGAAAAATCTTTATAAACTGAATTATAACCCACTTATTATTATAAAAATATTGAGAAAGACCTACAGAAATGGCCAAGCCCACCCATCTCTTTGATAGGAAGAATGAACTGCACTAAAATGAACATCTTACCAAGGTTACAACATCTTTTTCAATCGCTTCCTACACCCTTACCAAGTTTTCTTTAAATCTCTCAACAAAAGTGTGAGAGAGTTCATTTGGAATATTAAGGTTGCCAGGAGGTCTTTAGAAATAGTATCATGGGATTACAAATCAGGAGGGCTTCAACTACCTAGTTTTAAAAAATATTACTTCGCAGCACAGATGCGGTTTATTTTATCCATGTTTGAGGGTGACACAGTTCCATTGTGGGTTCACATTGCATTCTTAGAGCGATAATGCTTATTGTGATTTTGTGTGCAATTAAGACTCAAAAATCTTGTCTAAGATAACAGACAATCCCATTCTATCACATCTTATTAAATTATGGAATGACGTAAATAAATGCGTTGGACATAAAACCAGGCTGTCGCCAAAGTCACCCTTTGAGACAAAACCACCTCATTCCACTTACTGTAAATAATAAGATTCTGGAAACCTGGTTTCAAAATGGAGTAAATATCTTGGAGGACTGCTTTGAAAAGGGAACTTTAATGTCTTTTGAACAACTAAAAAGCAAATACAATCTGTCAAATAAAACTTTTTGTTATCTTCAACTGCTGTCGTTCCTAGGCAGCAATTTGGGCAAAAATATTGTGTTGCCCAATATTTCGACACTGCTGCAAACTGCTGCAAAATCGTGAGCCATATAAATTTATTTCTAAAGTGTATTCTATGTTAATAAATTAATGTCCTAAACCAGCTCTGAATAAATCAAAAGGAAGGTGGGGATCAGATTTAAACATCAGGATTGAACAGGGCCTCTGGTCTGATATATGTCAGGACTGTATATGTGCGATATCGACTTATCCATTACAATTTTCTTCTTTAGCTATACCTGACACCAGAAAAAATCCACAAGTCTAAACCTGAACTGTCTGATGTGCGTTTTCGGTGTGCAATAGAGGTCGGCTCATTTATACAATGTACTTGGTCATACCTGAAAGTCAGACTTTTTTTGGAAGGACTTGTGTGATCTAGCATGACCAAAATTTCAGTACCTTTGGATCCTGAACTTTGTCTAAATGAAAACCATATTAAAGTCGAGGAACCACTAGACAAATACAAAACAGAATTTGTTGAAATAGCCCTGGCAGTGGATGGTAAATGTATTATTACGTGCAAATCTGATTCCCCCCTGCTTCTAACAAAAGGGTTTACAGAAATGGATAGCTGCGTACATATACCCTCAGAAAGTCATACAAAACCTTTCTCAAAATTTGGCAACCTTACTTGGGCCGTGTGGGTATGAATTTATAAACTTACTGGCCCGATTCCATAATGCCATGTTGTTTTCTATGCGAAAATTGGAGCATTTGTGTGTGGTTTTTGTCCAGAATGAGCAGGGGAGGGAGGGGAGTAGGGAATCAGTGTTGTCTGTTGTTGTTTTCAAAATTTAAATAAAAATAAAAATATTGAAAAAAAAAAAAAAACAACAACAACAAACAAATAAAAACCCAACAACCAAAAAACAGCTTCTGGTTAATCAGGTCAGGACCACAAAGACTTATGGGTGCCATCAGCATGGTTTACAAGTTGTTTTCACTAACTGCAGGAGTACAGCAAGAGCACTTTTTTAATGTAATGAAAACCAAGCAGGTAAAGTATATGAAAGGTCATATCTGAGGTGTTTGTGGTCACTACATATCGAATAAATACCTTGCGTCCAATCTGCATGGCTGCGGCGCTGTCATATTTCTCTTTTAGGAATTCTCCAACTTGCCTGAAGTCAGCCAACTGAAGCCAACATGTTTTCAGACTGCAGGAACCGGAGACTCCATGACACTTACAGGCGACATTGGCTTGGTTGTAGACCGCCTGGTGAAAGTGTTAAATGATTATGTTAGAAATTCACAAATGCTCTTAAAAATAAAAACAAATGTCTATAATAAAATGTCACATATAAATCTTTTTAACATAAAAAATAAAACCACCATCAGAGCAAAATACAGCAGTTTGAATCTCTATAGTTTCAATGGAACTCTGCTACCACCTAGTGGTGGAAATACCTAAATACCAAATTTGTACAAAGTTTCTCCTTATTATTGACAGTCCTGAGTCAAATTTCCAGTATAGGGTATTTTCTTCAAATGACTTTAGTGGATGGATAAATGGATATAACTAATAAGTTGTTCTTTTCAATGTATATTATGGGGAATTCATGAGGTGGCACACAACAAATTAGTGGTGAAGTGGTGAAGTGGAAGAAAAAGTCAAACCTTGTGACACAAAAAACTTTAAATAGACTGGTTTACTTTTATATACAGCTCTTTCACTCAATAGAATCACCTCTCACTGCAGTTACAAGTCTTTGGGGGTTTCTTTACCACCTCAGCAAATTTAGACTGAAATTCTTGAACAATTCATTTTCAAAACATCAAAAGCTAAGTCCGATTAGATGCCTTATGTCTGTGTACAGCAATTTCCAGGCTTACCACAGCTAAAAAACTCTGGACAGCTTCCCTGTTATTGCTGAATAAAGCATCCCCACAGCATGATGCTACCTCCACCTTGTTTCAGCCTGAGGACAGTGTCGTAGTGTTTCGACCAAACCTAGTGTTTTGCATGTAGGCTAAAAGATTTCGTTTTGGTTATATATAACTAGAGCACATTCTTCCACGTTTGCAGTGCCCCCTACATGGTAAACTGCATATGGGACTTCTTATAGCTTTCTTTCAACAATGGGATTATTCTCATTGTTCTTACATAAAGAAGAATTTCCCCACCTGAGCTGGTGATCTTTGCACCTCTTTCAGTGTTACCATAGGCCACTTGGCTGTTTCTTGCCTGGCATGTTCATTTCGGTGGAAGGTTATGTCTTGGTAGGTTCCCAGTTGTGCTATTTTTGCTATTTTGGATGACTGAACAGAGCTCTGTAAGATGTTCCAAACTTGAGATATTGTTTTATAACCTAACCCTGCTTTAAACCTATGCAAGGTTAGGTTTATCCCTGACCTGTTTGCTGTGTTCCTTGGTCTTCAACATTTGATGTTCTTCCACTTTTATTTAGAAATCTTTTAATTTGCAAGTTTATGCTGCATTCTCAACATATGGGTTTATTCAAAACAAAAAAAACAGAACAGGAAATAGAAGATTTATGGTCTCGTGGTGCAGCAATAAACCTTGCAGCTTTACCAGGTCAACTAAATAACATTTAATACACAAGCCACATAAAACACCCCTATTCAAAACACCAATGTAAATTACATACTCACTCTTATTGAGCCTTGCATAGTGTTTTGTGTTCATGCCAGTGCCAAAGACACAAGCTACCACACGTTTACTCACTGAATCATTTAACTCCGATTCCTAATTTCCCCTGACGCAAATTAAATCCATCATTTACTTTCCTTACGTTGCCTGATATCAATTACCTTCTCACCTCCGTTAACCTCTGCATCTCAAACACCCCTGACCCCTAAGTCCCACCTCCCACCCCCTGCTCTCAGTCTTCTACTTTACTACCCAACAGGCATAGCACTCGGCACCCTGCAATCCTGTGATCCGACCTCCGTGACCCCCTCAGACAGGCACGGAAAACACTGGACAATGGCATTTGTTTTTAAGGATAAACGCATTTGATGGTTTTGCTTTAGATATTATAACTAAAACTTATTCCTTCTGTGAACAAATCTATTCAAAAACCTTTAATCACAAAATATTAGGTGCCAGGAACCCAATTCTGTCAAATCAAAGCATGCATTTGTTTGTCCAGCACCATGGTAAGGTATTTGGTGGGTCATGCCTGCTGGGCACAGTGACTCTGGACCTTAATGGTCAGTCATCCATGGTGGAGACATGCTCTCTGTGTCAAGCACAATAGGTTTTTCTGAGTCAGAGTTACACTGAGTGTTTGCATGTATGGGTGTGTGCTTCCTCGAGTCTGAAGCAGACAAGGACAGAAATGGAGAACACAGGCACCCTTTTGTGGCAGGATAAGTTATAAATGAAGTGAGAAGTTAAGAAAAAAGCCAACACACATCTATGCTTAACTGACATTGCTGTAACTGAATTTCAAAAAACAGTCTTTGTTTTGATCTAATTGTGTGAAAATGAGGTGATTACATTGCAACTTCATTGCCATTCCAAAGTTCATTCCACTTTTCTTAACAACGACATTCTGAGAAATATTTTTGCTATCTAGCAAACCACAAGAAAATTACATCTTAAAGAAGCAGACTTTGTGATTTAATGATATCTAGTGGTAAAGTGACAACACCTCACCATCTCATTCTGCATTTTGTTTGTGCACCCAGTTGGAAATACAAAATGAACACCTCTAGTAGTTGGGATTCTGACGATTCTACCCTGTCAGTGCTGAAGAGAAGGATACCCACAGCATCATGCTTTCACAGTCATGTTTATCTGTGGGGATGGTATGTTTTGCATGATGTTGACTGTTAGTTTTCCTCTACAGACATTTTTTTAAAAGCATTTCAAATCTAACATTAATTGTAACACCGAACTTCTTTAATTTGGTAGTGTGACCCAACACTTTTGGCAATATATTGTATGTTTTCAGGCGACTACAATTCTCACACATCTCATGTTGTTTATAAAGAAACATCTGAATACTTCAGCAGAATTAAATTATGGCTCTTGCCCTATGACTGCAGAAGAGACGGCATTTTCCTCCCATGACCCTGCAAGAATTAGCAGGTATGGATGGCTGGCTGGCTGGCTGGATGGATGGATGCTTTAAAATACTGGATAGTGCATTCTACCCAGATTGCACTTTTCAAGAGAAGTCAAATGTAGCTCTAGCAAGATCTCATGTCTCATCAAAACCTGAATGTTTGTTGAGTGTGTCAGAGATGCCTTCCTTGTGCGTCTCTGTTCTAGACCCCGAAACACAGAGACGACCACATCAAGTTGCTCACTGTTCACACAAATAATAGAATTGGCACACACACACACACACACATAGGCCCCTGTATCCTTCACAAAAACTCTGTGGTTTGCCTTGTTCAGCCAAGCAAGACAAATCCCACTTAGGAAAAACCAGCGTGTCTTCGGAAGAAAGACAGAAAGGAGGGATGGGGAGGAGGAGAGATACTGCCTTTTTCCCCATCTTTTCATCTCCCGCTTCTCCTCTCTTCCGTTTCGATGGACAGACGACAATAATAGCGAAGGATCAAACAAGAGAAGGGAGGAAAAGTTATTTCAAAAGAGTGTGCGTGTGTGGAAGCATGTGTTAATACAAAGCTGCAGCAGTATATCTTTCTCCTCATACTTTCTTCTATAGCCCCAACGGGACCGTCAGCAGAAACACAAGCTCTCCAGACCCTCACCTTTGACCTCTGACACACACAAAGCTGGGCTCACTGTCTCTCACACAAATCAAACAGAGCATTTGTGCATACACACATGCAGCGTCTCTGTCCTGTAAACAGCTTAAACAAAGCTGTGCTGGAGATAAGCAGTCTGCACCTAAACAGGCAAAAGGACCTTTTATGAGTAAACGTGTGTGCAGATTTAACAGTACCTGGCATCTCGCAAACATGCCTTCAGATGGATCCTCCGAATGTCATATTCCAAATAATGATGTTTACATTCACAATGTTGCATCTGTCCGTGTTTATCTGTGCATTCATGTGCATGTGTGTCGGTGCGTTAAAACACTGGAATGTGCCTTGACCTGGGCGACCCAGCTAAACTCCAAGGGCGTTAGTAGTTATACCATTTGCAGGCTCCCAATAAATAACCTACACACACACTCACAGAAATACTGCTGGGGAAGGCCATGTCAACTTTGACACACATTCCAAACAGACATACAGATATAGTATGTGGGTAAAAAGAGGAAAAACACATTTCCCCCACCAAAGTTCCCACAGCAGAACAAAAAGTGATGGCATAAAATTTGGTCATACCTGTCTCCCAGCTTCATTGTTGTGCAGATTCATGAGGATTCGAGCGTACTCTCTCGACCCATGCGGGTAATTCTTCTCCCGCTCTTTGGCATCGACAAATTCACGAGCAAACCTGTAGCCGTAATGCACATTATCGCCGCAGCCTCCCCACAGCCAATCACGCGGCAGGTCGCGGGGCCGGGCAGCGCGGCTGCAGCCACAGGTGGAGAGCTCACCCTCGCGGCACGCCCGGCTGATGGCGTTGACAACACCGGCTGCACTGATGGCATAGGTGAATGCCGTCTCCCTTGAGCCTGAAAGACAAGAAAAACATAAGATATCTTTTCTTAGATTTTATCACTAAGCGGGGTATAACCCTCTGTCACTTTTACAGTAACACTGCTCAATCTTTTCTACATGTCACATTACAAGCAGAGACCAGTGTATTTTTTTTAAATCCATTGCAACCAATAGCTTTCAGAGGTCACCTAATAAGTAAAGAAAGAAATAAAATTAACACCACCGCCTGATGTTGTTCCACTACCAGGTGGGATATTATTTAGAGTTTTTAGAGTAAAAAGGGTTATATATGTAAACACATCACACTTTTCAGATTTTTATTTATTTTTTAGGTTTTCAAAATGTTTCTACAGTTGAAAATCTGTGTCGAGGACACAGCGGTGGTGCGGGGTGAGACTTCAGTCCTTAATGCAGCCATCGTGGGTTCGACTCCCGGCCCAGTCGACCTTTGCTGCTTGTCTTTTCCCTCTCTCCACCCCTTTCCTGTCTGCTTACTCTCATAAAAATTTTGAAAAAATAAAGGGCACTAATGAAGCAAAAACAAAATCTGTGTGGCATATTTACGTTTTCCCCCTTCTTTGTTCTGAATCCCTTAAATAAATTCAGCACCTAATTAGAAATAAATCCAGCTGTTTAAATCCAGCTGTTCTGTGAAAGTTCTGTGAAAGCTTCAGAAGTCTGTTAGAGAATGTTACTGAACAAACACAAGGATCCAGTTTGGGACCACTGCTATTTTGTTTATTTACTAATACATTGACTGAAGATCAGTTCAGTGCCAAATGTATGCAGATGATGCTGTCATATATGTAACTGTAAAGACTACACAGCAACCTGGAGAGGTACTGAACAGACAAATGGTGGGAGTCTCACTGTGGTATAAGGGTCATTTTCTGTCCTTGAATTGTACCAAATCTGTCTCAATGTGTTTCTCAATCAAATGCAAAGTCAAAAATTGTATTGTGCTAATTGATAACAATGAAATCCAAACAGTGGATGATTTCAAATACCTGGGAGATCTTTTGGATTCCCAACTAGTAAAAGATAACCCTAGCTGGTTTTGTCAGATAAGTTCATTTCTAGTATTGTGTTTGTGTGCTTTAATTTTGTCTCACCTTTCTTATTGTGTAACTGTTCGGGCCAAACTAGCCAATCAGTTTTAAAGCCTGTGATGTCCTTGTACAAACAAATATCTTAAGTTTTAGATCAAAAGCTAACGAAGCGGCATCATTGTAAAATTCACTGAAAGTATAATCTCAATAGTTTATACATTCATCTTTTATAAAATTTACTTTTGAATGTTTTTAAAGGTAACCTTGTCCCAGAGGTGACTAGTCATAGGATTTCAGAGACATCCAAAGCAGGAGTCATGGCAAGGAGAGCTGTAAACAGAGATCGCAATTCAGTAAGATGCAAAATATCCTGAAGACAATCACTTCTCTCATTTAAAAGACCCCAGATTTGGAATAGTTTGCCACCAGTAATCAAATAATTGACTAGCCTCAGAACTACCACCAGTCATGGCTCAGAAATGGCTCTGAAACCTTTACAGCTCAGCCCGTTTTATGCAATTCAATCTTATTTCACTGTTGGTTTTAAATAGGTTCCTTTGTATTACTAGTTTTACTTCTTAAAGCCTAACCAGGTACTTGGCATGAAAATTAGCAATTGGCTAGAGGGTCTATAGACAGGTCACTAGTATCTTTTAAATGTTGCAATATTTTATGTCTTGTCCTTGATCAAATAAAGTTGAAATAAATAAAAAAATATTTCGGTTAAGGTTATGATCATTACTTGGCCTTGACTTTGAACTTCAATATAATAACACTTTACATTATGGGGCTATCTATTAATTACACTTTCTTGAAAAGTATGTACTCTTGAAATATGTTCAATTCATTATCAATTAACTGATTTATTAAAAATAAAATTCGAAAAAGTGAGAGTTGCATTTGTATTCAGCCACCTTGTGTTAAAACTTTTTGGAACCACCTGTCGCCAGTCTTTTGGTGCATGTCCCAACTTTACACACCTAGAGACTGACTTTTTTCCCCCAAACCTTTTTGCTGAAACATATTGGATAGAGAACATCAATCATCAAGTTTTAGACAGATTCTCCATTCAGATTTGCACTTTTGTTACTCTTTCAATTTTTAAATGATGGGTTGAAAAGTGCTCTGTGAGATGTTCAAAGCTTGGCATATTGTTTTAAAAGCTAACTCTGCTTTAAGCTCCTTTAACAACTTCATGAACCTGTTTGTTCACTAATGTTCTCTAACAACATGTTCTAACATGTTCTCTGAGGCCTTCATGATACAGCTTTATTTATATTGAGATTAAATTACATGCAGTTGGACAACTGATTGCACCACATTTTATTAAGTGGTACCAGATTTAAGGGAGGTAAGTACAATTGCACTGAAAACTTAAAAAAAAAACAATTTCAGCAAATTCATACATTTTTTCCAATTACTTACAACTATAAAATACTTTGTATTAGACTATAATAAAATCATCATAAAATAATGGTAAGAAAATGGCACAGCATGAAAAAGTTCAGGACGTTTTCTGTCAGTCACTGAATGCAAAACCATCTAATTCTATTAGTTTTACTAACACAAACTGCTAGGAAGCTTCTTGATTTAGTTTTTTACATATTGTTTCTGTTTTGTTTCCATGACTAATTAGGTCTCAGGTAGAAAGTGCAAAATACTTAACATGTGTTACAGATTTATAGCTAACTAAGCACTTTACACCACAGTGCAGCTGCATATGCATCATGTCTAATTACTTACCATCAATTCAGTTGGGATTTATACAGTCTGTCTATATTACTGATTTCAGTTTACACATTATTAGACTAACACTGTTAAAAAAGGAATACACAAAAAAAACCCTCAATCTGCATTAATATACAACCAGTTAAAAAGCATACAGACAGGACAGATTCAATAGGCTGACAGGTAGGAGGTTAAGGAACCTGAATGTCAGTCATTTCCATGACAATTACAAATAACATCCTGACTTGAGAATGTATAGGGAGTTTTCAGTGTTTTGTAACTTAAATGTCTATGTTGGAGACATAGATAAAATCATATTAAACAAATCCGTGAAACAAATCCAAAATCCACATGTTGGAATTTCCTTTAATTTCATATCCATATTTTGAGTTGTGTGGAGCTGCCAAGGCTGCACCCCATGCCCTGTGAGTTGTCAGGGAGAAATACAACAAGAACGCTCCTAAACTTGGAATTTTGACTATATGTTCAATATCTGTTATGACCCCCGTGCATACAAAATGTGCTCACATCTTCACACATTTACTATTTATTACCACTTCTGAAAGTTTATACCTGTGGCACACATAATGTCATTCAACATCTATTTGTGAAAGACATGTACATATAATCTGCTTGCATTAGGAGGATGTTTTTTGTTAGGATGAAACAACAAAATCAACTCCTGTGATTATTTTCCCTCTAAAAATGCTGTAATAAGGAGTATGAACTTGGATAAGTATTTTCATCCATAAGCAAATATGCCAACTTAAATGTGGTTAGCCATAGTACTGTTATGCAGAAGGACAGAAATAAAGAATAACAGCTGAAACTACAAATACATTTCTTATTCCTGTTTACATATATTTATTACCGAAGCTAGCTGACACAGGAAGTTAGAAAAGTAAAACAAAACTCCAAAGAGAAGTAGCTTAGGCTAGTTAAATTGTTAGGATACAGGTTATTGAGTTTAGAATGTAGCAACAATTTAGGCAGATTATTAGAGTACAAAGAGTGTTTAATATTTTTCAGTATTAATGAGGATGCTACTTTAACATTTCCGACTGATAGCATCAAGGCATGGGACATTGTCTACATCAACGTATAGCAAGGTTTTAAAAAGCTACAGTTCAAATTCAATAAAATGTTACTCATACTGAGTCTGACTGTCACCAATTTCCTCTCTGCCCTTCCTTCAACTGTTGCTGCGCACTGCCTGTCGGCTGGCTGAAAGGAGGCTATGGGTTGGCTACAGCACCAGATAGTCCAACTAATTAAGCAATTAATATTAACTACTTATATTTGTGTTTCTCTATAGTGAGCAGAATAACAAAATTTGTGAATATTTTGCTAAAAAAGCACATTTACTTAAAACTTAGAAACACTGCGAAACTGTAGACCATTGGTGTTCAAGGTGTGTCCCAACTCTCATATTAGGACATGTATATAAATAAATATGTACCTCCTTGGCAACGCTTTTATTGCAGATTTTACGTATACTGTTACTATTGGGATGTTAAGTATTGTTTGGTAAGTTGCCATTTCTCTTAAGCAGGTCAGTAGCCAGCTATTTTTATAGACCACCTAATGCCCAACAGTGCGGTTTAATAACACAGTGGACTGGAATCAACACCAGCCAGCCAGACAGGCAGGTATGCATGAAAAAAACGAGACGTGTGAACCTTTTTTATCATTCGGGGCGCTTTAACAGTTTCCCCAGTCAGGTTTATGGGACTGTGGAGACTCGACTCCAAATAGCAGGTCCGGATCTGCCGGCTCGATGTCAGCTCATCAGCGCATTTCAAAAGAAGAGCCGCGGGACAATGGGCTGCCTCACACCTCCGTATAAACCTGGAGGACAGAGCCCACCGTCAATACGGAGCGGGAGAGAGAAGAGCAGCAAATACCTCGGCTCTCCGACTGACTGACCGCCTGCAGCGGATTTGACACTTACTTGTTGATTAGACGTTTCCCTCCCCATCGCCTGCTGGGACTTTAGATGGATGACGATCCAGGACCGAAACTTAGTACAGAAACCCATAATACCGGAGCTCCAGAACTCTGTAGGTGCTGTTTTTTCTCGAGCGTCTTTTACGCACGCCTTTTGTCTGTGCTGCGCCGCGTCTTACGTTAAACTGACCACCTGTTTTACCGCGCTTGCGCAAAAGTGGAATAATTCAGTTTTTCTGATCAGTCTTTAAACCTTTCCTTAATTTATTATGAATGTGGAAAACATTAAGAGTTTAGTAATTAAATAATAGTAATATTAGTGACATTAGCAGGGTTTTTCATTATTTCTTTTGTCTTGAAGTCTTTACCATTTAGCCTTTTGGAGAGGGGAAAAAACTCAGAAGATTCATGAACATCTGTTGGGTATGAAGAAGGCTAAAGTTTGTTATGCCATAAAAACGGAAATATTTGTGTTAGTACATAATATTTTAATGATGACCTTTAAAGACCACTTGTATGTCTGATAGGTGGAGCACAAAATAAAGCCAAGGGAAGTTTAGAGATAGGATAGATTGGGAAGGACATTTATTAAAGACTCAAAAAGCAACACTAATAAATAGGAAACAAATGCCTTTCAAATGCTTAGACTCTTTATGAACAAACTTAAATGTACTTTTTATTTCTTATATTTCAATTTTACATAAATTATTTTATAATTTATTTTTGTATAATCTTGGTATACATTTATGTAGTTTTAATTTTCAGGTTTACATGACTTCTTAGACCTGAGAACCCACACTATTTTCCATTTCAGAATGTGTAGCTATATTTATTTTCTGGGTAATCATACCAGACAAGTAAACTTTAGTGATTGCATTCAGTTTTTAAATTTTTAGGCTAACTTAGAGAATTTAAAACCATTATTTTATGCAACGTGCCCAAATACAAGCTGTAAACATTGGATTTCTTTTTATTACACTGATAAGCAAAATCCTGCACCTAAACAAAACAAAGAAACATATCCAAATTATGTCACAATCTAATAAAAGTTTTAGCTGATAAGTAAATCAATTTGATTCTATAATCAGGTTCATGAAATTACAGTTTCCCCTTTTTTTCTTTACATCTATTTTACGTTGTATTGTTTGAAAGATGCTGTGTTTATAAGTAGGCATGATTGGTATGAGATTCTCACTGTATGATAACCCTGAATAAAAACACTGCTGTTTCATAGTATTTACAGTTTATTTTATTTAAAAGAAAAATTATCTAACTTCTACTCTTTAAAAGTGAAAAGCAACAAGCATTGGTGCTGCTGCCACAATAATCCAACATATTGATTATCACAAATTGAAGAATTTAATTTTCTTGTAAGCAAGGGAAAAGCAGTAGCCTTATTCCAGCCAGATGACCAGCAGTGTATAGCAACAAATGGGGAAGGGGCAGCTCAGCTCTGTTCAATGCTATATATAGCTGGAAAATTTCAGATTAAATTCCCACTTTATCTGGAATGTGATTAAAAGGAGTAAACTGTGGGACTGGCACATTTGGATTTTTTTGTGAATTTGAAACTCTGCTCCACTCTCACTCTGGTAACTAGCCTGTAACTAAGGGGAAAAAGGAATTGTTTTCAAGACAACAATATCGTGCACTTTCCTTTTTAAACTTGTTAAGTGAAACAAACACACAAATTTACAGCAATACCTTCCTAAGGGAATCTCAAAACACAAGTCAAAACTTGCTGTTGCTTTAAAATTTAACAGTAACACATCCAGCATAAAAACTCACCAATGTGCATGACACGTCCAAACACGGACGTGTTGTCCACAGTGCTGCAGTTCCACCTCCTCTGTCTGAACTGGTACTGGCACTCCTTGATGCCTGTTCTCGCTCCGTCTCCGATGTAGCTCATGTGATCTTGGTACAGCTGGCACAGCTTCCTCTGACTCTGCAGGGTCACACAGAAACAGGAGCAGAGATTAGCTGCCTAATGGCTTGACACCTTGAGTGGTCCCAGCGGGGAGATTCCCATGCACTGCCCAAGGAAACTTACCTGCGAAAGGCCAGAAAGCTGACTGCAGAGAGGCTGAGCGCCGATGATGTACATCTCAGGCCTCTGGATTGGGGTCAGACCTAGAGACCTGAGAAATGCAGGACATATTAAGTTTAAATCTGAATGAACTGGGAATTCAGCCGAGAGTCTGGTATCTGTGCAGTAGAGGACAGAAGTTAGGCACAAGTTTTATAGGGACCAGTGGGCTATAAAACAGAAATAAATAGACTCCTGTGGAGAACATCTCTATAGTCACTATCTTTATTGCTCCTTGGATTCCTTTCCTTTGACAACCCCCCAAAAACCCTTAGGTATCAGCCACTGCAGTAAATGAAATAAATGGCCCTCTTTTTCTGATTCTGCAGCTCATGTATGTCAGGTAAACTTCCAAAGCCTAATTTCACAAATGTTCATCATCATAGTAGTTTATAAGACAGGAACAAGTGTGGATCACTGAGTGCTCTGGAGGCACAGGCTATGCCATTTGGGCCCCAGCCAGGGTAAATATTGTGACAGAGCCTTCACATTTGTTTCATTCAAACCCAGCACCCAACAACCAGAGGCAGAAAAACAGACCCCCAGAGAACAGAAACATAAAAGAAGCAAATTGCATCATAAAGTAACCCCCCCCCCCCCCCCCAAAAAAAAAAAAAAAACAAAACAAACAAAACATAAATACAGAGTGGATATGTAACATTGTGGAAATTATGCATAAAACAACAAATGTGCAGGTCGAACCACGCACCAAATGGTATATCACATTTGAACCACATGGACATCTTTCAGAAGTAATTATATCTCCAGTGATCAGTCACTCACCACCAAGAGTTTGCCTCCGCCATCAGAAGCTGGGAGCTGCAGGCGAGTAAGACGCACGCCAGCTGCAGCAGATGTCGGACGGCTCCGGTTCGTCTCCTCGGGACCGGCCTGTTGTCCATGATTGTCCGCCGCGGCACCGCCGATCAGCCAGAGCGGGGCAAAGGGCTCTGCTGTTGAGACACGCGCAGAAAGAAATCACCAGGCGTCCTGCACCGTTTTTAGGGGGGTTGAAAACGGTGTGGGTTCGGGTCCAGATCACAAAAGTTCTCTTATATGTGCCAAATTTTCCTATTCTGATCAATCTTTAAAAATCAGTACCAAAAAAAACAAACTTTATCCAAGGGTGTCAAGCAGTCGACTGCTCATCTGAAGTCACTCTTTGGTGAAAAAAAAACAAGAAATCCAGTTTAATTACAATAGTGAGATCAAAACTTTGTGCGTAAAACAGTTCATGGATTTGTCCAGTTTTGGGTGAACCTTCTCTTATCAGCGAACAAATAAAACAAGCCAAAGTGTGAAATGTAGAATCCAGCTGTCTTGTTTCGATAATAAAATATAAATATTAACAAGGACATTAAATCTAAAAAAATAACGCAGTGGAGAGACTGCGCCTTGCCCTTCCTGTCCCTCTGCAGCTGCTCTAACACTACTGTCTCTCCTATTCCTTGTTTAAGTTTATACTCCTCCTCTTTTTCGCACCCCCATTTCATTTCGGAACCGCCTCCCCCTCCTGTCACCACGTGAGAGGAGGTCAGATGAACAACTGGAAACACTCACATCAGGTATCTGATACATCTATCCAAAAATCTCTGTTTGAGTATTACATTTTTTCCCATTTTGTTACTTTACAGCCAAAAAACGTATTGTATTTTAATAGGATTTCATTTGTTGGACCAACACAGAACAAATCCTAGAAGTGGAGGGAAATGGTTTTCAAATATTTTTGCATACACAAATATGAGACACATGGCATGTTTATGTGTTTATCCCCCTTATTTTGACACTTCTTAAAATCCCTTACCATTGTGAAACACGTGCTGGTAGCATCACTCTGTGGTGGGGATGTATCTCTGTTTGATAATTAGGTGCCTTAAAGATTATTGGCTGCGTATAATATTTTAGGGGTATCGGAGTAAATATGACAGAATACAAATGCATGCCACACTTTTTGTTAACTCCTTTGTAAAATATTTTGCAGGGGTGTCCACTTATTGATCAGATCAACAGATCAATCCATTTATACTAGGGGCGAAATTGTTTTTCATTTAAGATTCAATAAGCCTTTACAAACAGTAGTGCATAGTTGTGACGCTAAAGGAAAAGTTACATAGATTTTTCTTCTTCATTACAAATAAAAATCTCAAAGTGCGGTGTGCTTTTAATTTGCATTTAGATCCCTGATCTAAATCTGATCCCCCCTTGCAACACGGCGGTGGCAGTGCCATGCTGAGGGGTTGGATGTAGTATCTCCCTCCTACTTTAGAATTATGCACAACTCTGCATTGGGTTGTTGCACAAAATCTAGATAAAATACTTGTATGTTTATGGCTGTAACATCACAAAATGTAAAAATGTTCAAGGGGTGTGAACATTGTATAAGGCACTTTAGGCTTAAGATGTTTGAAGTGTGTCAGTCCAGTTGTTGATTCTTTAAATCCATCCATCCATCCATCCATGTGGATCAGGTAGAACTTTTTTTTTGCCAAACTCCAAACGTCCTTTACAAAAAAGTTCATGTGGGTCAGATTCCTTTTATTAGCTGAAGTGAATGATTTGTTTGAGTAAAAGGTGAGTGGCTCAAAAATCTCCTAATCCTTCCTCTCTTTGGGGTTTAAAAATAAAAAAGCACACACACACACACGACACACACACACACCACACACACACACACACACACACACACATACACTTAGGAACAAGGACATATTACCCTACACATTCACAGACAGACGGTCAGAAGAAGAAGAAAAGGCATGCTGAAGCAAGCTCTCCTCAATTCATAACTAGGTCTATAAGACAAACTGCAGGCAGGTCGGTGGGTGGTGAACCTGCAGATCAGCTCTTTGATCCGACTCAATGCCTCTCTATAAAGACTGCATCCACTCAGCCAAAAGAGGACTTGAATGGGGGGCCCCTAAAATCTAGAGAAACCGATCAAAACATTCATAAAGTGCTGTTGACAATGAGCTCCTCTGTGGCGTTTTGCTCAGAAAGGAAGAAAAATAACAACTTTACAAATGCTCAGATCAACAGGTTGTATCCTCTTATTTTGCAGTTTTAAACAACAAAAATTATTTGCCATACATGTTTCCCTCTAAACTTGTTTACACTGTTATTGGTTCATATGTTTTTTTTAAGTAACACTGAGAAAGAAACTTAAAAGTATTGGTATGCATTAAATCAAGGTAACAACAGAAAGAAATTGTTTTCAAAAATAACTCCGGAAGTTGCTGAAGAGACTGCTTGGATTTAAATTACACTGTTAGATAAACCATTTTTTTATTTTAACATTGATTTTATTTCCATGCAGTTTTTTCATTTTATTTGATATTTATTTTACAATAAAACTGATGTATCTGTGCTGTCTGGAATGGGGATCATTGCTTTATTGGAACCCAACGTTCAGCTGTTTGACCTGTTGCTGTTTGTGTTGTTTTTTGTGTATTTAGCCTCTTATTCCGAGCTGATGTTATTATTCAAATGTACTTCGAGTTGGACTGACATATTCCAGAGTTTTTTTTGTTTTTTTTCTCAGAGGTTTGTTACAGAAGGCTGGTGAACAAACAGCAGAATGAAGACACAGAAACACATGAGACAGGTAAGGGATACAGATGTGGAGAAGTTTAAAATAGAGTTAGGTTAAAACAAAATCTCGGATTCCCAATAACTCCTCAAGCATTGTTCAACCCATCATCTGAAAATAGGAAGAGTATAGAATAACGTCAGACCTACCAAAGCATGGCCATCTACCTTAGCTGACAGACCAGGCAAGGAGATCACTAACTACAGAAGTCAAGAGGCTCATGATAACTCTGGAGGAGCTGTAGAGATCAACAGCTCTGGTGGCTTTTCTGTCCAAAGGACAACTATTGGTTTGTAAACTCGACAGAATTGTCCTTTGGAGAAGATTGGCAAGAAGAAAGCCATTTTTGAAAGAAACCAAAAGGCATACTAATTTGAAGTTTGGCACAACCAGGTGAAAGAAATTACTCTGGTCAGATGATGCTAAAAAAAGACATTTTTTGCCTAAACATAAAAAGCAATGTACACATCGCCTGGACCACACTGTCCTTACTGTGGCAGCATCGTGCAGTTATTGAGGGGGGACAAATTACAAATGTGCATCACTCTTTTCAAGTTTCATTTGTAAAAAACAGTTCATCAACCATCAAATCATTTTCTGTTCAGAAGCAATTATGGACTACTTTGTGTTGGTCTATCACACAAAATCCCAGTGAAAAACAATTAAGTTCGTGACTGTAACATGACAAAAAATGGTACATGGGTGGTTATTAAATGTTGGACATAAATGTATTCTAAATATAATATACATCCATAGCCAGTGTCCTGCATTGTAACAGGAATAGAGTCCTTATCATAATCCTTTTCATAAGAGAAGACACAGCAATCACTTTATAGGACAAATAGTTAAGTAGCAGCCCTTTGATTAAATACACTGATATTATAGCGCCCTCTACTGCTACCCAGCTGCACAAAAACGTATTTAATAAATATTCAAAGACATTCAGTCTCCATTATGCTTAAATAATATCAACTTAGACAATGTCTGTTCTTGAGACACTTAAAAATTATTTGGATTTAACTTTGATTTTGGATCTGCAGAAAAACATAAACGGACGGACGGACCAACAATTATGTATTTAGTTTGAATCCTACATGCGATGTTCCTGTTAAGACACTAGGAGGAGCAGTTGGGCCGCAGAGATTGCTTCAGCAAAAGAAATAAGGGTAAAGAGAGGCAGGGTGGGGTGAGGGCACAGAGGCCCAACTTGGACAAAATAAGAGGAAGAAAGAAATGGGAGGGGACAGAGCAGAGGGTGAAAGAGGGAGGGAGTGTCTATGTAAAGGATCCAGAGCAGCATAAAGGGGTGGAAGAAGTAGGGAGGGCGGCACGTCCCTCGAGAATATGAGCAATAGGCGTGCAACAGGGAGCAATGCCTGATAAAGTCAGCAACTTCTCTCTGGATTAACACCAGCCTCACTTTTTGTTGCCTCCAGTGCCAGACTGGAGCAGCTGAAGCAGTCAGCTCCCCTCCTGCAGGGAAACCAGCTGCAGTCGACTGATGGAGGCTGAGCTGGTGTCCTGAGGAAGCTGCTGGTGCCAGATAGCAAAGTAATAATTCTGGAAAATGAAAGCCACTTTTATGTTGATTGCTCATTAGTTAAACAGATAGAGTTTATACACATAGCAAACTTTATATCTGATCAGTTTTTCAGATCGTTTTATGGTAAAAAGAGCCATTAATCAGACTGAGCGCCTATATCTCCTTTGACAGATTCTTTTTTTAAATAAATGGTAACCGTTCATTGCCTTCGATCAGTTTAAAAGACCTTTACCTGCTTTGCAGTTCCTAAAGATAACCTGGTTGGGACACATTACTAACCTTATGTTAATAACGCTGAAAAAGAATGCAACTCTTTTGCAAAAGTTAACGTTTTAAAAGTAATGTTGCATGTTAAGATAAATACCAACCCACAATAAATATCAGTGAAGTGAATTATACTTACATAATTTTTTAGGTTTTACAAGCAACTGGGCTATTTTGTGAAATACATAATACAAATCATAAATTAAAAGCTGCAACAATTTTTTAATCTTCTCAAAACCAGTTCTTAAAATTAAGATTCCATACAGATTTTTTCATAATTTAGGTTTCTCCTCTATGAAATGTCTAAAAGTACACCAAAACAAAATCAAGTGTGTAAAGGGAGCAGTCAGTATGTTTTCTGGGTTTGGAGCTTTTCTTTGCAAGGCATGGATTTAGTTTTCAGCAGCAAACTACAAACACCAGCACAATTCTGAAATTTGCTTCCTTTAAAGGATTTTTATTTTCTGTCTGTATTTATATCAGTGCCGCTTTTAGAACGCTCTTGATTTACCAGTTTGTCTATGTTCTGACCTTCCTATATTATATATTTACCAAAAAAAACGATAACCTGGATACAAACAGCTGAAATGAGCTTTTCCTATAGATAGGGTAGAAACTCCATCATCTTGGGGAATGTTGGAGCAGAGGTGCTGAGGTGGGTTGGGTATCTGATCAGGATGCTTCCCTCTGCAGTTCTTTTGGGCATGTCAAACTGTGAGGAGACCCTGGAACAGATGCTGAACTTGGTGAATGAATTACAATACCTTGGTAAACTAATAACACCCCTTGATCTTTTTCACATTTTGTCCAATTACAACTGCAAACTTCAATTTATTCTATTTCTTTTGTGTCATAGAACAAAGTTTGAAGGTCATGCTGTGTATTTGTACTTAGCCCCCCTTTTACTTTGATAATATTAAATAAAATCCAGCAACAATGTAACTTCAGAGAGAAAGCCATATAGTCATAAAGACACAGTCAATATGTGGAAGAAGATGCTTTGGTAAGATCCAACACACGATCCATACACTAAGGTGGTTACTAAAGTTTCTTGCAGTTTCTTTAGAGTCATCTTTCGTTTCTTATTAGTAGCCTCTGGTTTCATTTTGGTTTCTTTCTGTTCTGTGTTCTCTTTACTTCCTGTTTTCTTTTTGTTTCTGAGTTCCCAGTCTCCTGTTGGTTTCTTTCTTATATTGTGCCCTGTTTGTGTTCTGCTTATTAGTTTCTGGTCTGTGTTCTGCCATTTATTCTCTATGAATCCCACTGTTCTCTGAATGCACTCTCAGCTGCTTCCACTCTGCTCATTAGTCTCATCTGTTTGTTAGTCCACTCATCAATTCTCCTCAGTACTCTCCTTGGTTCTTTAGGGACTGCTGGTTCATCTGCTTGATGCTGTTCAAGTCTGCCCCCTGTAATTCTGCCATCATTGTTCCTGGTTTGTTTTTTGATCTTTTTAGATTCTTGATCTTCAGTTCACATTTTTTAAATTTTTGGACCTTGGACTTTTTGTATGTTTTTTTGTATTATTAAGCATCTTTATTTTTGCTTCTCCTCTGCCTCCCATACGTCTGCATCTGGATCATTCACACCACTACTTCTTTTGTGACATTAGCCGTTTTCGCAGCAGAAATATTGACTCTGATTGAGTTTAGTTTATTGGTGGCTTAATGATTCAGATGAGTGTCTGTAGACAGGCTAAACCCCCAGCCTAGATCTTTCTTATCTACTTTATGTACTACATCTGCTATTATTAAGTCTTTTTTCATATCCACCCCTACGACCTTATTCACTACTGTAAGCTTCTGCAGATTTTTCTTGAGCACTTGAAGAAAAACAAGGCTGAATAGAAACACACACTGATAAACCACAGATAAAATTGTTTCCTTTGATCATCAGTGAACTGAAATGTTCTGCTGGAAGAGCAGTCTCTCTTCCATTTTACGTTACGATTCTAGATCCCCAATCCACACGAGACCATTAGCTGCAAAGAACGTCACAGCTTTCTCGGGGAGAGAAATAGGAACCAAAGGCCTGAAAACCAGCATTAATGTAAAACTTTAACCATTTTAAAGTAATCTATTCTCCTATTAAAGCTCTCTTTCTTAGTGTCACCCTTTTTAATGCATTTCTATTAATCATAAACACGTGTTCTGCAACAATCTGCCAAATGCAGCCGCCTGCAGGGGAATTTACAGCTGATATCCTCCTCTCTCTCACACATACCCTGAGGGACATGCAGACAGAGTTGGAAGCAGCTTTGAAGGAGCTTTAGGCATTAAATCTGCCTCTTTGTTTTTCTCTAAACACGTGTGGTTACATGCACAACCACACATGGAAACCCATCTTGTTTGTTTCATCCCCCATCACTCCTTTCTACCTTGTTTCTGTATCCCCTTTCCTCCCTTTCTTTCTCTCTCACCTCAGTTACTCCTGCCCTCCCCTCCCATCTCCTCCTTCTCCCTCTCCCAGACTCTGTCCATCTCCCTCCCCCTTATCTCCATCCATCCTTATGTCAGCTGGCAGAAGATGAGTCATGCCTCTAGCTGGAAGGCTAAAACTCTCTCTCTTTCACTCTAAATATATCCCCTCTATACTTCTTTCTACATCTCTTTTTCACTTGTTCTCACACTTCTCTCTGCTTTGTCTCACCATCTGTTTCTCTGCAGCACTTTGTTCTATCATTGCACTTCTGAACTCTGTCTTCCTTTTTTTCACACTTTGTGTGTCTGTTTCAAAGACAAGTTATTAACATTGTTCTGATGTTTCCTCAGATATTTCTGCTAGTCTGTTTTTTCTAGACATTCATGTGCAAAGTCAAGCAATATTTGAGTTCACCTCAGATTATTGCATATCTTTAAATACATATCAGAAAAAAATTATTCTAACTGTGGTCTTTGCTAAACTTGTTGGTATGTTGGCCACTGTTTTAAATATAGTTAAAATAAACAAATCAAATTTCCACTCTCAACATTTTGACATTTCTGTCAATTAAAAATATGTCATTGCTTTAACTGGAGCTTAGGCCCTCTTCACACCATACTAAGATCCCACAACAACGTTGAGAAATACATCGGTTGTCTGCAACTTTTCTGCAAGGCCTTTGAGATTAAAATAAGCTCCCCTTATCGTACGATGGACTGTGAGTTTCCTGACTGTTTTGAGCCTCCGACAAACCCTTCGTGATGAAATAGTGCTGGTTCATTGTCCTAGTGAGAACATATTTGGGCAGCGTAGAGGAGCCTGATAGCACACCAATAGATACAGCACAGTGATCAGGCTACTTGCACGCATAGGATGGTATGCGCTGCAATACCCATGAAACAGGGCTCCCGGCTTGAAAAAAAGTGCGCTCACCTCCAAATTACACATACACTGGTTGTTGGGAAACCAATGGGATCTGTTTAATCAGGTTACAGTTTAACTGAAAAATGTATTTTTTATGCTGTCAATGACAAACTGTGTCTTTGTATGTAATGATGAGATGGTTTTCAGAAAGAGGAGGATAAAAAAACAGTTAATAGGGTATATTATATCATTTTAAAATAGTTGTAATTGTACTGCAACTCATAAAAACAACTTCGAGCCCAGAGCCTTTTTGTGATGAGTTCAGAGTGATCCATGAAAAACATACAGATTTTAACGAACGAGAGTCGCGAGGCCATCCCCCAGTGGGCCCACCACCTGCAGGGGGAACCGTGACAGACCGGTGGAAAGAGGATTGGGTGGCGGACGAAGGTGGAGACCTCAGCGGCCCGATCCCCAGATGCTTAGGCTGGCTCTAGGGACGTGGAATGTTACCTCGCTGGGGGGGAAGGAGCCTGAGCTTGTGCGGGAGGTCGAGAGATATCGACTAGAAATAGTCGGGCTCGCCTCCACGCACAGCGTGGGCTCTGGAACCCATCTCCTTGAGAGGGGCTGGACTCTCTTCTACTCTGGAGTGGCCCACGGGGAGAGACGGCAGGCTGGGGTGGGTTTGCTTGTTGCCCCCCAGCTCAGCCGTCTCGTGTTGGGGTTTACCCCGGTGGATGAGAGGGTCGCATCCCTGCGCCTTCGGGTCGGGGATAGGTCTCTGACTGTTGTTTCGGCCTATGGGCCGAGCGGTAGTGCGGAGTACCCGGCCTTCTTGGTGTCCCTGTCGGGGGTGCTGGATAGTGCACCTCCCGGGGACTCCATTATTCTGCTGGGGGACTTCAACGCCCACGTGGGAAACGACAGTGACACCTGGAGAGGCGTGATCGGGAGGAATGGCCTCCCCCAATTGAATCCGAGCGGTGTTTTGTTATTGGGCTTCTGTGCTAGTCACGGATTGTCCATAATGAACACCATGTTCAAGCATAAGGGTGTCCATCAGTGCACTTGGCACCAGGACACCCTAGGCAGGAGGTCAATGATCGACTTTGTTGTCGTATCATCAGACCTTCGGCCGCATGTTTTGGACACTCGGGTGAAGAGAGGGGCTGAGCTGTCCACTGATCACCACCTGGTGGTGAGTTGGATCCGCTGGAGGAGGAGAAAGCCGGACAGACTTGGCAGGCCCAAGTGCATAGTGAGGGTCTGCTGGGAACGCCTGGCGGAGCCCTCGGCCAGGGATGTATTCAACTCCTACCTCTTTGACCAGATTCCGGGGGATGTTGGAGACATGGAGTCCGAGTGGACCATGTTCTCCGCATCTATTGTCGATGCTGCTGCCCGTAGCTGCGGCCGTAAGGTCTGCGGTGCCTGTCGCGGCGGCAATCCCAGAACCCGGTGGTGGACACCAGCAGTAAGGGATGCTGTCAAGCTGAAGAAGGAGTCTTATCGGCTGTGGTTGGCTTGTGGGACTCCTGAGGCGGCTGACGGGTACCGTGAGGCCAAGCGTGCTGCGGCCCGGGCTGTGGCAGAGGCAAAAACCCGGGCCTGGGAGGAGTTCGGTGAGGCCATGGAGAAGGACTACCGGTCGGCCTCGAAACGATTCTGGCAAACCGTCCGGCGCCTCAGGAGGGGGAAGCAGATCTTCGCCAACACTGTTTATAGTGGGGGTGGGAGGCTGCTGACCTCGACTGGGGACATTATCGGGTGGTGGAAGGAGTACTTCGAGGATCTCCTCAACCCTGCCATCACGCATTCCCTGGTGGAAACAGAGGCTGGGGACTCGGGGTTGGACTCTTTCATCACCCAGGCTGAAGTCACCGAGGTGGTTAAAAAGCTCAGCGGTGGCAAGGCTTCGGGGGTGGATGAGATCCGCCCTGAGTACCTCAAATCTCTGGATGTTGTGGGGCTGTCATGGTTGACACGCCTCTTCAACATTGCGTGGCGGTCGGGGACAGTGCCTCTGGACTGGCAGACCGGGGTGGTGGTCCCCCTTCATAAGAAGGGGGACCAGAGGGTGTGTTCCAACTACAGGGGGATCACACTCCTCAGCCTCCCTGGTAAGGCCTACGCCAGGGTATTGGAGAGGAGAGTCCGGCCGATAGTCGAACCTCAGCTTCAGGAGGAGCAGTGTGGTTTTCGTCCCGGCCGTGGAACACTGGACCAGCTCTATACCCTCTACAGGGTACTCGAGGGCTCATGGGAGTTTGCCCAACCGGTTCACATGTGTTTTGTGGACCTGGAGAAGGCATTCGACTGTGTCCCTTGTGATGCCTTGTGGGGGGTGCTCCAGGAGTATGGAATCGGGGGCCCTTTATTAGGGGCCATCCGGTCCCTGTACGAGCGGAGCAGGAGTTTGGTCCGCATTGCCGGCACTAAGTCGGACCTGTTCCCGGTGCATGTTGGGCTCCGGCAGGGCTGCCCTTTGTCACCGGTCCTGTTCATAACTTTTATGGACAGGATTTCTAGACGCAGCCAAGGGCCGGAGGGGGTCTGGTTTGGGGACCAGTGGATTTCGTCTCTTCTTTTTGCAGATGATGTGGTCCTGCTGGCCCCCTCTAGCTAAGACCTACAGCATGCGCTGGGGCGGTTCGCAGCCGAGTGTGAAGCGGCTGGGATGAGGATCAGCTCCTCCAAGTCAGAGGCCATGGTACTCAACCGGAAAAGGGTGGCTTGTCCTCTTCAGGTTGGAGGGGAGTTCCTGCCTCAAGTGGAGGAGTTCAAGTATCTCGGGGTCTTGTTCACGAGTGAGGGAAGAATGGAGCGGGAAATCAACAGACGGATCGGTGCGGCTGCCGCAGTAATGGGGGCGCTGTGCCGGTCCGTTGTGGTGAAGAGAGAGCTGAGCCAAAAAGCGAAGCTCTCGATTTACCGGTCGGTCTACGTTCCTACCCTCACCTATGGCCATGAACTTTGGGTCATGACCGAAAGAACGAGATCCCGGATACAAGCGGCTGAAATGAGCTTCCTCCGTAGGGTGGCCGGGCACTCCCTTAGAGATAGGGTGAGGAGCTCGACCATTCGGGAGGGGCTCGGAGTAGAGCTGCTGCTACTCCACATCGAAAGGAGCCAGTTGAGGTGGCTCGGGCATCTATTCCGGATGCCTCCTGGACGCCTTCCTCGGGAGGTGTTCCAGGCACGTCCCACCGGGAGGAGGCCCAGGGGACGGCCCAGGAAACGCTGGAGGGACTATGTGTCTCGGCTGGCCTGGGAACGCCTTGGGCTCCCCTCGGCGGAGCTGGAGGAGGTGTTTAGGGAGAGGGACGTCTGGGTGTCTCTGCTGAGTCTGCTGCCCCCGCGACCCGGTCCCGGATAAAGCGGAAGACGACGAGTACGAGTTCGAGTACGAGTACGAGATTTTTTAAATTATTGTGCAAGATGGTACGCTCAGTGGTGGTGTGCTGCACTCTGTACAGAACACCTCCTCACTTCCATCCTCTTATTTGTTTCTGGATAATGTAGACTGGTCTTTGTCCAGTGTGAAGGACCAGTGTGTGACTGCATGTCTGTCCTTTTGCATGTGTAAACATATTTTACATTTAGTAGGCAGACAAATACAAATAATGAATAGGAGACATCCAGGGCCAGGAGCAGAGAAAGATAACCAAAAAAGAGGGATAATTCACATGCAGATAAATGATGATTGCTAATATGTTACATTCAATTAAATATATATTGTCATGCTTAACATTTAAATCAAAACATGTGTTTCACAAGATGGTGAGAAATGCCTGAAAATATAAGCTCCTATTTAAGCAGTTTTAGCACAAGTCAATGACCTTAGCCTGCTGTACAACAAAATGTCATGTTTATTAAAATAAGATAGACCTCCTGAAGCCAGTGAGCAGCAGTTAAGGCGTTTAGAGTAACCCTGTTCCCACCTCCACTTCACACCTACTCTTCTTTCTGGCTTTGAGCCATCTTTGTACTTATAGAGACAACAGTGAGAGGGAAAGTGGGCCTCTCTGGCTTGGCTTTTGTTTTGAGAACTGGCATCTTAAACATTTAAATAATGTTGTCAATAATAACCTTTTAGCTCATTTCAGAGGGTAAAAAATATTATCTGGTTAAAATCTGTTGCAAAAAACGGATGTTCTTGAAATGATTATCTACAAATTAATCCGGGCTGAGAAATGTAGAATATGTCAGAGAAAACTGACCTGGCCTTGTTTTGCACTGGATTGAAACCCTGCAACGGAGGCCGAGTCCCTGATCGGTAGGCCCAGGGAGAAACATATGCAGCTGGCTCATATTCCCTGATTTCCCCATGCCCTGCAGTTCTGAGCAGCACCAGCCTCCTGATCCCTTCCCGGGAGAAATTAAAAAACAATCTGACAAGTCTAAACAGACCCATTATAACTGTGCTTCATTCAGTCTTTCCAAACACCTATTGAAAACATTGGGGTTTTTTCACTCTCTGGGTACATAATACTGAAACCCTTTTTGCTAACGTAAGAGAGAAGATTCAACTTTAAAATCTGCACTTCAGTCTCTTCAGTCTACAGAATATTTTCCCAAACGTTTGCTAAATCACAGAGATGTTCTTTTAAGAGATTGAAGATGCTTTTTTCAGCAGTGGTTTTCATCTTGGAACTCTCCCATGGATCCCATTGTTGCCCAGTTACTGACTTGACTGTTCTTAACTGAGGCAGGTGAGGTTTGCAGTGCTCTAGGTTCTTTTGGGACCTCCTGGATGGATTGCCAAAGTGGTCTAAGAGTGACTTAGGTAGGCCAGCCAATTCTGTGACAGTTCTTCATGTTTTCTCAATTTGTCGTTGTTTGACTTTATTTCTGAGCTGTTTTTAATTTAATTAGATGGAAGCAGGATGTGTTGCTTTTTAAAAATATTTTAGCCTACATGTTGTCCTGCAGTAACAAGGCCTGAATGTGATTTGTGAAATTAAATATTTACATGTGACAAAAAGCAAGACATTTTTTTGCACTTACACTTTCTCACAACACTGCATTATTTTCCCTTTCACTTCACAATTAAATGTAAAATATTTTTGCAAGTCACTGTACCGGCTCAGTGTAGTTTTTAAAACAGAAAATTCATTGTTTTCCGCCTTCAGACAGACAGAAATTACGTAGTCCGGCCAGGAAACACACCAAACACATAAACACAGAACAATATGCAGCCTTTTCATGCCAGCAAATGACAGAGTGCATTGAGAAAATGCCAAAATGCTGAGTGCTGTGGAAGAGAGAGTGCACGCCTGAAAAATCTATGTCAGACTGCAGAGCTGGCAGAAACGACGAGCATCGCTGAGAACACTCACACACACAGACGGACACACACCTAGGCAGACTGTGTGGTGCAAAAACAGAAGGATGGCTGCATTGTGTAACACATCAACATGGGCAAGCTGTCAGATCAGAGAGAGAGAGGAAAAGCGAACATAAGGTACAAAGAAAAAGAGATGGATTGAAAAAGGATGGAGAAGAAAGATCTAGTTTAATAACCTTACCTTTCATGCTTCTAACCTTTCCTGCATTTCTATTATCTAAAATCTCTCTATGGGCTTCTCCTTCAAATTACAAATGTAACAATGGCTGTATGTGCTGTGTCAAAGAAAACAACTGTTTTTGGACTTTATGTGCTTATGGAGCTACTGCCTAATAACATTTAATTAACCCAGTCTGTTAAAAATCACTATGTGTGGTCTAAATGCCAGTAAAGACAGCCATTCCCTCAAAGTCAGAGTCTTTTAAATATGCATGAGAAGTCGTTTAGTGTTGGATATGTGACACACATATACACTAGCCACAGCGGTTGTTCGCATATGGCCTCTCAAGAGTTTCAGAGTAGCTATAAAATAAGGGCAAATTTAAAAAATCTTGAGAAATATATTTTCTTCAAAACAAATCAAAGCTTTATTGATTTATTGAGAGGGTCAGATTCTTTTTATAATTATGTTTACAAAATGTGTTTAATATTCAGTTGCAGTTCCAAAAATACTTATAAATATCTATAACTGGTATCATCATGCTTGGGAACAGGTTTTTGGCACCAGAAGATTTTGTTTAATTTTTCCAATTAGGATTTGGTTGTAAGCTAAAACATTATCAACAAATAAATACTCAAAATAAAGTTCATGCAGAGCAAAAAGAGATGAGATTTTTAAACAAAATTCTCCACTATCTGTTTATCTACTCTACAGCGCCTTGCAGAAGTATTCATGTTTGTCCAGTCTTCTGTGTAGAATAGCTGAAACTCAATCAGATTCAATCAGTCTTGCCACAGATTCTGCGTTGAATTTAGCATGATGCTGCCATCACTATGTTTCACCATCAGGAAATGCGTAGTGCTAATTTTCCTCCACATATGGCATTTCGCATGATTAACAAAAAAATTAAGTTTTGGTCTCATCCTATCAGATCAACTTCGTCCTCATCTTTGCTGTGTCCTCTATGCGGCTTTTATCAAATTTTAAACAGGATTCCTGGTGCCTTTATTGCCATGCGTCCATAAAATCCTGTCAATAGATTCTCCCACCTGAGCCATGGATCTCTGTAGCTCCTCCAGATTTACCGTCTGGTGCTCTCCTGATTAATGCTTTGTCAATTTTCTTTAACAAAGTTGCACTACTTTAGGTTGCCCCACATAAAATACACTCAAATTTGTTCTTGTAATGTAAAATATTGTGAAAAAGGTCAATAAGTATGAGTACCTTTACGAGGCACTGAATCACAGGTTTATTTGAGGTAACTCTACATCTTTCCAACTAAAATGGTTCCAGTGATAGACCAGGATCGATACTAGAGCTGGTTCAGTGCTGGTTCTATAAAAACATTTAAGACAGCGAGAGGATTTTAAAAAACCTCTTACAAACTGAGCAGCAGAGCAGGATTATGTATAATGTTGTACTGTTAAAGAGTTAATAAGAACAGAACATTTAAGGACAAATCAACACTAAAACACACACGCAAAGGTTTCACTGCAGTACAGGTAAAGCCCTGGTGGAGCGAGGAAACACCTGAGGGAACATTAAAGATTCATTGAGTACAGTGTACAGTGAGCAGGCCACCCAGGTCATTTTATCTGTCTGCTTTCTCTCTTCGCTGTCTATGGATGCGTGCAGTTTTGTTCGTCTGTTTGTAAAGGAGAAGGAAGAGAATCTACAGAGTCATGGTAATATCCATTCAGGAAGGTGTCGACCTTCGGGGGGGAATGTGTTGACACATGGCGACGTAACCTTGGCAACCAGCAATCGCTGCGGGTGCAGATGAAGCGTGTTGTCGACACGAGCAATTATCCTGTTAGAGCCCTCCCCTGAATTATCAAACACAGACACATAAAGTTACACAAGCCCCTAAAAAATGTGAGCAGACAAGAGGCTGTAAATACTGGAACAAACGCACTGCAAGATTATAAACTTTAGAGATGGTCTACATGCAAAAAACCCACACCTGCTAAATCTCACCTTAGTTTAACATCCCTCACCACCTTTTCGCCCTTCAAGCCTGATTTTGAAACCTACATTTTACACACCAATGCCTTCCTCTCCTCCCTCCTCTTCCTCTGACCCCATCTCTCACTTTTCCCCTTCTCTCTTATGCCACATCCATCCATACCTCTCCATCCCCACCTTCTCACTCGGTGTGAGTGCTAAGCGGGGGCCCAGTGGGTTTTCTAAGAGGGTATGACACACCCCAGCAGGACACACACACTCACAAACACTGCTGCAATGTGAGGCAGACAGACAGAGACAGAAAAACAGACAGAAATGCATGTGGTGCAGCCACACAAACACACACACCCACACACTTACACACACACATATAGAGGCTGGAGAATAGGGAAGGGAAGCTGTAGCTACTGATGTTAGGCATATACATACAGTACATTGTCTTGCAAATGCATTTACACCACTTGAACTTTTTTACATTTGTCACAGTATACCTTTATGCTTCAATGTATTATATGGGGATTTCAAAAATCAGAGCAACACAAGGTTCATATTTATGAAGTGGAAGGAAAAGGATATAGTGCTAGGAAAATGTATTTTCCTCCTTACACAATCCTTCTGAGAGCCATTATGCACAACGATAGAAAAACACTTTAGAAAAAACGTGGAGCAGTGGTGAGCCTTCACAGGAGTGACTGGCCTATGAAATTACTCAACAACTAATTCAGGAGGTCACAAAATAACCCCAAACAACATCTAAAACACACACTACAGAACCACCTTACCTCAGTTAAGATCAGTGTTCATGATTCAACAATCAGAAAGAGAGACTGGGCAAAAATTACATCCATGGAAGTTTCAAACAAAAACCAATTCTAATATTCCAGGATTTTTTGGAAAATGTTGTGTGGACTGGCAAAACAGAAGTGAAACTTGGTGGAAGTTGTGTGTCCAGTGACTCCTATTCTAAAACTTACACAGCATTAATGAAAAAGAATCTCATACTGGCACTGAAACATGGTGGCTGCATTATGGTCTAGAGCTTCTTTGCAGCTTCAGGACCTGTACAGTTTGACCTGTACAACCTTGAATTCTGAAGCATAAAATCCTGGGGGCTGTGAAACATCCTGAAAATCCTTTTCTTGACCTTCTAAATGTATTTGATGATCTTACACATTTAAGTGTGAAACAAAAGCTAAAACAAGGGATCTATATTGGGGCAAATACCTTTTCCCGGCACTGTATGTGTGGCGGAAATTTTGCATTGCACCATCACCATCGATGCACAATGAGCTTTGTGATATATGCTGTAGGCATAGAATTCTATTTGAACGATCTATAAATTTCATTTACTACTACTAGAACTATTCACTATTTAGTTTTTGTCTTTAGAACTGCATTAAAAGACATTGAAGTTGATGGTTTTGATGTGACAAAATTTTAAGAAGTTCAGAAGGTATGCAAACTTTTGCAAAGTACTGTAAAAGCCATTTTGCATCATATATTCCTTTTTATTTGAACTATTATGGAACGCGAGGACTTTTTGGTTTAATCTTATGGGTTGGTAACCTATTCAAAGTCTGGATTGTGGAATTAAAGTTACAGTGGCGTGATATATGTTAATTTCTGTTTTTAATCAGCCAAACAAATTTATGAAGCTTGCTGTTTAAACCCTGAAACATTGGCTTTTAAAAGACCATTTATGTGAGGAAAAACACTTCACCTCTGTCTAAATCCCAGAAGGTTCATTCAACAGACCAGAACCAACCACAATTGGGCCATATTCTGCTGGGAGCTCGTGTGACTTTCCCACCCAAGGTGTTTGCTCTATCATTATAAAGCTTGGTATTCATGTCAGGACTGCTATTTTGAAAATGCATGACGCACTCTGCCCCTGAATACCAAGGACGTAGGTGTTGGCAGCCACGAGGGACAGTGCAGTTAGCTGCTTCGTAGCTGCCTTGATGGGTGCAGAATATAAGTCAAAAGAGTGATACATCCCAAATGCTTTTTGCATTCCAGGTGGAAATCGGTTTTTCAGATCTCTTGTACTAAACTGATCTATTTTGCAACATCAGGAGTCTATTAATAGGTCAATTTTAAAATAGCATAAAATGATTAAAATAGGCTGTACTAGCTGGCTAAATACCTTTAGTGTTATGTAAAGAGGTTTTTATTCAGAGCTGAGTTATTTTCTTTTCTTTTGGGATTTGAACAACAGTAACAGTGATCTGGATTCCTCAATATTTCAGCATTTAATTCTCTGTTATTTATTTGCAACACTTTAGGTGAATACATGGAATAACAGGTTTTATTTTTATAGACGATGTTACTGACTTCCATTAATAATTTTTTTTATATAACATGCTTTTTTTAAAATTAGCACGCTGCGGTATTGTCTGGTTCTATTGTTTCTTGCATAAAGAGGAATGAAAATGTTACTGATATTAGATGCAAGATATTTTAAAGTTTTCATTAATATTACAATGAAAAACAGAAATCTTAGATGAATAATAAATAAGAATGTGATACAAAAGTTAATTTAACTGCAGAATTTAAATTAAAAAGTAATTATTTAAAATGTTTACTTCTTTTAACTTTAGTATGAAATTAGAATATAAAATAAGAATATTAAAAAAGGGTTTTTAACACGGAAACATTATGTTATCGTTCTGTTGTGGCCTAGACAATCATGGGGAAGGCTGTTGGTTTTCCAGTTGTCCAGCAGATCCTCATTGATACTCTCTATCAGGAAGTTAAGACACAAAAGGCTTTTGCTAAAGAAGCTGGCTGTTCAGAAAGTGGTGAATCCAAATATATTAATGGATGTTGGAATGAAACATTGTGGTGGAATAAGGTGCACAAGAAACAGGGACAAATGCAGCCATGAGGGATGTTTGTGAAGCAAAACCAATTCAAAACTCTGGGGGGGGACTGAGAGTCACGCATCAAGAACCACCGTGTGCATAACGTAAACAGGACCTCAACTGTTCCATTCCTTAAGTTCAGCCAATCCTCAACCAATGACCACATCAGAAGCATCTTGTCTTGGCCAAGGGGAAACGTTACTGGAGTGTTGCTAATGGCGTCGTTTCAGATGAAATTTAGAAATCAAGCTCCTACAATCTGGAGGAAGAGTGAAAAAGCACAGAATCCAATTTGCTTTAGGTCGAGTGTGAAGTTCGCCCAGTCAGTGATGATGTAGGGAGCTGTCTACCTGGAAATTTGTAAAGCACTTTATGCTTCCCTCTGCTGATGAGTTTAATGGAGATGCTGATTTAATTTTCCAGGAGTACTTGTCACCTGCCCACTGCCTAAGGCACCAATATGCACCTTAATGACCATGCTATCTATTATCATTCATTTTGGTTGCGGTGTTTTATTTACCTTTTCTGTTCTGTTCCTCTTTCGTGCCTCTGCTGGTCCATCTACAAGAGGGCACTGCCTGGCTGACAGCAGATATGCACATGATGCTCATCAAGCCTGTTGAATGAGCTATGCTGCCATACGGTCCTTCATCAGACTATTAACAATGGAATGGTAATCTGCTTACTGAAACGTACCCTGTACTTCCGCTGTGTTCCTAGACTACCTACCTGCGCCTTGGTGGATGTCTCCCACAACATGAGCACCACTGAGCTTCAGACATACCGAGTCTGAAACTATGAAACTGGTTAATTTCAGTCCATTTACTAATTATAGACTGTGTTTCCATTACCAGCTTTCACATGAATGCCCTCTGCCTATCCTCAAGCCACCAATAAACTCACCTGTCTGTCCACCATCCAACTGCGTCCAACCAGGTTCACCAAACTCAGAGAACTGTCATCAGGGAGTAAAATACACTTGATGACACACCCTGCTATAAGAAATTCTTTAAAAATCTACCTGAATACTAATGTCAAATTACTTACCTTAATTACTTAACAAATTCCTTACCTTACCGTTCTTTTTAACTTGACTTTTAGCTCTCGTAGATGTTCCACAAAACTCAAAATAAGTGCTGTAGCTCTAAGAAAAAGCACATCCCTTGGGTCAGAAACAAGCTTGCAACACAATAGGTATCACTGTGCTCCACTGTCCAAACAACTAGACTGAACTAAACCCCACACAAAATCTTGGGTTTGCCAAGAGAAAGATCAAAGACACCATAACCAACATTGCAGACGAGCAACTTGGGCTTCTTTACCACTTCAGCTAAGCCAAAGGCAGACAACCTCCATGCCTCACTGAAATGTTGCAGTAATGCATACAAAAGGAACCCTGACCAAATACCAAAACAAAGGAGCCCTGGCCAAAAATTGAGTGCACATGAACACACTTTATAGCTGTAAGCCATCAAAATTAACAGCAATAAATGCATAAAATATGTCACTCTGTGTGTAATGAATGTGAAAATATAAGTTTCCGACTGAAACAGATTTGCTTTTTGATATTCAAAGTGAGTAAGATGCACTTTTTTTTTAGTTGTGAATACATTTTGTTAGACTGAAATGGATAAAAGTAGACATTTTATTTAAAAAAAACAATAACCCAATTTAGTTTTAAACTTTAACAAATGAGATGTCTTTGTACCCCACAACAGGATTTAAATGATTTGCTAAACACTCACTATGCAAACATTCGATGATTTACATTTTAAAATGCATTCCAGTCCCATTTAAACATGTTGCACTGAAAAATAAAAGCTTTTGATCAAAGCCCAAAAGGATATAGTATTCTCTAAACATTTACTGTAGTTTTTGAAACATTAATGGACTGAATAAACAATATAATAAAACAGGAATTTATTCACTTCCACTACTATCACCTAAGAGCAAATATAGTCAAGCATGAAAACTTAATTGCTGCCAGATGAGAGATGATAGTATCTTATACAGTGGTTTGCAGATTTTATTACCGTGTCCCCCTAAATGTGGCCAACATTGTTTGGATTGTGTTTGGTTAGTAAACTACCATTACTCAGTGGGTTTGTAGGGAAGGAACACACACACAGACACAATGACCCAATCTGGCCTTGAAATTTCCATCTCAAAAATGTCATACTTATACTCATATTTTTAGGATAATCAAGTCTTCATAAAATTCTCAGAAATTGTGTACAAAATATTTACCTAGTTGGGATTTATTATTTATGTTCCTCAAAGAATAAAGGAACAATCCTCAACTTGGCTCCAGATTTCCCATTCTATGGGGGTAAAGGGACAGATGTTAATGTTTTTATGTTTTTGCATCTGCAGAGAGAGTATGAACATCATTACTTTGGAAAACCTGGACTGTTTTATAAGTTATTCCACATTAAATGGATTATTTCAATTAAAGTTTGGGATCTGTATTACTTTTATTTTGTTTGTAAAATTTTAAAAAGTAACTGTGCTTTGTTTGGCATCTTAGGACTTAGTCAAAATTCAGCTTAAAATAATCATCTGATCTATGATGAGGGTCTGGAGGCCAAAAAAGCTACGAAATATCCCTTTTTATAACGAGTGAGTGTCCATTTATCTGTGGTGTCTGTCAGTAACTCGAAAACAGAAGGGATCAATGAAATGGTCGGATGGATGGATGGATGTTAGACGCAGATGATTGGCAGGCTGGATGGTTGGATAAATGGCGTATGGAGAAATAGATGTAGACTACGGATGAATATATGGATGACTACGGAATAAGAAGTCTGGAAAAACATTTTTCCCATAACTATCCAGTCTTGGAAAAGACTACCATTAAATACTTTTGCCGACGTTATTACTTCGATCCTATTTTTTTTTCAAGTAAAGGAAGAGGGAGGAAAGTGCAGCGCAGAGACTGGGACCGAAACAAAGAAGACCGTTGTCAGTTTCTGGGCCGTTTGGGAGATTTCGTCAAAGCAACCAGAAAAATCAGCAACATGAAGGAGGAAGACGACATTTTCATCACAAATGCACAGACTAAAAGGCGACTGTCCTGTTGGCTTGTCTATGTTTCTTGAGCGGTCATTTTAAAGGGTTAAAACCCAAAGTGAACTGAATTGTAAGAAGTTGGTTTCCAAGGGAAACTGTTCGCACCGTTCCAGCTGAGGCGGGACAAACCAACTGCGTCACAAGGAAGGGGTAGAGGTGACTGGACTCAAATACGAAATAAGCTCCCAATCTAGGGGTTATTAAAACATTTCATCTCAGCTTAGTTTGATATAAATGTTCATAAAGAAAATGTAAGTGTTATTGGTTATACAAAGCAGTTTTGAGGAGTTTATGTGAGCATCATTTGTAGCGTCGACCCCTCCGGTGTAGCCAGAGTGCCGGCTTTCCTGCCAAGTCGGTTTGAAAAGAGCAGACAAAGGCTTTGAGCTCAGGACGCCCCTCTCTCCCTCGCACTCTGCCCACAAAGCCAGCCTGAACTCTCGTCTTTTCCGCTTTTTTCCCCACTCTGTCATGGAGCTGCCCTGTAACCAGCAGCGCTAAGACTCCCGCTTCAGCGCACACTTCCTCCTTCTGAAATGTACGACCGTCTGGATCCCCGCTCGGCCGCCGGAGGAAGGCTTTTTGTGGGTATAATACGAGGAAGCGTCGTCTGAGAGAAGAGGGAGAGAGGGGGGAAGGATTGAAGCCTTTTCCTCCTCTCCTCCCCTTCACCCCATTCTTCCTGCTCCTTTTTTTGGCGGATTGCGGGGTTCAAGCAGGAATTAACGTCCCCCCTCCGCCCCCCGTTTTTGCTTTAAAAATACCCGTTTGAATCCTGCTGCGCAACCAGACCGGATCACGTGGCACCAGAGAGAGTTGGATCGATTTTGCACAGTTCAGAGTGAGAGTGGGAGTTAAAAAACAAGAGCTGCACACAACTCCTGTTTTTCTACTTTTTTGATATCTGGGACTGTTGTTACTTTTGCATAATTTCAAGTGCAGAAGGTGTTTTTTCAGCCTTGGAGGTGTGGAGTATTGATTCTTATATGCCTGGGTTTTGAAAAACAATGGAGACGCACATTTCGTGCCTCTTCCCAGAAATTTTGGCCATGATTTTCAGCTACCTGGATGTGAGGGACAAAGGCAGGGTGGCCCAAGTGTGCATCGCTTGGAGGGACGCGTCCTACCACAAGTCAGTGTGGAGGGGGGTGGAAGCCAAGCTGCACCTCCGCCGGGCAAATCCCTCCTTGTTCCCCAGCCTCCAGGCCAGGGGGATCCGGAGAGTCCAGATCTTGTCCCTGCGCCGCAGTCTGAGTTATGTCATCCAGGGGATGCCCAACATAGAGTCTCTTAACTTGTCTGGCTGCTACAACCTAACTGATAATGGGTTGGGCCACGCATTTGTGCAGGAGATCCCATCTCTTAGGGTTCTGAACCTAAGTCTCTGCAAACAGATCACAGACTCCAGTCTAGGCAGGATCGCCCAGTATCTGAAGAACCTAGAGGTGCTGGAGCTTGGCGGCTGCAGCAACATCACGAACACTGGGCTTCTGTTGATAGCCTGGGGCCTTCACAGACTTAAGAGCCTCAATCTGAGGTCCTGCAGGCATGTCTCAGATGTGGGGATTGGACATTTGGCAGGCATGACCCGGAGTGCAGCAGAGGGCTGCTTAAACCTGGAGTACCTGACCCTCCAAGACTGTCAGAAACTGACAGATCTGTCACTCAAACACATCTCGAAGGGGCTGACCAAGCTGCGGGTGCTGAATTTAAGCTTCTGTGGGGGGATCTCAGATGCTGGGATGATCCACCTGTCCCACATGACCTCCCTGTGGAGCCTCAACCTGCGCTCCTGTGACAACATCAGCGACACGGGAACTATGCACCTTGCGATGGGCACCCTTAGGCTCTCTGGGCTGGATGTCTCCTTCTGTGACAAGATCGGGGACCAGACCCTGGCGTACATCGCTCAGGGACTGTACCAGCTCAAGTCCCTGTCCCTGTGCTCCTGCCACATCTCAGATGACGGGATAAACCGGATGGTGAGGCAGATGCATGAACTGAGGACCCTGAACATTGGACAGTGCGTGCGCATCACAGACAAAGGGCTGGAGCTCATAGCTGACCACCTGACCCAGCTGGTGGGCATTGACCTGTATGGATGTACCAAGATCACCAAAAGGGGACTGGAGCGAATCACGCAGCTCCCCTGCCTTAAAGTGTTGAACCTGGGACTCTGGCAGATGACAGAGAGCGAAAAAGTGAGGTGATTGGGAGTGTTTTGGTGTGTGTTTGCGTGTGTGTGTGTGTGTGTGTGTGTGTTTTTTTTTTTTTGGAATGCAAAGGGGTCACAAGGAGCAGGAGGAGTTGGGGTGAATAGCTGAGGTGGTTTTCTTTTATTTAAAAAGAGAAAACCCCTCCCTGCATCCTCCTGTGTAAGGTGAGCCTCTTCCATTTGACCTGACTCTTTTCAGTTCTTTAACTTTTCATTCTGTTTGCCCTGCAGGATGTAATAATATAAGACTTAATAGAAATCAGTTAAAATCTTACATGTTGTTTTGAGATGTTAACACATTTGAGTTTTAATATCTCAAGAAATTTGACCTGAACCGCAGTAACTTAGCTTAATTTTCAAACAAGTTCTAATTTTCAGTTTTCTTATTGTAAAACTTTGATCCCTGACACTTGCAACCATCCAAAATCCTTTTTATATTCAAAGCAAAGAAAGGTTGTTAAAACTTATGAATGAGATTTATTTTTGCTACGAGTTCAGATGTGACGACTAATCTCCGCTACAGCCATCACGCCTAATAAATGTTTGGCTACCTCGGATGCGGTTGTTTTTAGAGGATGTATACAGTTCAAAAAGAAAGAAAGCTGAGAAATGAGACTGGTAGAAAATGTGCCTAAAGGGTTTGTGGCCGCCCCCTCCCCCATCCCACCCTCCCACCCTTCTTCCATGAGTAGAGCCAGAGAAAGGAGACTAGTACACAATCTGACTACCTTTGTTAATTTAACCCTATAAACAGCACCCATTTTCTGTGGAGTTTAGTCCGATTACGAGCCGACGTTGCTTAATGGAAAATTCCCTAAATCAAGCGTCAAGCAAAAGGTTTCTCATTGTGGGTTTGCTTCATTCTTTAAGGGATAAGGTCCAACTTTAATGTCCTTTTTGGCAGGAATATGAGCATGCTCCCTGGCAAAAAACCCAAAGTTGTTTTATTATGGCTAGGCATGGGTCAGTATAAAGTACTCGCAGTATAGGTAAACATGCAAACATTTTAAACAAATAACATTGCTTTTATTTTAAAAAGTGAAAAAATATTCCTTCTGCTGCAGAAAAATAGAACAATAACTGATTTTGATACATAGATGTAAATCAAAAATACAGGAAGAAATAGAGATGCACCAATCAGCCAGAGAAAGGGATTGGCCTGTTTTTTGTATTTTGATGCACTTTTAAGTTTAGTATGAATTACATTATGATTTATAACATCTGCTTTGATGCATACATCAGGATAATCTTGCCATTCTCTGGGTTTTAGTTTGACTCAAAGCTGATCCCAATAATCAATAAAGCCTTTTGTGTGTCAGTCATTAGAAAACAAAAATCACAATCGGCCGGTGGGGGCACAAAGAAAAAGAGAAATCAGAATTAGCCCGTAAAAGCCTGTTCGTTGCATCTTTAGAGTAGACCCCTGTTGAAATTAGCCATTTTCATGGGAGGCCCTACTTCATTTCCACAACATGAAAGGGTTTTTTTTACAACCAGAACTGTTTCTGAACAGTCAGATTTTTTTTGTAAGCCAAAGAAAATAATAGAAGAAAGAGGAGGAGGATAAAAAAAACAAACAAACACTGGGATTAGCGGGTATGGCAGTTAAGAAAACCAGAAATTGGTATTGGCCGGTAAAAGCCAGATTGGTGCATCTCTAAAAAAAGGGTAATTTTCATGGTTGGCGCTCCTTTGGTTTCCACACAATTATGGTCCGTGTATTTCTGAAAAGCCAAATGTGTCTTTCTTAAGAACAAGGAGAAAATTGTAGAAGTCCTCTGTCAGCCAGCTCACTAGCAGTGTGCAGCAGCAGGTGGTGTAGGGGCAGAGTTGCATTACTCTATGCTCCACACAGCCAGATTTATTTAGGGGGTCTTTAAATCAGAGAAAAAAGATTGGAAGTAACATAGCGGTTTTCAAGCTGTAAGATCTTGATATACCTTAATAATAACCGGCCCATGCCTAATTATGACAAGGATACGGACAAGAAAAGGGTATAATAATAGTTCTATTACGCCTTGTAGGTCCTGTTGAGCTGTTGGTATTTATGTAAGGGATGCTGGTGGAGATGAGTGCTCAGAGTACTTCAAATTGAAGTGTTTTCTATGTTTTACTCTTTATTAATCGCAACAAATCAGGGTTTGTCTTGTGCTCTTATTTTCCCACGTTAGTACAGACGCATTCATATTCATGTTGCCCTTACCGGTGCAGTTTTCCTTTTTCTTTCTCATTTATTCCCTCTTCTTCATTTTTGAATAGAAATTCCCTCCGAATCAATTCTGAGACATGCTTAGAATAAATAGCAATCGATTATTTTTCCTTCCTCTATCCCTCGAGTTTTGGGTTGCAACAAGCAGAAAATACGTCTTTTTCTCATCTCACCGTCCTTTTCAAAAACACATGCATATTTAGACTGTACACACATGCACACGTGCACACTGACGCCAGTGTGCGCGCATTTCTATTGTAATGCAATGACCTGCTAGAAAATGAATATAAACGAATGTGCGTCCTGCTGAAAAAGCTGTGTGTGTGTGTGTGTGTGTCTTTGACAATAAAGAGATGTACTGTATATTATGTGTTTGTAAAGAAAAAGAATGCAGAATCCCAAATTAAATTGTTTTATATTCTTACGGTTTAAAACAATTAAAGATATTTATATAATGAACAAATCAGCCGTGTGGATTATTTGTGTGTCGTTTTAAATTCCTCTTCAATGAGCTCTTCTGCATTTCATCATAACAATATGGCCTATTATTGTTTTAATGCATCATTCCAAATAGCTGCCCACATATTTAGGACCATTGTCCTGCTTATCAACAGAACAAAGTAAAAAAAAAATCTCATTTGTTTTATTATTTATGAGGAGGCTCAAAATGGATGCTTGCCGTCTTGATTTGGCTGCAGTGCCTGTGTAATTAATTATCACCATAGCGTATATTATAGCAGACCGTTCTGTCATGCTGATTTTTTTAAATCATTAAAGTCTCCTTGTCATCTTCAGATGCAACCAGAAAGTGCAAAGTAAAAAAAAAAAAACGTATGAGATTCACATTATTAAACATTTGAGTTTAATTTAGTGAATTTTCACAGAGGTTTTACCTTATAGGGCATAATTCTGCTTTGCTTGAGTTGTTCAAGCTGTTTCGTTGCAGATACAAGTAAGATTCCTCTTGCTGCTTTCCATCAGGACATGTCCTGTGTGTAAAGTGAGACACACCAAACACACAAAAAGGGCTCGCCATGCCTGCTCAGTAGCCATTGTCTGCTTTTAGAAGTTTGCAACACCGGTTTTGGTGTTTTTTCTCCTCCTTTTCCCCTCCTCTTGTTCAGTCACGCATACCAGATCCTAGACCAGGCAGGGGACCCAACCAGCACCACCACATCCCCCTCCTCACACCCCTCGACCCCCCAACCCACCCCTCTTTACCACACACACACACACACACACTCGCTCTTCCTTTTAGCATTCCACTATTCAAAGCATTTAAGCATTCTCTCCCTCCTGACTCTCTGTCCATGGGGATTTAAGGATAAAGGCCAACAAGAGGGATTGTTGACTACAGGGACACACATAAAATGTCAGTGTTTGCTGTTTTTAAAGTTCCTCTTTAGTAGGGCTTTGGTATTGTGCAATAGCACTGCAACAACATTTAAAGACCGCTGGATGCACATTTAGTCTTTATGGCAATTATTTTTTGAATGTTTTGCAATATACATATTATAGCATAATCTACTTACAACGATGATCGGTGCCCTTTAAAATTATGCATATATCTTAAACCTTTCCATGTTTTCTCAGGTTACAACCGCCATGTTATTTTATAAGATGGACAAACACAAAGTAGCACATTATTGTGAAGTGGAAGCAGAGTGATGCATACTTTTCAAAATGTTTCAGAAATAATAATCAGACAAGTGTGCCAGGCATTTGTATTCAATTCAATTTAAAAATACTTTATTCATCCCAAAGGGAAATTAAATGTTGTTGTAGCTTATATTATATACAGGTGTCTTCAAAGAGCCGTTGTAGATGCTGATGGCTGTGGGCAGGAAAGATCTCCTGATGCGATCTGTCTTACAGCAGATCTGAAGAAGCCAGGATTTTTTTAAGTTATAGCTGTAGGTATATTAGAGGCAGTGGTTATTTCCTCTATGTTTCCTTTACAGCAATAAAATGTAAAAATGTTTGCCTTATAATTGCTACCCAAAATATGTGAAACGGATGTGCTTTAATGAAGTTTGCAGTTTACAAACCAGGCAACAGAAGAACAAACTGTAGATAGACTACAGCTGCAATCAATTCATTAGATGAATAGCAAGCAGGGAGGTATAAAAGATAAACTGACTGTTTCTTATTGTCTGACATTTGATGTGCAGACCCTCTCCAGATGGATACAGAAGACAGGGAGGTCATGTTGCGTATTACTGCAGAGAAGCTTCTGCAGGATGAAATGTAGACTTACAAAGATACAATCGGCTGCATTCAAATGATAATGGGATACTTTATTAATCCCCGCAGGGAGAATCCCTCTTTGTGTCCGCTACCCTCCTCAAAGAGGTCAGAGGTCAGGGATCGGCTCCAGAGCACCTCTGCTGGAGCTGCTGAGGGAGTTGGTGACTTGCTAAAGGACACATCAGCAGGGATGAAGGTTGCCTGCGTTTATTGTCCTTTAGTTTGTGAGTCATGTGCATGCAGTGCTGGTCACCTTTAGGCAGGAATTTATTTTAGCATGAGATATGATTATTATTGAAGTTGCAAATTTGCATTTAAAACAGGGACAATCGAAAGTAAATTCAGCCCTGGATTTTTGCAGATTTTATCACATTATTGCAAACACTATGTGCATTATGAATTGTTTTAAAAGAGCATGGGTGCTACCAGTCTTCCAAGTGACAATGAGTTCACTTGCTAGAAAAATATCACTATAGGGCACCAGAAGCTAAATTTTTGCTCCCTCACAAGGCTTTGAGTTCACTAGTGCAAAATATTCAAAATATAGTACTCCTATATTTTCAACCAAGCATTTTCCCATTTCTCCCTGATAAATGAAACAAAATACTACAAATAATTAAAACATTTTAACAAATTAAACATAACTAACATTATTAATCTCCCCCTCCACCACAACACCTTCAGTATCTGATGAGTTTCCTGTGAAACCAGAAACTACGGAGCTGGCTCAGTCCCACAAAACCCAGTCTACTCTCATTAGCAATGCCAACCTTTCTACATTACATCAGATGTGATTATTTCATTTGCTCTAAAGGTTAAAACATTTTCCAACATTTTAAAGTGGCATAACACAGGATTTGAAAATATTAGTGATTTTAGAATACATTTGGTACAACATTGGAGTGGTGGAGATGGAATGGGTTTCTTCTGTCAGGAGAATTCATTCAGTGAAATGTCTCAGTAGGTCTAAGACCACAGCAGAACATAGAAACTCATTTAAGCCATTTCTTTACTTCTTACTGCTCTGTGATATCTTGACTGGTCCATTTAGGACCAAACCATGAAATTCCCTTTGTGAAACATATTTTAAGTTTCACACAGGGATAAATGTATGTGCAAGCTCCTGTTGAGGTGAGCGCTTGTGTCCAGGGGGAGCATGCCGTAGATCTCCTGCCACCACAATGTTTCACAGTGGAGGAGATGGTGTATTCAGAGTGATGTGCAGTTAGTTTTTAACCACAAATAATGCTTTGCATGCAAGACAAAGGTTCTCTAATCTGAGGAGGACACCTTATTTCACATGTCTGCTTTGAATCCTCGGTGGCTTGTAACAAATTTAAACTGGACTTTAACTGGACCATTCCTTCTATAAAGGTCAGACTGTGAAGTGCACAACTAATTCTTGTTATATCAACAAATTGTCTTACCAGGGCGCTTGATCTCTGCAGCTCCTCCAAAGTTACAATAGGTCTCTTGGCTGATTCTCTGATTAACACTCTCATTTGTGTTCTCATTCTGGCCCGGTTATTCTTTTATAACCTTACCCTGTTTTATTCTTCTCTTTATTAGGTGACTTCAGAAGGCAAATTGTTGCTCTGGATTTTACTAGGGGTATCAGAGTAAAGTGGGATAAATACATTGACAATGTTTCCATTCTTTAGTTATGTAATACTTTATGTAGGTCTAGCACATACAATCCAAATGAAATACAAGGTTTGGGGCTGTAATATGATAAAATTAATAAAAAATGTAAGATGAATTAACCATTTTTTAATACACTGCATGATTGGTTTGTGATCTGGGATTTGTGATTGGCAGCAAGAAGCCTGCACAATGTCCAGTCTGACAGATTCATTTTTCTCACAGCTGGTGGGCAGCTTCTGGAAAATTTCACGGCTGCAACCCATGAAAGAGCAGTGCATGCAAATGTTGTACATTAAAAGAGCCAAAGGCTTTTAACCCTTCTTTAGGTGTTTTTCTAGACCAGCTCCAGTCTGCTGTACAGAGAGGACAAACCATTTTCACCATTTTAACCATTTTTCTGACTTAATTTACAGAGGCTAATTCCAACCTAAAGAGTAAGATTGAAATCCGCTCTTCTTTCTTAGCTCTACGTGTGCTGATTATTACTTCAGATCAAAATGTTTACAGAAATTGTATAACAAGACAAATAACCTTTTTTTCTCATTGTCTGACAATAAATCAGGTTAAACCTTTTCTGTTTTATGTCAGTTAGGATTACCAACATAATTTATATTTGCTAAATGCAAGAATAATGAGAGAAACCCTTTATTACTTCTTTCAGATTCAAATGTTTACATACACATAGAGTACTTCGGCTTTAAAAAATTTGGAAGAGCCAAGCTAACAGTGTGGTGGCTTCGTGAGCTTCTGATTGGTTTATTCACAACACATTTGAGTTAAATGGAGGCCCACCTGTAGATGTATTTTAAGGCAACATCTCAAACACACTGCTTCCTTGTGTGACATCATGTTAAAATCAAAAGAAATTACTCAGCATTTCAAGCAGAGACCTCCCCAAGTTTGGTTCATCCTTAGACAGACTTTCCAGATGCCTGAAGGTGCCACTTTCAACTAATCTTGAAGTGTTTGGCTATAATGACCATTGTAGCATTTAGAGGAAAACAGGGACAACTTGCAAGCCTGAGCAAAACATACCAATGTAAAGTACAGAGGTGGCAGCATCTTGTTTTGCTGCAGAGGAAGCTAGTGCAGTTTACATAACACATGTCATCATGAGGAATGGACATGATGTGGAAATATTGAAGCAACATCTCAGGACCTCAGCCAGTAAGTTGACTCATGGACACAAATGGGTCTTCTATGTGGGCAATGACCCAAAGAATGCAGCCAAATTAGTTACAAAGTGCCTTAAGGACAGCCAAGTCGATGTTTTGGAGTCGCCATCACAAAGTCCTGATCTCAGTCCTATAGAAAATTTGTGGGCAGAACTGAAAAGGTGTGTGAGAGCAAGGTCTGTGTCTGCAAACCTGACTCATTTACACAAGTTCTGTTAGCAGGAATGGACCAAAATTCTAGCAAACTATTGTGAGAGAAGAATACAAAATGCTTGACACATGCCTATAGTTTTAAAGGTAATTCTACCAAATCAGAAAACCTTTAATTTTTTTTTAGATTATTATGACATTTACAGAATAGAAATAACTTAAATAACTTATCCTACTAAAAAATTTAAAATGTTGGTCTGTTAATGCCCCCCCTGGGTTTTGCTTTTATACAGCACAAAGTCCCTTTTCATTGTTTTGCAGACGAAGTTCAAATTTATTTGCCTGTAACAGCCAGTCAGTCAGTCCCCTTTGAAAATGCTTCAGGATTGTCTGAGGGAGGTACAAGCATGGTTGAGAGAAATTATTTTGAACCTAAATAAAAAGGTAAAACCGAGATTCTGGTGTTCGGACAAAGCAATCCCCTGCACGGACATGACAGTGTGATTGGTTCCTTGTCCTCTTACTGCAGTCCTTTTGTGAAAAGTCTGGGTGTGATGGTTGATTCTCTGTTTAAATTTGACAAGCATGTCAGCGCTGGCATCAAAGTCAGTTTTTTCCAGCTGAGGACCCTTGCAAAGATAAAACCTTAGTTTCCTTGGGCTGACATTGTAATACTGTAATACTTTGTATGTAGGTTTGGACCAGGGTTCCCTGCAGCGTTTACAGAGAGTCCAAAACGCTGCAGCGCTCCTGCTGACCAGAACAAAGAGGCATGAATTTATCACCCGTTTTTTGCACTCTTCACTGGCTTCCTGTCGACTTTCGGGTGAAATTCAAGGTTTTATTGCTTGTTTTTAAGTGTTTAAACTCTATGGGCCCATCTTATTTAAGTGAGCTGTTGCAACCTTACAAATCACCCAGAGCCTTCAGGTCACCTGACCAGCTTCTGTTGGTTGTTCCTTAAGCCAGGCGAAAGTCCAGAGGTGAAAGAGCCTTCTCTGTGGCAGCACCCAGACTGTGGAACAGTCTCCCTTTGTCTGTCAAGTCCTCTCAGTCCTGAGGTCAGTTTAAGTCCAAACTGAAAACGTACTGTATATCTTTCAACAGCCTTTAACACTATATGAAATAAGACAAGAATGATGTACTTTATTGAGTATATGTTTGGTTTGTTACTTTTGCCGTTACTTTTATTGTTATTTTATTGCTAATTTTATTATTGATTTCATTTTTATTATTTATTTCATTTTTACATATTTTTATCCAGGTGCAGTAACTACTGTGCACTATTGTGGCTTTGGTCAGCTGAGGTTGTTTTAAATGTGCTATATAAATACATTTTGAATTGAACTGAATTGATTTCATGTCAGATAGTGAGGTTCTTTGTCTTTATGTAGTTCATGTAAATATCTGGTTTTAATTGTTTTTACAAACCTTTGCGCTTTACATTTTGTATATTCCGCTCTAATCATAAATTGCAGAAAGTAAACCAATCTTTGAGTATGATTATCCTGCCATACATGCAGATCCTTATGTTTGGTGGAGTGATTGTTCTGGCACAACTTAATTCAAAACCTTTCAGTCCACTGAATTAGATCGAGACCCACATTTCTGCTGTATATATATGTGTCGCTGGTAAAACCTTTTTACTTTATAAGAGCTGCCTATGCTTTTGAACTTTGGTTTGTGTGAGTGTGAGCGTTCAGCTTGCAAGCTGTAAAAGTTGAACTGTGACTTGTCACGTTGTGCTAAAAACATTATATCCTGTCAGGCGTAGAGGAACAGCAAAATGTACATGTGTGAGTGTGTTTTACTGCTGTCATTAAAAGGAATAGTTCACCAATAAAAGGGGAACTGGGGGTTTTCACAGCAGCAGTATTAGCAGCACAGTGTTACTGCCATCCCCCACATGCGTCTGTCTTCGGCTGCAACATCTCCCTGTCTGTTTCTCTTTCTGACACTTTGTCTGTCTGTCTTTCTGGCCTGTTTCAGACGTTATGTCTGTTGGTCTTTTTTCCTTCCCAACTTGCAAACTTCTTTTCTTTCCATCTCTATATCTGCTCTCTCTTTCTGTAACCCTGTTTACTCCCACATATTTCCTCTCTCTCTCTCTCTCTCTGTGTGATTCTGACCTTATTTGTCTTGTCTTTTTAACCATTTTCCCAAAGATTATTCTCGGCTTTCAGCCTCTCTCTCCAGAACCATTTCCACCCACTCTCCCCTCTTCCTCATTTCTGCGGCACCTGGTGTTGAGGTGTCGCTGAGGTACAGTAGACGGCTCTTTGAAGTCCCTGGGGCCCTCGGGGGTTGTGTATGTGTGCGCCCTTGTGCGTCAGGAAACTTTTTTTTTCTTTGCAGACAAGAACATTTGACTTTGCTTTTGATTTGGTGCTTTGATTTAGGGAAACAGCATTCTTTGTTTGAGAGCATGTGTGAATGTGGGACTGTACAAAGCTTATTACATTTGCTTCTTTTTTGTTTGTCTGGAGCAATTAGCTCTAGTAGTTGGTATGTGTAAATGGTCTAATTTCGGCATTTTTGTATTCAAAAACTTTATACAAGATCTCTAGTAACTAAAACTACAAATATAGTAGCTCATAACTGTCCTACTTTTTTGTAATCACCCAAGAGGATTAAGATGCCTTTGACAATCTAAACCTATAAACTTTACCCCTGAAATGTTGTTATTTGAAAATCTCAAACTCATGAACTAGCGCAGTGCTCGGTACCCCTGTTGCTGCTCACTGGTAGTCAGCTGACTCAAAGAAGGCTTAAACAATTTTCTTTTGCTTACAATAAAAACAAATCAAGTTGTTTGCAAAAACTCCAGGTGAATCACTCTTAAGGTAATGCTGTTTAACTACATTTGGCAAGCTATGAACAATATCTATGTTAAACAGCTGACTGTAAGTTGAGTATCCGAGTAAGTAGATGGACTAATTAACAAGTTAAAGAACCCAACAGCAAAAAGGTATAAATTTCTGCACTTAATACTATGTATAAAAATAAATGTATGTTATAGAAATATATATATCATGCAAAAGAAGTGGGGGATGCACAATAGCGCAGTTGGTAGCGCTGTGTCCTTGCAGCAAGAAGGTCCTGGGTTCAAATTTTAAAGTTACCCACCTTTCACACAATGCAACAGGAAACAACACTCGCCAATTATTACCTCTGCCTTCCTCCCTCCCTGTTGGATGGAGTAAGGGGGATTCAGGTTTAGCTCAGTTATGGTTGAGGTGCAAACACACCCTCCATTTCTGCAACCTGTGTGACCCCTTCTCTTTTCCAATGGTTATAATCAGTCTGACAGAGAGAGGTATCCCCAATCCTTGTGGTTTTTAGTATAACAATGGCCACCAGTGGGCTCTACATGGACAAACTTTATCAGTTTATTATTTTACTTAGTACCCCTACACATAGCCCATTCTACAATGGCCATTCCAAACCCTTTGTGAAGTGCCTTGAGACGACATGTGTTGTGAATTGGCGCTTTATAAATAAAACTGAATTGAATTTAAATTCCGGCCTGCCACTGTGTTGATCAAAAACCGCAGACCTATCTGCCTGTAGGACTATGACACTTATTCTGAGTTTTTAAGGCAAAAAATAGCAGAAAATGTTCCATCTTTCAACTAGATATAGTTTGATCCTTACAGTTTTACTGGGAGTTTATCCATGCATTACTTTTTGATGGTAAGCTATCATCATTAAGATACTCTTTAAAGTTATCTTTACAGGTAATATTTGTTGTCCACCTTGCAGTCACTATTAACTGATAGATGCGATCCTGCAAGATGACCTGGTCAACACAGTGTAGATGCTGGATGTTCCCAAATTTTATTTTCACGCCTTTATTTTTTGTATACATGCAAATAGTGTTAACACTAAACCAGAAGTACTTTGATTGAATGTTAACATAAAACAGTGGCAAATGCAAGGTAAGGTGAGGGGGAATGGTGTTTCCCAGGCATTACACTGTGACAATAATAAAATGAATGTAAATTAAGAGGAAATCAATGATAAGCTTAACTAAAAATAAATTAACGTAAAGATAGGTAAAAGAAATCAAGAGGAGTGTTGTAACTTACTGGGTCTGAGGCTGGTTGGAGTTAAACCAGAATGGGGAAGAGGCAGTGGGGGGAAGCACCTCTGTCCTAAAGTCTGCTATAGTCAGCACCAAACCTACAGAAGGGAAAAAAAGAGAAGGCATGTCAGAGAAAAAACGTCAGAAAACCAGTGAAATGTGTTAAAAAAAGAGTGAAAAAGAACAGAGGGGAAAAAACGAAGATGGTGAGAAAGAGAAGCAGAATGAGAGAGGAATTTGTGAGTCACTGTTTAACTGTGGGCTGCAAGAAGTCGGCTAGCCCTGTTAAAATACTGTCTGAGTACACACACCCACACACCAAAACCCTTCCATTAGAAAAAAAGACCTAAACTTCAACAATAGCTGGTACACAAATATAGAGTATTTATGCAAAAACCTATGCCTCTCTCTACTTAACTGCCCACCAGGACAAGCTAATTATCTTCAGTTGGACATTTTAGGCAAACACACACACACACACCTCTGCTGCACATTTTCTGAGGGCCTGACTCACGCCTCGTATGCAACAAAGAAAAAGAGCAATTCTGTTGCCCTTAATTAGAGAGTGTTTATTAGAATTTTGACATGGCAGTATGAATATCAATATCTATGGTTAAAATGTTATAATAGAGGCAGTAATGTTAGATCTACAGGCATTTGTGGTCCGTATTGGTCATTAGGTTACCCCTTGTATCTTGTAGTTTTGCTCCAAGGGCTGAACAGCATGTTGTTTAAGAATAATTATGTGCCTTCATCTTACTTTGCACGCTGAGCATTAGCCATTTTACTCAGAAAACAGTTCGATCCAAAAGACTGGATGAGGACAGCAAGCTAAATGTTTTATTTCCAGCCATAGGACACTGCTTCATTTACAATCAAACTGTGGATGTCTTCTCTGAATTATTAACAGCCTGGGCTGTTACAATAGGACACTAAGAATTATGCAGCAGATGATGCTGACTTTTGCTCCATATTCTCACTTCGATCTCAAAGAAGAGCATCAGGGAAAAGAAGGACAGAGAAAAGGGGAGAAAATGGGAGTGGAGAACGATATGAGTGTTCTTTTTAGCTTTCTTTATCTTGCTGTGAAACCACGTGCAGCCCTGACAGAAATGTGACAGAACTGTGATGCCAAAAGCCACCAGGTTCATGCACGTTCTAATTTGTCAGGAGAGTTGGTGTCTTGGTAGCGTGGGAGGTGTGTTGTGCTTGTGTTGCTTGTCTTCCTGTGCACGTGTGATTGAAGGTGTATGTGCATAATGCATGCGCTTGCAAGTTTGCGTGCCTGTCTCTCTCCATCTTCCTGTCAACTGAACTTGTCATTCAAACATCAATAAAAAGAAACTTTTTTCCCCCTGCTTCAGTTTATTTAAAATTTGTCACTCTTTTTAAACAAAAAAAATGTCAAGAAAAAAAAAACTGCTGCAACCATCAAGTGGGTTTATACCCAGTATTTCACAAGAAACGAGCAGATTCCATCATGTTAACAAGAATATTTGAAAGGTTTTTTAGGAAGATTCAGCAATCTCTAGAGCAATGGTTCTCAAATGCTTCTACAACAACATAGTGTCACAGCTGAGCAGAAATCAAAGTTCTTTGTTTACCTGTTAGTCTATGTTTCGACCTTTACTCATGTTTGACAGATAATCAATAACTAAAATAACAGGATCCCACATACAAGCAGCTACATCGAGCCTCTTGCAAAGAGGGACTGCTCATAGCTTTTAGTGACAGAGTGGAACCACTGCTCCTCTGCATTGAAGTCAAAATGCTTCCTGGGTGCCTTTCTTTTGAATGTTTTCCTGGGAGTGTTGTATAAGGAGGAGACCAGGGTAAGACCCAGAAGTCTGAAGAAATCTTATCTCCTTTCTGGCCTGGGAACATCTTGGTATTCCCCAGAATGAGGTATAGTGTGTCTCTGGTGAAAGAGATGTTGGGTTCTCCTCCTGGGCCTGTTACCCCGCAGGACAATGGATGATGGGAGGAATTTCATTTGGAGGACATCTCAAGATAGCCTGCCCATTAGAGGCTGAAAAACAGCTTCCAGATCTGATAACAAACACAGAGAATAAAAACCCAGGCTCTCTTATCATTCTTCTTGGGGATTTTAACAGCACAAACTTATCTAATGAACTTTCAATTGACAGACAGCATTTCAAGACCAAGACCTTTTGCACATACAACAACAATAAACCATGGTTGATTTCACATCTGAGGAAACTGCTGAGGAACAAGTGAGAGGCTTACTGCAGTGAAAACTGAGCCCTATATAAGCTGGCAAGGAACAAACCGACCAAGGAGATCAGGGCAGCTAAGAGAAGCTACAGCAAGAAGCTAAAAAAAAGCTTCTAAGCAGATGACCTGATACAGTCTGGAATGGTCTGAAAAACCCATCCCCTTGCTGGACCACCTGCAGTTGTCTACTGGACAAACAGATCAGTAGAGGATGCAGTCATCTTGGGCCTACACTTCATCCTGTACCCCCTCGACCACCCAGGGACATACTCCAGGATCCTGTTTTTGGATTTCAGCTGGGCTTTCAACACCATAAACCCAGATGTCCTCCACCAGAAGCTCACCAAACTCACAGTGCCGACCTCGACTTGTTGGTAGATCACCAGCTTCCTGACTGACCAGCAGCAGCAGGTGAGGCTGTAAAGCATCTTCTCCCACACAAGAACCATGAGCACCGGGGGCCTCCCAGGGGTGTGTTCTCTTCCCACTCCTCTTCTCTCTATACACAACTGACTGCACCTCATAGGACCAGTCTGTGAAACTCCTGAAGTTTGCAGATGATATCACTGTTATTGGTCGGAACCAGGACAATGGCAACTCGGAATACAGACAGGAGGTGGATCGGCTGGTCCACTGGTGTGGTCAAAACCACCTGGAGCCTAACTCGCTCAAGACAGTGGAGGTGATGGTGAACGTCCAGAGAACACCCCCACACTGCCTCCCCTCACCATCCTGAGCAACACTGTGTCGACTGCGGATTACTTCTGGGTCCTAGTAACCACCCTTTCTCAGGATCTGAGCTGGTCCTCAAACATAGACACTGTTCGGAAGATGGCCCAGCAGAGACTGTACTTCATGCGGCAATTCAAGTAACCTGCCACATGAACTGCTGGGCATCTTGTACACTGTGGAACAGCCAATACACTTTTCTGTTTTCCCTGCATTCTCTTTAAAAGTGCCAAATGTGATTCAATGTGGACACAGCCAGGACAAACTGGCTTGAAGCATCTCTCCGAATGCATTAAGAAGCATGAACAGTCAAGAGTTCATATGGAAAACTGTCAAGCTAGCTGTGCTCGGAAAGATTAGCATAGCGGCGCATCTGGATGACGGACACGCATTGCAGTAAGAAGGCTAAAAAAAAAGAGGTTGATAAGAATCGTCATATTTTATCTAAACTCATTGACTGTATTCAGTTTTGTGGTGCTTTTGAACTGGCTTTGCGTGGGCATGATGAAAGGGATGCTGTTCATTTGTATTCGTCGTCTCACTGTTGACTCCATTTCATATATTGGAGTAGGCAGAGAAATGTATTGTTACTATACATTCAATTCAATTCAGTTTTATTTATATAGTGCCAATTCACAACACATGTCTCAAGGCACTTCACAAAAGTCAGGTACATACATTCCAATTAGTCCTAACCATTGAACAGTGCAGTCAGAGTTACTTATTAATCCCCCAATAGCCCCACCAAGAATATTTTTCACCAGCCGCCACTTTTATTCCCCTTCTTATATATTTAAACTTCATGGAGAACAAAGTGAAACTGAAATCAAATTCCTTGTTTGTGTGCACAAAGTTGACTAATAAAGCAGATTCTGAGTTGTACACACTTTGAGAATACCAATGTTGAGCTAAGTGTTGGCCACTAAAGTTAGTATTTGATTAGTTCCTTATATAATTCTATTAAAGGGCAATTTTACAATTTTCAGTTAGATCTTGGCTGCAAATAGAAAATACTGAAAATAGAGGAATAATGGAGGATATGGATGCTGAAGGCCACAACAGTAATCTGGGCAGAGCAAGGGAAGTCTCTGAAGTTACAACTAGCGACGAAAAAAAAGTAAGAAAGCCACTTTCAGGTTTTTATTTCAATTTGTGTTCAGTTGTTTTGAGGCATAGGAAAAAAATTGTACTTTGTGATGTTCTCAACATTGAAAGCACAAAACAGTCACATTCAAATGCATGAATCATGTTGTACTACAAGCAAACATGAGCCTGACCAGGTCTATAGACACACTGGTCAATCTAAATAATCCCAAACTGGATATTCAAACCATGAGGACATTTCCAGCATGAAGGTATTTAATATTCAGCATGTAAAGGCATTATTGAGACAGAGTAGCACCCTTATCGCTCAGTAAGTGAATTACAGTCAATTTGCATGCTGAGTGAATTAAACAGAGACCTAGAGCATTGCTATGAAGCACTTATTCCCATCTTTTTTTGGCTTGGCTCAGAAGTCAAGATTTTCTATTTGCATCAGAATTTTTTTTGCTGAATTTTTTTAGATTTTTATGTGGGGGAAGAAAAGAAAGGCTGAAGGGTTATTTGTACTGTAACAGTTCATGAGAGAATCATGCTATTGTACATACAATTGTATTTTGATATTCAGATTACTTGTACCCTTGGAATGCTGAGGCATAAATTATTTTTCTATTCTTAATTTCAGAAGAATACATTTGATTTGATGATTTAAAAAAAAGTGATTCCCAAATAATTTACATGTACCTGTTTACCATTAAAATTTACATCCAGCAGATTTACGTTGCAGCAAATAACAAGGTACACAGGCAAAAAACCCACTAATATAAAAAAATGACATTGTTTTTAGTAAAAGCATGCATTTCGTAAAAACTGTATCCTTGTAGTCACTCAAGTCAAGACAGAAAACACTATAAGCATTTCCAGTATTTGAAAAAAAACATTTCAGACTTCATACAAACTCATAGGAAACTCAAGTAAAAGAATATAAACCCAATTTTGCTTCAGTATATTAAAGAGCAACAAACATTGCACCATAAACAACCCATAAAGGGGCTCCTCTCAAGATTTCTGACAATGGGGTGAAAAGAATAATTAGAGGAGCTGTCCAAGAGCCAATGACCACTTGTTGAAAGTAAGTATTACAATCATCCACCATGACCTCTATGCACACCTACTGCACAAGACTCTACTGCTGAAAGAAAGAAATAATGCTAAAGCTTGTTTAAAGTTTGCTGCAGAACATCTGGATTCACCATCAGACGAAAAAATAACTCTTGGCATATTATTGCAAACAGCATGTTCTCCACAAATACACCATACCACCAATGAAGTTTGGACATTGAGAACATCATAGTATGTGGCTGTTTTCTGTGTAATGTAGTGGAAGATCCAATACAACAATCCTACTTAACAATCTATGAAAAGAACTGAAGAGTGCATAGAAAATACCTCAAGATTTGAAAACAGTTTAAGTGGAACAATGTTTTAAAATCACACCTAAACAATGCATACGACTAGTTTTGATACTGCAGAGTAATTACTCTGCATTATTCCATTATTGGACTTTTTGGTTTTTATTCTATTGTATGGATATATTACCTTAACTGTTACAGTGGCCCCATTAAAAGTATATTCATTCTAAAAAAAAAGTGTATTTTGTTTGTACTTACTCTGTGTCAGGATCTGCCATTTTGGACTTTGTTTTGGTTTTGTGTGAGCAGTTTATGTAGGTTTGTTTACTCCTGAGTTGTGCTTAGTTTTGTTAGTTTCTTCCTCATGGCTTTAGACCCCTTTTTGTTATAATTTACCCAGTTGCTTGTTTCCCTTAGTTAGTAGTTTTCCTCTCCTTATTAGGTTCCTTTGGTTATTATTTTACTCAGTTGTTTACTCCTTAGAACTGTTCTTCCCCAGGTTTATTATTTCTACAGTTCTCTTTGTTTATTTCCCTTCTTTGGTTAGTTAGTTTCTTACCTGGTACTCTCGTGTTTGTTTTACTGTTGGTTAGGTCCTTGCTGCATTCTTGTTTATTAGTTCTTCTGCTCTTCTGCCCCACTAGTTTGTTAGCTCCTTCCTTGTCCTTAGATTTCCTTTAGTTGTTTACTCAGTGTTTGTTTCCCTTAATATTAGTAGTTCCCCCCAGCCTTACTTCGAGTATAGTTTCCCCTCGTTTAGTTTTTTGTTTATTTCCCCAGTTAAGATTTCTAGTATAGTTCTCTCTGTTCAGTTCTTCTCTGGCAGTTATCAGTATTTGGTTATTTGTTCCTGCTAGGCTTAGTTTCCACTTATTGTTTATGTTTTAGTTATTATTTATTTTAGGTCTTTGCTTTTTCTGCTCCCCCCAGTTAGTTCAGTATTTGTTGTGTCTTCCCTACTCAGTCTCCAGCTTTCTGGTTTCTATTTTATGTTTTCAGTCTAGTTTAGTTCCCCGTGTCCCTGCGTTTCTCAGCATTTGTCGTCATAGTAAGCACTCATTCCCTCAGTCTCTACAGCCGGTTCTTGCACCTGTTCCCACTATTCCTCTGATCACCTTAGCCTTCCTCTCATTGGTCCATTCTCCTCCTCTCCCTGCTTATATACCTGGTTGTGCTCATCATTCCCCGCTGGTTCCTCATGAAATGTCACGTCTCTCCTCGAGCTCCTTATGTTTCCCTGTATCGTGCTAACCAGGATTTTCATTGGTGGTTTCTCCAATGACTATGTAAGTGCTTACTACGAGCCTAATTAAAGAAGATATACTCACAATATGGCGAGCCGTGGTACCTGTTTGTATTTTGGTCCAAACCCACATCAGACCATGACACTCTGCTGTGTGTTGGACATCAAGCAGGATCTGGTTTAATACCCATAAGCAACGTTTCAGGGTGAGATAATGCAGTAGCTCTGACATGTAAGAAAATTCTTGTCCATTCAAGGCCAAAGGTTAGGAACGATTTTAAAACACATAAACTGGTAACCATCCCAGTGATGCTAAAATGGGTGCCAAGTGTGTTCTTTTAAATGCAGTTTCAGAAATACATTTTAATTGCATGAATATCTGCTCAACCATATGTCACGTTCCGCTGGTTTGGGTTTGGGATTTTGTTTTGTGTTTGTGCTTTGATGATTTCCTTGCTGTTATGTCCTTAAGGTCTGGCCTTATTCTGTCCTTTTCTCCATGTTCATTATTGTTAGGAGTCTCCGTATTAATTTATTGTTTTGTGTTTAACTTCCTAGTTTATTTTTGTGTTCTTTGTACTTTGAATTATTTTCTGTTAGATCTCTGTTAGATATTTTTCTTGGGTTTCTTTGTATTTCTGTTCACCTCCTCTGTGTTACTTAGTTTCTCTCCCTCAGTCTCTCTGCCTGTCTTCTGCTTCAGCTGCTCCTCATTATCCCTTGATTACTCACACCTGCATTCTACGTCTTTCTCTACACTTCCCTTGGTATATATGCTCATCGGTTCTCTGTTGATTGCTGGATTCTCCTATTGACCTCATATTTCCTCATTGATTCATTTCCCTACCTGTTCCTCCTATGCCGGTTTCATGTTCTGTATCCTTCAAGCCAACATTGAAAGTCATATTTTTATTTATTAATGATTTCTCACTACAACACTCTGCCTCTGGTTTGGGCCCTTACTAAAACCAAACATGGAACCATATACACAAGGAACAGAATAGGTCCTGATACTGAGTCTTGTGGTACCCCACATAATCAAATTTGCATTTGGCAGGAAAGTAAAAATTTTAAACTATTCTAGAAAACCCAACCAAATATAATAAAACCAACACTGTATACTCCCCAGAGTTAGCTCACATTATGTCATCATTTATGACTTTTAGTATTGCTGTTTCTTTCAGATGCTTCTTATGAAAGCTTAATTGGCAATTGGTAAATATGTTATTTTTTTCCCAGGAACAAGAGAAGTTGCCTATGAAAAATCTGAAGAAAACTTTTGAGTTTTGACTCCACAGCACCACGAATAAGCTAAGAAGGGGCAAGTGATTTCACACAGAGGTGATGCATGAACTGGGAGATATAGCCAGCTCTCGTGCCTGGAATCAGGCTCTGTAAATTGTACTTCGGTTTTAAGGGAATGTACAGAATGTAAGAGAATTAAGATGGGTTGGTAACACTGTGGAAAGTAAAAGTGAGGTAGTGTGTTTGTGCCAGAAAGAGGTTTAAAATGTGACATTTAGGGAACTATGGTGAGAATAAGACATGGGAGGAGGAATAAGAGAAAATAAGGGAGGAAACAGATCGTGGAATACAAACAAGGGCTGCATTTACACCAGGTGTGTACGTCTCGTCCCTAAGGTCCTTTAGCTGTCTTTTGCTATTGATTACCTCATATTGATCTGGCCTGACGCACACACACAGAGCATGGTTCACTTGATTTAGCCAGGTTTTGACACAGGGGACACAAGGGTACATTGTTAGCACATATCCAAGGTCCCCCCCCCCAAACTCCTTCTTCTCAACCCCTGACCTCCAAAGACAAACACACACATTTTTTAGCCTTCTAAAAAGGCAAGACACACCTACACATGCATTCTTGTCAAACAGCAAACACTTATGCTGGCTGTTTGCTCGTGTGCATTCGTTCTCTGGCAGGAAAAGCAGTGAGTGGTGGAGAAAAATTTAACTTTTGTTCAAACCTTTTAAATCAAATTTTCCTGGAAACTGCTTGATGCCGTCTTTGAATCCCATGTGGAAAAACATGTGTTCCCAATTTGCAGTTGGTAGCACTGTTGCCTTGCAACAAGAAGGTCCTAGATTCGACTCCCAGCTGGGGGTGTTTCTGCATGGAGTTTGCATGTTCTCCCTGTGCATGCATGGGTTCTCTCTGGGTACTCCGGATTCCTCCCACACTCAAAAACATGATTATTGATTACTGGTCTCTCTAAATTACCCTCAGTTATGAATGGCTGAGTGCATGGCTGTTTGTCCTGTGTGTCTCTGTGTTGCCCTGAGTTGGACTGGTGACCTGTCCAGGGTGTACCCCACCTCTCGCCTGTAAACTGCTGGAGATAGGCCCCAGGTCCCCAGCACCCCTGTATGAAAGAAGCGGGTTTAGAAAATGGATGGATGAATCAAAGTCTTTTACATGTAAAGGAGGTTGGTTAAGAGACAACTGCTCATCTAGATTTAGTCAATTAGATGTCTTTTTTCAATGTTATTTAAAACGGGCTCAAGTATCTGGCTTTTATCAGGTGATGGCAGGATGAAGCCAGACATGGACCGACAGGTCAGGCACAGTTTCCATTTATTAGGATGTTGATTTGGTCTTGCTTTATTTGTCCACTAACATCCCAACCCTCACATACAATTACGAGGACTGGATTATGACTAAAAGTACAAGATCACTTATACAAAGCCCCTGAACTGCAGCATTTTGGCCAATGCTAAGTCCTTAAGATAATATTAGGACAGCACACTTTTGGGAGGAATAGAGCCACTGCCTCTCAGCAACAAAAAGGTCAGCTAGAATAATAATTTGTCGTTTTGATTTATATGCCTTTTGGCTACTCTTTAATAAAGTTTTTCAGGGCATGGCATATAGCAAGGAGTACAAATGGAAGATCCTGAACTTGGTGAAAAGAATGGTTAGGGAGCAACTTAGTATACCCCATTCTACTCTTCAAGGGATGGGGTTCTGCACATTTTAGATGAACGCCTAATTCATCCATCCATTGTCTATATCCACTTGTCCGTTATACCCTGAACAGTTCTCCCATGACAGATGCCCAGTTGAAATAGATAAATTATCTCCTAAATTATAAACTTCAGCAGCAGCATATTAATGACCTACTCATTTACATCAGGTGAATTCAAGAACAGAAATGTCTGTGTTTAATGAATTAAAATGTAGACATTAACATCTGTCTTGTAATAGAATTTGGGAGCTTAATAACCTAAATATCAAAACTGTCACTGTTGTGCATATGGCAGTACAAGACTCTGCTTATTAAACACAATCCATGGTTTACAAGGCATATGCAACACGTTTTGTTTGTATCCATCTTCAAGTGTCTCAGTGTACCTCTCCAGTAAACCAAATAGTTTCTAATAGAAACTATTTGCTAATTACTTTCTGTTGATGTTGCAGGTGCTTGTTTTTTTTTTGTTTATCCTTATTCTTTGTTTTCATAAGATGATGATCAAAACATGATGTTTGAAATTTTTGGGTCATAATAAAGTTTTCTTCAAGAGACAAGCAAATAATCCCAGTCAAACACAGTCAACTGCTGCAGCTGTAGCCTGGGGCAGCAGCTGAAAGTAGCAGGTTTGGGACTGGAGGGTCAACAGCGCCAGCACTCAGCCTGGCTATGAAAAGGCAGGGAAGGTGAATTAGTAATAGTGTCCTTCTTTCAAAAAATAAAATTAAAAAATATGGTCAGGTCAAGGTGCCCTTGAGCAACACATCTCACCTCCAACTGCTCTTGGGCTGTTCAGAGGCAGCTGCAGACGAGCGTATTTGTTCAGGGCAGCTCCCAGAGTGACTGTGAGGAGGTGTGTGAAGGTGAAGCAGACTGAGGTTCATGAGTCCACGTGTGCTCATTTTATCTGCATTAACAATGCTCAACGCTAGATTGATTTATGATGGCGCCTGGTGGCAGGTGTCTTGTGCATTTATGTAAACTTACAATTATATAGAAGGCACAAACACCAAATTATCCTTCATCCTAGGCTCTAATGCTAGCCTTTTCCTTCTCCTCTTTGTCTCTGAATAAATGCAGCAATCCATCTTTCCTTTTGGTCTTCCATGCAGATGCAGAGACACAGTCAAAAATAAAATGTGTGCACAGCCTCACAAGGCTTGCATGCACAGGAGCACACACACACTGCCTTCTGCTGCTATGAGCTGTCAAAACATTTCGCTTTCTTTGCTTCTCTCTCACACAAAAGCAGCTTGACTGTGCTTGTCTATTCAGGTTCACAGAGGCTGCTGTCTGTCCAACCTCATTCCTCCTCTCCACTCTCACTGCCTACTCTTCATTTCTGTATCGGAGCATCTTCTTCAGCCAGTTGTCTACATAACGATCTGGATGTGTTTGAAATTTGTGAATGAGGCAAGCTGTTATTAATGCCCAGCACCTGCTCTTCACACTGGTCAGCTCCACACCGAGGCAGCTAAAAGTCGTCTACCGTCTCTCTTTTTTAAATTTTGTGGCACATGTGGGCTTTATTTGAAAGTGGGCTCTTGAAATGGGCTGGAGAGAAAGGGGAAGACAAGCACCCCCAGCTCTATCTTCTCTCTTAATGGAAAATGCATCAACGTACCAAGCTATGAAATGACTTTAATGTCCATAACTCCACTCAGTAAAAATAGTCTCATGACTTTAGGTAATGGTATCTGAAGATGAATCTTTTACATTTTCAAGAAGTTTTCAACTGCTCTTAAAAAGTGATATTTCATATTAACACAATAAATAAAAATAACAAGACCAAACAAAAGATTTCACAGTTTACCAATGGTTATAGGAATATCACATTTAGTAGAAAATATCTACTCACTCTTGAGTGCATGAAGTAAAACTAACTAACTAAATTACAGTCAAGGACACAAATCCTAGACTAGATATTATTCATGTAGTTAGAATGGAATGGGGGCTTTTTCCTATAAAAGCTCGGTGTATTAAAGACCCTAAAGGTTATCAAGTATCTGTTTAAGTCTCTACACTCTTTTGAAGGTCTCATTTGGTGGTTTTATGATCCAACGGTAATGTTGCTGGAAAATTTGGGAGGGTGAGAAAGCATGGAAATGGAGAATCTGATTGACTCCCAGAGAATCAGCTGTCAGTCCCTTCAGCACCTGCACAGAGCATCTGGGGAAAGTGCCCTATAGGTCCGACCCAAGCTGTAATATCGTCTGCTCCCTGGGACCTACAGGTTCTTGATATATGCAGCTCCTTTCTTGACCGTCTCTTCAGGTGAAAGTTTAATCTGAACAGCACTGCTTTGATTGCGCCACAGAGGTTAATTTCAGATACACAGGGGTGATAGTCTCTTTTGGCCTGGACTTGGATGTCTGGAGCTCCTTCTTCTAGGATTTGGAATTATGTAAGCTAAGACTGGGCGCTTGGAAAAGCCTTTCAGAAGACTTAAGCACACTTCTGAGAAGAGTGGGAAAAACTGCAAACAAAAGTGGGTCTCATGGCGCTTTATTCAAAATTAAACTAGGTGTAGCAACATCAGTCCAACTGGGGATTAGTCCTGGTTGACTCTGTTAGGTCCGACATCCTTATTTAACAAAAACTTTCTTTGGAGTTCAGCTCTGAGGATCAGCCCTTGCAGCAGGGCTTCCCTTTGGACTACGTTAACAGGATCAACCAATTAAAAGGAGACTTTGGTGCGGTGTCGGATTCGTTTGGTTTTATCCAGCCAATAAGTTAAAGGGAGTCTGAAGTTAGCCAATCAGAGAGTTTTTTTCTCAGTGATATCAGAAGCTTAACAGATTGGCAACTCTAGAAAATTTTTTTTTTTATAGACTTTAAGAGTTCAGTTGTTTTTTGTCTACTTTTTTATTTTTATAGTTTGTAAAAAAAGAAAATTAACCATGTAATAATTTCAAAGAAAGCCATTGAAGGAGCTGAAGAGCAGAAAATCATTGAAGGCTAACATTCACATAACAGACAGTCTAGTTTTATGCCAAGGATGATGTCTTAAAGTCTGAAAATACAGGGTAGACTTTAAGGCCATATATTCTCTCAAAACATTTTAACAACCTGTTTTGTCTCTTATGGAGGATAAATTTACACTCTGCATCTTGACATACTTCCTGGAATCACTTTACTGCCGCAGTTTTGGCAACGTCTGAGCAAATTTGATATTGCAGAGGCCTCTCTTATTGTCTAAAAAACCTAAGGCTCGAAGGCATAATTTGAAAGGAAAATAAGTGCTTTCAAATTCAGCCACCCAGAGTGCCTATGCCATCATCACAACACTTGTTTCCATGCAGGGGTTTCAAACTCCAGTCCTCGAGAGCCAGTTTCCTGCAACTTATGGATGTCCCCCAAGTCCAATACACCTGAATCAAATAACCTAATCGCCTTCTTGTGCACTCAAGTTCCTGCAAATGACCTAAATATGTCATTCAGGTGTGTTGACACAGAGACACATTTAAAGGATGCAGGACACTGGCCCTTGAGGACTTTAATTTGACACCTGTGCATCACAGTATATGTTAGAAAACCAGTTGCCAGACTAAAACACTGACATTTTAATTTTCTGCAAACCAATAAAACAAAAACAACAACAAAAAAAAAAACGTACAATTTTAGCGTTAAACCAAAACATGAGCTTTAGGATTGTGTTGGGTTTGAAAAGGTTGCAGTTTAAGCCAAAAATCTTTCTCCAAACACCAGCCAGGTTGATGTGTTAGATCAATCCTATCAGGTTTTGGTGTCTAAGCTGTACCAAACAAAAAGTAGAAAATGTATTATTTTGTGTTGCATGACATTCTGTTAAATGGCATTTTGTTTCTTATAAAAATGCATCAGACAGGCTAAACGTATAAACCAATTGTCATCAAAGAATGATGACAATTGGAGCTAGCTGAAGCTCTAAATAGGTTCTATTTAAGGTTTCAGTGGCAAAAAGATACACTTCTAGTCACAAATTTGGACACATCTTCTCATTCAATGGTTTGTCTTTATTTTTGGTACAACCACTCTTAGAATTCGCTCAATGAGAGAAAGCCAAGAGTGTGCCAAGCACTTATCAAAGCTAAGGATGGGCTATTTTGAAGAATCTAAAACATAAAAGCTGTTTTTAGGTTATGTTACAATATTTTGTTTTCTACATAATTACATATATTTTGCTTCAAAGTTCTGAAGTCATCAGTATGTATCTACATTGTAAGAAGTAATACAAATAAAGAAAAGCCATTGAATGACAAAGGTGTGTCCAAATCTTTGACTTAGTGTGTAAAAACAGCTAATTTTCAATCTACTGCACAAAAAAAATTGTTAAACAGGATTTTACGTCTGTGTTTAAAAAAATTGAAGGTCCGTAAACTCCCAGAACCCGATGGCATGAGGTAGACTGGTAAAAAAACATACTCACTTATTCACATGTTTTTAATATACACTGCTCAAAAAAATAAAGGGAACACTTAAACAACACAATATAACTCCAAGTAAATCAAACTTCTGTGAAATCAAACTGTCCACTTAGGAAGCAACACTGATTGACAATCCATTTCACATGCTGTTGTGCAAATGGAATAGACAACAGGGGGAAATCTTTGGCGATTAGCAAGACACACTCAATAAAGGAGTGGTTCTGCAGGTGGGGACCACAGACCACTTCTCAGTACCTATGCTTTCTGGCTGATGTTTTGGTCACTTTTGAATGTTGGTGGTGCTTTGACACTCGTGGTAGCATGAGACGAACTCTACAACCCACACAAGTGGCTCAGGTAGTGCAGCTCATCCAGGATGGCACATCAATGCGAGCTGTGGCAAGAAGGTTTGCTGTGTCTGTCAGCGTAGTGTCCAGAGCCTGGAGGCACTACCAGGAGACAGGCCAGTACACCAGGAGATATGGAGGAGGCCGTAGGAGGGCAACAACCCAGCAGCAGGACTGCTACCTCCGCCTTTGTGCAAGGAGGAACAGGAGGAGCACTGCCAGAGCCCTCCAGCAGGCCACAAATGTGCATGTGTCTGCACAAACGGTTAGAAACCGACTCCGTGAGGATGGTATGAGGGCCCGACGTCCACAAATGGGGGTTGTGAGCACAGCCCAACACCGTGCAGGAGGCTTGGCATTTGCCAGAGAACACCAGAATTGGCAAATTCGCCACTGGCTCCCTGAGCTCTTCACAGATGAAAGCAGGTTCACACTGAGCACATGTGACAGACGTGACAGAGTCTGGAGACGCCGTGGAGAGCGATCTGCTGCCTGCAACATCCTTCAGCATGACCGGTTTGGCAGTGGGTCAGTAATGGTGTGGGGTGGCATTTCTTTGGACGGCCACATGGCCCTCCATGTGCTCGCCAGAGGTAGCCTGACTGCCATTAGGTACCGAGATGAGATCCTCAGACCCCTTGTGAGACCATATGCTGGTGCGGTTGGCCCTGGGTTCCTCCTAATGCAGGATAATGCTAGACCTCATGTGACTGGAGTGTGTCAGCAGTTCCTGCAAGATGAAGACATTGAAGCTATGGATGGGCACGCCCGTTCCCCAGACCTGAATCCGAGCACATCTGGGACATCATGTCTCGCTCCATTCACCAACCTCACGTTGCACCACAGACTGTCCAGGAGTTGGCGGATGCCTGTAGTGTGTTTTTCCACTTTAATTTTGTGTGTGACTCCAAATCCAGGCCTCTATTGGTTAATACATTTGATTTCCATTGATGATTTTTGTGTGATTTTGTTGTCAGCACATTCAACTTTGTGCAGAACAAAGTATTCAATGGGAATATTTCATTGAATCAGATCTAGGGTGTGTTATTTGAGTGTTCCCATATTTTTTTGAGCATTGTATTTCCTTAGAAGAGATGTTATTTCATGCGATATGAAGGACGTCTAACATTGTTCCTTTGGTTAAATGCAGGTATCCCAGACAGTTAAATGCCCTCAGGCCAGTAGCCTTAATTTTAGAGGTGATTAAGTCCTTTAGTAAAACTAGTGAAAGCTGATTTTATAAATCAGGTTCAGGCCTGTTTTAGGCCGTGGTAGTCATGCAAGACTTATAGTTATGGATTTCTCATCCAATTGTAATGCTAGTCATCCAACTATTTCATCAATTGATAATTGATAATTGGCGAACATTTTGGGGAAAACCTGGTCTGATCCGGAGAGACAGCATCCATCCCACTTTGGATGGAGCTGCTCTTCTTTCTAGGAATCTGGCCGAATTTATTAGTTCTCCAAACCTCTGACAATCTAGGGTTCAGACCAGGAAGCAGGGTCATAGTTTAACACTTCTCTCTGCAGCTTCTGTACTGCTACCCACTCATTACCCTATTAAGATAGTGTCTCGCCCACAGCCAAAATTGAATAGATTAAAAAATTATCTAAAAAGAGGAAATCAGGAAAATCTAATAAAATAAACACAACTCAGACTAAAAATAAAAATAAAACAAAAAAAATGTTGCTTACTGAACATAAGATCTTTCTCTTCAAAGACTTTGCTAGTTAGTGACCTGATTTGTGACAATCAGATTGATTTATTTTGCCTCACAGAAACTGGCTGCAGCAAGAGGATTATGTTACTATAAATGAGTCAACTCCTACTAATTATTTAATTTTCACATTCCTCGAAATACTGGGCGAGGAGGAGGAGTAGAAAACCATCTTTCAGTCCGATTTTTTGATTAGTCCCAGACCAATCAAAGCTAGAACTCTTTTGAATATTTAAATCCTCATTTTTCCTCATCCAAATTGCAAAGCACTAAAACCACTTCTGTTTGTTGTTTTGTACCGTCCAACCAGGCCTTACTCTCAATTTTTAGATCAGTTTTCAGACCTTTTATCTGATTTAGTGTTAAATACAGATAAAGTTATTATAGTGGGGGATTTAACATTCATGTTGACACTGAAAGTGATAGCTTAAATATAGCCTTTAATGGTATCTTAGACTCAATTGGCTTTACTCAAAACATTAACAAACCTACCCACGTTTGTCTTCATTCTCTGGACCTTGTGCTGACATATGGCATTGAGTGTAAAGACATAACAATATTTTCTCACAACCCCCCGTGCTGTCTGACCATTTTTTAATAAACCCTTTGAGTTTAATTTAACAGAGTACTCCACACCTGAAGAAAATTTCATTATAGTTAGATCATTATCAGAACGATGCTGTAACAACCTTTAAAGAATCTGTTCCACTTTTAATTTCCTCATTATCACAGAAAAACAGAGTGGAGGGCAATAATTTTGTTTTTTTTCCCCTTCACAAATTGATTCTCTTGTTCAGAGTGTTACTTCATCATTGCGTGGTGCATTAGACAATGCAGCCCCCTTGAAAAAGGAAGGTAATTATTCATAGGAGGCAGGCTCCCCCGGTTTAATTCAGAGCTGCGTACTTTAAAGCACAATGTTAGAAAATTGGAGTGAAAAAAGGCGCTCTACACACCTAGAGGATTCCTACTTAATCTGGAAAAAAAGCCTACTGTTGTATAAAAAGACACTTCAACAAGCTAGAACAGCTTATTTCTCATCATTAATAGAAAGAGAACAAGAATAATCCTAGGTTTTTCTTTAGTACAGTTGCTAAACTTACACAGAGTCATAGCTCTGTTGAGCCATCCATTCCCCCTTAGCTCTCAGCAGTCATGACTTTAATGGGATTCTTCCAAAAAAAATTGATTCTATTAGAAGAAAATCTTTGACATACTCCCGAAGATGATTACTTCATCCCAACAAGTGAGACAACATTGGAAGTAACTGTAGAACCTGATTTGTGTTTGGACTGCTTTGATCCTGTGGAGCTTCCTGAGTAATTAGAAATATTAGCTTCATCTAAACCTTCAACTTGTATGTTAGACCCAATCCCAACCAAATTATTTAAGGAAGTGTTCCTCTGATTTACCAGCCCCATTTTAGATATGATTAAATTTAATCTTTAGTAAATGAGTATGTACCACAGGCTTTTAAGGTAGCTGTAATTAAACCTTTGCTTAAGAAACCTTCGCTTGATCGAGATGACTTAATAAATTACAGACCGATATCCAATCTTCCATTCTTATCTAAAATTCTTGAGAAAATAGTTTCTAATCAAATGTGTGAGCATTTACACAGCAATGACCTGTTTGAAGAGTTTCAGTCAGGTTTTCAGAGCTCATCATAGCACTGAAACAGCTCTGCTGAAAGTCACTAATGATATTCTTATGGCCTCAGATAATGGACTTGTGTCTGTACTGGTTCTGTTAGATCTCAGTGCTGCATTTGATACAGTCGATCATAATATTCTCTTAGAAAGGCTGGAATATGTTGTAGGGATCGAGGGAACAGCGCTAGGCTGGTTTAAATCTTATTGTCTGACAGATTCCAGTTTGTTCATGTAAATGATAAATCATCTTTAAAACTCCAGGGTTAATTGTGGGAGTACCACAGGGTTCAGTACTTGGCCAATTCTCTTTACCATATATATGCTTCCAATAGGTAAATTTTCAGGCAGCATAGAATAAATTTTCACTGTTACGCTGATGATACTCAGCTTTACTTATCCATAAATCCTGATGAGCCCAACTAGTTAGATAGACTACAAGCATGTCTTGAAGACATAAAAACTTGGATGACTTAAAATTTTCTGCTTCTAAATTCAGACAAGACAGAAGTTGTCGTCTTTGGACCGGAGCCTTTAAAAAAGAAACTGCTTAGTCAATCACTTAACCTGGATGGCATTAAATTGACCTCCGATAATAAAGTAAAAAACCTTGGTGTTATTTTTGACCAGGACATGTCATTTAAATCCCATATTAAACAGGTTTCTAGGATTTTCTTTTTTCATCTCCGGAACATTGCCAAAATTAGAAATATCCTGTCCAGGATTAATGCTGAAAAACTAGTCCATGCATTTGTTACTTCAAGGCTGGACTATTGTAATTCTTTACTATCAGGATGTCCACAAAATGCAGTTAAAAGCCTTCAGCTGATTCAAAATGCTGCAGCAACAGTTCTGATGAAAATTAAAAAGAGAGATCATATTTCTCCTATTTTAGCTTCCCTTCATTGGCTCCCTGTTAAATCCAGAATAGAATTTAAATTTCTCCCCCTCACATATAAAGCCCTTAATGATTTAGCTCCATCATACATCAGAGATCTGATTGTTCCATATGTTCCTAACAGAGCACTTCGTTCTCAGACTGCAGGTTTACTGGTGGTTCCTAGAGTCTCTAGAAGTAGAATGGGAGGCAGATCCTTTAGTTTAGCTCCCAGTTTTAGTCCGTGAGGCGGACACCCCGTCTACTTTTAAGGCTAGGCTTAAAACTTTCCTTTTTGATAAAGCTTAGAGTGGCTTAGGTTATCCTGAGCTATCTTCCTTATTTTAGCTCCGTCTTCTACTCCCCTTGTTATGCTCAGTTATGGTTGAGGTGCAAACACACCCTCCATTTCTGCTACCTGTATGACCCCCTCTCTTTTCCCACGGTTATGGTCAATCTGACAGAGAGAGGTATCCCAATCGTTGTGGTTTTTAGTATAACAATGGCCATCAGTGGGCTCTAGATGGACAAACTGTCTACTTTTAAGGCTAGGTTTAAAACTTTCCTTTTTGATAAAGCTTATAGTTAGAGTGGCTTAGGTTATCCTGAGCTATCTCTGAAGTTATGCTGCTATAGGCTTAGGCTGCTGGAGGACATAATGACCACTTTCACCCTCTTTGCTACTTTCTCACACTACTCTTCAATTTTGTATTATTTGCTGTTATTTCAGCTTTTAACTTTGTTCTCTTTCTTTTCTCTTCCTAGAAGCTACACCTGACCTGACTCTGTGTCTACCTGTAACACCTTTCTGGAGAGGGGAATCCTCCAAGCTTCTGCTGGCAACAACTTAATGCTCACCCTCTACCGATGATCCACTTGGCCCTGTCTTTCAGTGTTTAACCCTTTCTCTCTCCTAGACATAGCTACTGACTGAGCTTTTACTGTAACTAACTCTATGTGCTCTCTTCAGACTCTAAACTTGAAAACTGGGTCAGAGTTTATCTCTTCCTTCTTTCTAGGTGAAACGACTAAAGGAGCTAGATCCATTAACATTTACCTTTTCCTTCCCATAGAAAGTACTCCTGGATCAGTGCTTCTTTGTTCTCTGCTCTGTTCTCTCTAACCCCCAGTCGGTCGTGGCAGATGGCCGCTCACACTGAGCCTGGTTCTGCTGGAGGTTTCTTCCTGTTAAAAGGGAGTTTTTCCTCTCCACTGTTGCTACATGCATGCTCAGTATGAGGGATTGCTGCAAAGTCAACGCCAGTGACTGTCCACTGTCTCTACATGTTCATCCGGGAGGAGTGAATGCTGCAAGTCACTGACTTGATGCAATCTGCTGGGTTTCCTTAGATAGAAAAACTTTTTATCCAATTTGAATAAATAACTGAATCTGACTGCACTGTTCAATGATTAAGATTAATTGGAATGTATGTACCTGACTTCTGTGAAGTGCCTTGAGACGACATATGTTGTGAATTGGCGCTATATAAATAAACTGAATTGAAACTGAATTGAATCAAATAACTTGTTGAATGATTTTAATATGGAGACTACTATGATAAATTGGATTTAAAGTTTTTTAATAGATTAGCCTCAGAGGGTGAGAGTAAATGGAACAATGTGTGAGTATCGTCTCTCCTGCACTGGGTCTCCCCAAGGATGCGTTCTATCCTGTGCACAAACAACTAAAGGAGTCACCATGAGAACTGGCACAGGGTAAACGTTGCAGCTAATACAGTTATTGTTAGTCTGCTGTATGGTGATGAGGACAAGCATGGACCTGTGGTGGAGGACTTGTCAAATGGTGTGATGAAGCCCACCTATACTTACATACAAAACAAAAGACATGGTAGTTTATTTTTGAAGGTCTTCTGACCCTCCATCAGAAGATTATAAATACCTTGGAACAGTTATTGATGAGATGAAATTTAATGCTAACTTAAAAGAAGTCCAGAAGAGCCACCAATGGTTGTATTTTCTTAGGAAGTTGGAACTCTTTAATTGAATAAGTTTTTGTCAGTTTCTATCATTTTCTGTTTTGGAAATATAACAATTAAGTTAACTACAAAGTTAGTGGTGATAAAAGTAGCCAGCTCTGCTGTGTATGTGTAAACCACCCTTTGCACAATCAGTTCGAACTGCCTCCTTCAGACTGTAGACACAGAATATATACATATATACACCGTAAATTCAGGACTAAAAGCCGCTACTTTTTTCCCATGCTTTGAACACTGCGGCCTGTACGACGGTGAGGCTAATGCATACGTTTTTTTCTTGCCGCCAAAAACATTTTGCCTGGTAACAGTGGACCAATCAAATTGATGAGTAGTTCAAAAAGGTCCAATGAACTTGTGCGATAAATCAAGAGCACTTTCACAATTCAATTACCGGTATTGTAAATCAGACATTTATATTCACCCTCATCAACATGGAAAATCACCAATGGGTTTCGAAAGGCTGGACTGCTGCGTGATGAAAGGGACGATCAAGTGAGTGCGTCAACGAAGAGGCTGAAGTGAGTGATGAGATCCTGAGGCTGTTCAATTCGGACACTGAAGAAGAGGACTTTGATGGTTTCAGTGCGCAGGAAGAAGATGAAGAAGGCGATTAATGACTTTTGACCTGGTAGGCTGCAGTGTATATCAGTTAGGAGATACTGGAATGTTGTTCGTGCACTGTTCAGTAAAAAAGCATAAGCAACGTAATTTGTGTGTTACTGATAACGTACGTATATTTAAAGGTAGCCGTGTTACAGGCACTGTCGAAAAAAATCATTTGCAATATGCATTTGTTTATATTACCGTGCGGATTAAATTAAAAATTAAAACATCCTCACGCATAATACAGGGGTTGGACAATGAAACTGAAACACCTGGTTTTAGACCACAATAATTTATTAGTATGGTGTAGGGCCTCCTTTTGCGGCCAATACAGCGTCAATTAGTCTTGGGAATTACATATACAAGTCCTGCACAGTGGTCAGAGGGATTTTAAGCCATTCTTCTTGCAGGATAGAGGCCTGGTCACTACGTGATACTGGTGGAGGAAAACGTTTCCTGACTCGCTCCTCCAAAACACCCCAAAGTCACTCAATAATATTTAGATCTGGTGACTGTGCAGGCCATGGGAAATGTTCAACTTCACTTTCATGTTCATCAAACCAATCTTTCACCAGTCTTGCTGTGTGTATTGGTGCATTGTCATCCTGATACACGGCACCGCCTTCAGGATACAATCTTTGAACCACTGGATGCACATGGTCCTCAAGAATGCTTCGGTAGTCCTTGGCAGTGACGCGCCCATCTAGCACAAGTATTGGGCCAAGGGAATGCCATGATATGGCAGCCCAAACCATCACTGATCCACCCCCATGCTTCACTCTGGGCATGCAACAGTCTGGGTGGTACGCTTCTTTGGGGCTTCTCCACACTGTAACTCTCCCGGATGTGGGGAAAACAGTAAAGGTGGATTTATCAGAGAACAATACATGTTTCACATTGTCCACAGCCCAGATCTGTGCTCCTTGCACTATTGAAACCGACGTTTGGCATTGGCATGAGTGACCAAAGGTTTGGCTATAGCAGCCCGTCCGTGTATATTGACCCTGTGGAGCTCCCGACGGGCAGTTCTGGTGGAAACAGCAGAGTTGAGGTGCACATTTAATTCTGCCGTGATTTGGGCAGACGTGGTTTTATGTTTTTTGGATACAATCCAGGTTAGCATCCGAACATCCCTTTCAGACAGCTTCCTCTTGCGTCCACAGTTAATCCTGTTGGATGTGGTTCGTCCTTCTTGGTGGTATGCTGACTTTTACCTTTGGATACCGGGGCTCTTGATACATCACAAAGACTTGCTGTCTTGGTCATAGATGCGCCAGCAAGACGTGCACCCAAAAAATTTTGTCCTCTTTTGAACTCTGGTATGTCACCCATAATGTTTGTGTGCATTTCAATATTTTTGACAAAACTGTGCTCTTACCCTGCTAATTTGAACCTTCACACTCTGCTCTTACTGGGCAATGTGCAATCAATGAAGACTGGCTACCAGGCTGGTCCAATTTAGCCATGAAACCTCCCACACTAAAATGACAGGTGTTTCAGTTTCATTGTCCAACCCCTGTATCTTTCTGTGTAAATATCTCATATTACAATGTGGTACACCCGTGGCTTAAAATCCGGTGCAGCCTGTACAAGTACAAAATTGGTTTTTCTTTCTAAAATTAGAGCATGTGGCTTTTAGTCAGGTGCGCTCTGTAGTCCGGAATTTACGGTATATATATCAACATCAGCAAGAGGTCCTATGATGACATTTTAGGGGTTTTAGACACTTCTTGTAACTTCTTTTAGGATGACCTTGCTTGGATGAACAGACATGGACATGTTACCAACTGTTTTGAATGTCTTCCAATTGCGAAACCCTTTTCCGTACCACTGAATCTGACAGCATTTTTGAACTTAACATGGTGTCTACTCTTACTTGAACAGTCAGAAGCACACCAAACTAAACGTCTGAGGTTTATATGTAAGAGAGATCGAAATTTTGGGAGATTTGAACTGGAACTGGTTTCAGCCAGTTTCATATGAACTCAAAGCTTTCTGTGATTTTTTAAATCTGTTGCAGATTGTTGATTGTCCTACTAAACCCAATCCTAAAATCCTGCAAAAGCTTCACTCATTATTCTTATATTAACTAATATTCCACATAAACTCATGATTCATTTTACTTGGGAGATAATCTATTTTATTGCTGATTTTGAACATAATTGGGATTCCTATTATATTATCACTTTTTCAAATATAGTTGGTCGACATGCTCCCTTTAAGACATTTGGGTAAAGGTATATGACAATACATTGTTTAACACTACATTATCGGATATCTGTCATAAATGCAACACGGCTGGGACCAGATCGAGAAGAACTGGGCTGTGATCAGGAATGCAATGGCTGATAATTTTTTAACAAAAACTACAAAAATAATTTTAAAAATCCACAGAAGTTCTTGAAGACCATTAAATCAGTTTTTCTTCCTCCAGCAACAGCCTCATGAAATTATTATTTTTTTTAATAAATTACCAAATTTTCTTTTGCTGCCACCATTGTCTCCTGAGTCTTGTTGTTATTGACTCTTCTGTTTGCATCCACATATTTGAGTGATATTCGCGCCTGCTCGTCAAAGCTGCCAGGTGTGTGATTGGATGACAATTGACACAAAAAGCACTGATTCGCCACAGTTATAGAGAGCTGACTAGGAGAATCTTTAAGTAACCAATTAGAGACCAGCATGAAGTCATATGGAAGCCAAAAATTTAGAAACACACACATTCATTTAGCCAGCACCTCTTGTACCTGAAACATGTTCATTAGGGTCTACACACACTAATAAATTACCGAGATTAAACCCATATTGGACTGGGAATGCCAAAACATCAAGTCAGATACATTTTATGAGAGAAAAATGTGAAAATGACTTTTTTTTCTCCAATGTTTGTTTTACTGTCTATCGATTTTCCTGCATTTTTTAAACGTCCTAACAGTGCTTTCAATCAATAACAGCTTTTAATGTCTTACAAACACATTTGTTATCACACTTAGCTTGTTTTTAAATGCAGATAAATCTAAGGTGACACTGTTTTCTAAAGCAGAATTTAAAAGTAAGGATATGCCATTCATTACTACTACTACTACTACTACTACTAATAATAATAATAATAATAATAATAATGCAATATAATAATGTAATAATGTATTTTAAGTGGGAGAAAATTGAGGATCTCATAATTTTTAAATTTATTTTATCACATTTTACAGAAAAATACAAAAATTGGTTGGTTTTTGATTGTTTTAAATTACCTGAATTTTAAACATTTTATAGGAATTTATGTTTATTATCCATATGTTTAAATATGGACACGAAAACTTGAGATTTTTATATGGTGTCCAATTTTGTTTACATGACTGTAGCCAACCACCACAGGATTGTGCATCTAAACAAAGACGGTGTCAATGTTGGAACTAACAGTTTTTATTAATATGACAGAGGGTAGTAAACCAATGCTGTCAGAGGGGTTGACCGTACCGTACCATGATGCACAAATTAGCATTTTAAAACTGCAGATGATGTAATTTTTCTTCTAAAGGAATACATCCTGATAGATATTCTCCTGCTGCCTCTCCTGGTCTGATTTGCTTCTGTTTTGTTTCCTGGCTCAGTATACGCTCACAGACACTCAGACTCCCACACACGAGCGCCGAGTGTTTGGCCTGCAGGGTTTGCACAGCAGGGAGGAATCAACCATATGGCAGACATGAGAACAAAGCCAAATCTGGCTTGTACACATGCTCTGTGGCCGTGTTGCTCTGTGTGTTTTGTGTGTTCAGCTGACGGCAGCCTGCACTTAAATATATATCAGGGCCAGTGGTAGCCGTAAGGTGAACACTGCATGGTTTTCACTGGAAGACTGCCGAACGAATGAATGAAAACCACTCTCCGTTCCATTGCCAGTCGCTGTGCCCTTGAGCAAGGCACTGAAGCTGCTGCACAAAAGCTTCATTGTGAGGGGGAGCAGGAAAGATGCTAAGGAAACATTTTATATGTATTTATGTTTAAAATCTGACTTTTTTTATTTTAGGCAGGTACATGTTGCTAACTGCATTTTAAAAATCTGATCATAAGACTTGGGTTATGAAGAAAAAGTTGAGCCAAAACACATAAAACCTCAGAACTAGCTAAAAAGCTCCTAGAGTGGTCTCCGTCTCAACCCCATTGAGGCCAGAAAAAAAACAAAACAAATTGTAGACTATTTAAAAGCAGGGTTTGTGGCAGAAAACTGACCAGTTATTTTAACCTCTATTAATTCTGCTAAGAAGAGGGATTTATTACGCAGCCAGAATTATGCCAGAAGCTTGCTGATGTAAATGCAGATTTTGGAAATCCCGTCAGTGGTAAGTCAACAATAGATGGTTGAACAATTAATAAAATTAATATTACATTCATGCTGAGAAGTGTATGTAAACCTCTGACATCCACATATACCCTATTTATATATAATTCTTAGTTCATAACCCCTAGGGTAAATTATTTTAGTCCAATCTGTTCCAGTCATCTATATTGATATTTAATCTGTGAATAAACTGGAGTCCGAGTCATTTCAGTGGAAACACCAGAATTTAAATGCTCCTTATTTATTTCTTGCATCTAATTTGTCAACACAATTCTTTTCCGACTGAAAATATGATGTTTCAGGTTGTATTTATTTTTAGAAATATAGGAAGGTCTGACTTCACTAACTTTTAGGCTGAACTGCATCAGCTACCACAGTACAGCCACCTCTGTCGGGATCACATCATATCCAGCACTTCCATTGCCATTTCATCTTTTGTAGATATGTTAATTGGCAATGCGTACATGCTGCCCACATGAGAGAATGCATCTAATTCAATTGTATGGGCATGTAAGCATGTTGTAGATAAACCATTTTGGCTGCCAGTGTGTGGGAGACTCTTGGGTAATGGAGGTTTAGTTCATGCTTGAAATCTATTTATTCATGTTACCCTTTTCTGTGCATGTGTTTTGCATACACAAATCACTTAGGTCTTACATGCATGCTCTGTTGGATGTTTTGCTTACATGTGTGGCTGTAAGTTAGGCTATAACATCCCTATATTTATCTCCAACTTTTCCCTTTTTCATCAGGTTTTTCCTTTTTGCTCCATTGCTTCACTGACTCAACTAAAAAGCTGCATATCTGAGTCTGTAAGATGGCTTTAAAAATGCATGCATTCTATAAGAGGGAGAAGGAAACAGAGCGTAGTGAGGGGAAAATACAGCCTCTGTGTGCCCTATGTCAGACGACTTGACATCTGATCTTGCTGAGTACGGTAAAGAAGAAAGCGCTGAAAGTACTCTGTGTGTGTGTGTGTTTTGTGGCCTGGATGTGTCCTCCTTTCTTTTTGGGGTGGGTGAGAGGGGTAGTAAGGGAAATGGGGTTGTTTGAAAGTGCTTTTAGTTTAAGGTAGCATGCCAGGCTGTGTGTGGCAAGGGAGAAGAAAAAAGAAAAGGGGGCAGGGGGAGGGGAAAAGCTAAAAAGATGGAAGTCGGGGAGGGCAAAGAGAAGAAACAAAATCAAAGAAGAGAACAAGGGAGAATTATTTGAGAAAAAAGCGATAGAAAAACAAAAAAGAGAGATGTTTAGAAATGTCTTTGTTAGGGTATAAATGTTACACTAACTTTGTAAGTTATAAACGAAAGAGTTCTTCTGACAAATAGACAAGTTTGATCCTTAAATAGCATTTTGGTTGATGGAAGGCCCCTCAGTTCTTTAAAAGATCAGAAGTCATCTTGACTCTTTCTTCCTACCCTTTTTAAAAATTTTTCCCTGTTTTTTTGCATTCAAAGGAAAAGTGGTTCCTTTAAAAAAATTAAAATATTTTATTCCATATCTTCTGGAAATGCAAGTCTGATGTGCAAACAAACAAAGGGGAGAATTAGCTGTGACAGCTGGTTAGAGATCTAGTTCCCCAGCTAGAAGCTTGGATAAAAACACTGCCTTCACTTTATTCAAATGAAACTTCATTCATGGGTAAGTCACAAGAGTGAAAATACAGTGCCTATTGGACATTTTGTTATGTTACACCGACTAACTTCACTGTTTTTTATTGGTGTTTTATGTGAGAAACCAACCCAAAGTAGTCTATATTTTTGAAATGGAAGCCCCATGAATCGAGACTTTGCACAAGCACCTTTTGCTGCAATTACAGTTGCAACTGTTTTAAGTCTTCAGCAGATTTGCTCTTATATATTGAAATATTTAACCATTAATTTTTTTCAAAAGTGTTCAATCTCAGTCTTATTGGATAGAGAACATCTGTGAAAACCAGTTTAGGTCTGGACTTTGACTGAGCCATTTTAGCACATGAATATAGTTTGATCCTGCTAGAAAGGAAACCTTTGCTCCAGCAAGAAGCCCTATGCAGCCTCTAACTGGTTTTCTACAGGGATTTCTCTGCATTTAGCTTCATCCATTTTCTCATCAACTCTTTACAGCATTCTTGTTTCTGCTGTGGAGATGGTGTGTGTAGAGTGACAGTGTATGTAGCCCATAATGTTCAAGTTCTGTCCTATCTGATCAGATCACCTTCTTCCGCATGACTTGTGTCAAACACACATATGTGAAAAGGATTTCTTTTGGCTTTCTTATAGCAATGATTTTCCTCTATCATCTCATCCATAAAGGCCAGATTTCTGGAATGCATGATTATTTTTTGTTTTGCCAAATGATTCTCCACAGTCACCATAGGCTGCTTGGTGGCTTCTGATAAATGCTCTTCTTACCTGGCATATCTGTTTAGGTGGAAGATCATGCCACACTGTTTCCATTTTCTGAATATAGATAAACAGTTTTTTCTGTAAATGTTCAAAGCTCCAACTTTGCTTCAAACTCTGCTTTAAGCGTGTTCTTGAACCTCTGAGGACTTCACAGAACAGCTGGACTAATACTGATATTAAAACACACAGGCAGTGATTAATTAGGTGACTTCTGAAGGCAATCCATTGCACTGGATTTTATTTGGGGATATCAGAGTAAAGAAGGATGAATATGTATGAACAGCTAACTTTTTAGATTTCCTACAAAATGAAACAATGTATCCCTTTCTAATCACTTCACAGTTATGCACAACTTTTTGTTGCCTTTTCAAATAAGTCCCCAGTAAAAATACAATAAATTTTGGGGGGGTTTTTTTCAACTTTTTTCCCCATGTCTTTGTTTTAAATCCTTAACCCCGAATTTTTCATTTTTAAAAAGAAAAAATTTTTTTTAACAAAGATTTTCCATTCAGTTTTCGGCACATTGTGTGTGTTTTTGAGATGTTTTTTTTTTCATCAGCATGGGTCACTTACCATGAATAGTTAGGGTTAGATAATCCCTTCAACCTGAAAAAAAGTCTATATGAGAAGGAACAAACCAAAAATGAATCAAAAACCCGGCCAAAAAAAGAACCCGTCGGTTTTCCTGAACTTAAAAAATCTAGTGGTTTTTTTATAACTCTTTAATTTTTTTGTGGGCAGTGGCCTTTCATTTGGAAAATGAGTGGGGCAGCAAAAATGGGGGAGGAGAAAAAAAAAGGGAAGTGCAGCGAAGGGCAAACAGGGGCCGGGCTCGAACCTTGGGACAGGTTTACGGCACCCAGCCTCCGCATGTGGGTCACGAAAAGGAACAGAACATAGAGCTCTGATCTATGAGAGAGGGATAACAGCATGTTAACAAGCCACTGTACATTCTGTAGTGCATGCTATTACAGTGCTGACACAGGACTTCAATTAAAGCAGAGTCGACAGAGGCACATACATGAATGCAGAGGTGCCTATTGATTTTGTGGCAACAATGTCTTGTCACCACATACAGAGTGACTATACTTCTGTGACCATCTCTTCCTCCCCCACTTCCTCTCCTGTCATGCCTGTGCATATGTTACCCTTTTCCCCTCTTCCTAACCTCTATACCCCCTCTACCTCTAGCTTTTCCCACTTCTAAACCTTTTTATTCGCTTTTCGAAATCATCCAAATATTGTTTTAGGTTTCCCATACTTTTTGTGCCCTTTTTTCCGTCAATTTTTTCTGTGTCCCCTCCCCTCCCTCAATGCATCCCAAAACCAATTCTAGTAAGGATAAGCTGACAAACAGGCAAAGGGATTTTTTTTACAGCCTACGTACACAGACATGCCACAGTGGCTACATATTCAGATAAAACAGGAGAAATAAGAGAATGTAGCACAGGTCCCTCAGAAAGCGAGAAACGAGAGGAAACAAAGGTGTCCTGCTGTGTTTAGAAGCTTTGGCAAAATCGCTCCTGAGTAACGCCAATGTGTGTGCAGAGTAGAACAAGACAAAAAAAAAAAAAACAGTAAAAAAATAAGGAGTACAAAATGCAACAGATTTTAATAGAAAAAACATTATTAAAAAAATGTTTTAAAGGGAAACTTACAGGGAAAAAACAATCAACCCCCCAACCTTTTCCCCATTTTGCCACCTTCAACCAAAGATTCAGGGTATTTATTGGAATTTGTGTAAGAAACCACAACGACATTTTAAAGTATGGGAAAACAAAATAAGGGTTTTAAAAAAAATAGTTCTTGTTCTTTGCAAAATACCTTAAGCGTAGTCACATCGGATTCAGAACATCTCCAAACAGCAATTTTCAAGTCCTGCCCCAGATTCTAAATAGGATTTCTGTGTAGACTTTGGCTGGACTGCTCTAACACATGAACATAATTAGATCTGAACCATTCCATTGTAGCTCTGGGTGTATATCTAGAGCTGTTGTCTTGCTACAAGGTGAACCTAAACACCAGACTCAAGTCTTTTGCATTTTCTAACAGTGTTTCCATGATTGTCATGAATTTAGCTCAATTTTTCCAATCAACTCTGGACAGCTGTCATGTCCCTGCTGAAGAAAATCCACCTATTTACAGTGTTGTACAAGTAGGTGTTATGAATTCAGAGCGCCTTCATATAGGTCCCTTTCAATAATGGCTTTCTGTCTTCCATGAAGGCCAGATGTTCACCTTGTCTGTTTTGCCTCTTTAAGTAGGCCTGTCTTAATGGGTTTGCAGCTGTGCTCTTTCCATTTTAAGATACTGATGAACACAATTTACCAATCAGTTGACTTCTTAAGGTCATTTGCAGCACTGGATTGTATTTGGGGGTGTCAGAGCTTCAGATGTTTATTATTGAAAAAACAAAAAGAGAACTTTCAGCGTCATGTAAAATCTGCATAAAATACATCAGCATGTGTGGTTGTAACGTAACAAAATGAGTAAAAGTTTTAGATGTATGAACAGGTTATGAAGGCATTGTATGTAACAATGAAATTACTATTTCCTGTCAAAAAACCTCTTAGTTAACTTCATGAACTGCAGCTAAATCTAGAGACATCTATGTTTACCTCAGTCCCTAATCTGAACTAACCTTAACCTAAACTTTATCCTCACCCTAATGAAATCACTCCAGTCTCTCTGTTAACATCCCATTGAGGTTTTAGGGGACATACTAGTCATGCATGAATGTTGAAGCAAAGAAAACTAAATTCAGCTTTGCTGTTTTAACTAAAAAACCCAATTAATGAAAACATGAAACAACTCCATTCCTTTTCTCCTTTTTATTAGTGGTGCTGAATTAATCCAAACACTAAATGCTGATAGCGTTGAAGCAAACAGTAAATGTAAAACAAGCTGGCACGAAGAAGCAGTATAATTCCCTTTACCAGGGATAAAATACAAAAATATACCTCACATTCTCATTATGTATACATTTGTTCGATTTAAGATGTGCGTAAATGATACGATAGATAAAACATCTATCACTCAGATCTTTATCTGTATGTCTGTTAAAAACCTGACCAACAACGCTGGACGTGCCGAGCTCTGCAAGAGCAGGACTGAATACACAGTCTCATGTCTGCAGGATCTCCTGCCCTTCCTCTGTTTCTGTCTCCAGCCAGAGGAAAACTCCTCCATTCCTCACATTCCTCTTACATTCCTGCTCCAGGTTTACCTTCTCCAACTCTCTCTCTGCACCAGCATCACATATCCTCCTCTGCAGTTCATGGCGGTTTGTCTGCTTCCATCTCTTTCCTTCTTTCTCCTTTTTACCTCTACTTTTCCCAGGATAATTATCTCTTCTTACATACCCCCCCTTCCCTTTCCAGCTCCCTCTTTCTCTCCTTCCTCTGTTTCCCAGCGTGCTCCAGCAGGCTGGTGGAGGCAGGGGGCTCGCCTGAACCCTCCACCCCCAGCAGGGGCCCTTCAGCTCAGCCTGGCTGACTGGCAGGTACCATGGCACACCTCCAGCACACACACACACACACGCACCCACAACCTTTTCCACTTATTTTTTTCATTGGCTTCTCATGCTTTTAGCCATACATTTTTTTTGTTTTTCTTTGTATTTAGGCTCAGCTGCTATTCCTCCTTATGCTGGTTTTGTGTTGCTTTATAAATGGGGCAGCACAGGATAAATAATCAATATTCTCTCATCATTATAAAGCATTCTCTAAGAAAAAACTGAATCAGACCCATTAGAGTTTGGTCCTTTACTAATGCTCTCATACTGATAGTTGCAGTTGTCCTGAAGTCAAAGTGGCATTTTAATGTAAGACATAACGAGGGACCAAATAAACAACTAAAGAAAGCACTGATGATAGTCGGGTAAGCCAGGTGGAAAAATAATCAATGTGTAAATCAGCTTTAACAATGCCCTTAACCAATGTCTTGTACAATGCTGCAAATCAGACTACATTTGTTATAAACCCAATGCAGTAATGATCATTTGTTCGATTTTTTTCACTTTTAATTATAATTAATAAGAAAACAACGCATTGAAAAGCTTCTGCTTCGAAATCAACTCGCTTTTTGCAGTTGAGTAGCACATTTGTGGATGTTTGGGCAGCTATTGCTAAAGATACCAGCTAGCGTCCTGGAAAACTGGCGCATCATAACTCCTGTGAATACTTTAAAATGCTGTAAATAACAGAGGAATAATACCGCAAAAGCCTGTCAAGGCAGATGGTATCATGGTGCACCATGGTATTTTAATTGTATTTAAATTATGATATAAAACCTTAAGTTTATTAATATTTTGAGTTTTTAAAGTAGGTTTATATAGAGTACACATAAGCAGCAAGCATATTATTTAAAAATACTGGCTGCTCACTGACTTGATCATCTAGAGTGAACTTGGTTTCATTAAATTATCTTTCCATAAGAGGGACTATGCCAAAGGGTACAGGCTACAGTATCTACCACAGACACTGACTACTTATTAATGTTACACAAATTCTAATTGTAAGAAATATCCCTTTACCGTAAGCAACATGTCTAACAGTCCTGTGAGGTTCTGAGAGGGCTAAATTACCCTTTTTTAATGGAATTTAAAAGTAAAAATAAAATTTTGCTTTTGGGTGCAATACATTACCAAAGCTTGACATACGCATAAAAAATCAATTTCAGCTTTAATGTCCTACAACAAATATCTGTTTCTGAACATCAAATGAAAAGAAAAAATGAGAATGCAAATAGAAGGAGAGAGAACCTCAGTAATTTGGTATTTCCTTTTCAGACAGAGGAGGAAGGGCCAATGCCCTCGATTTCAGCAGTGCACACACACACACACACACACACACACACACACACACACACACACACACACACACACACACACAGCTTCTTTTTAATGACCCTTACATCCGGCCTAAGGCACCAGAGCCCCAGAGAGAAAACAGTCGGATGGAGATAGAGAGAGAAAGAAAGAGAGAGATGGAGATAGGGTAGATGCAGATGGAGAGGGAGAGATGGGTAGATAGATGTAACATCATACAGGTATGTACCTAAGGTCAAAAGTGACAGTTTACAGCCCTGACTCACACACATACACACAGATCTATCTGAGTTCAACTTGGGGTTAGACCTTCAGGCTCCACAGCTCACAGAAATAAAGACACACAGGGAGAATTCATAAGCAGCTGGTCCAGCTTTGAGCTGACTGGTCTGATTGCTGCAGACACAAGGAAAAACACAGGAGAACATTTTCAGGACCATGACGACTTTCCAAAATGAGAAGAGAAAGATCTAAATAAGAGACTGAGGTCTTAAATTTAACTGCAACATAGTCAACAAGAAGGAAAAAAAGAAAAAAAAAGAAAGAGACAAGTGAGTGAGTGATAACTATTTCACAGTTTGAGCAACAGCTGAAGAAGTTGCTGTGACTCTGAATCTTCTCTCATACAATCACAGGATCCTGACCTTGATAGTGGCAGCTGTTGACGTCACTCTGCTTCCCATTCTGAACAATATTTTCCCACTTCAACCTCCACACATGCACAGATATACAGGGGATTACCCCAACATAAAGCTGCAGTCATATTTTCTATCATTTTCAAAACAGTGTAGCAGATTTATAAACCTTTAAGTTACAAACTCCATAACATAAAACTTATTTTTCTATAGGTGTTTTAGATGTAATTTAGATTTACTACAGAACATGTATTTTTGGCATTTTAAGTTTGATGAAGAGCTTACTTGATAATTTGCGAGACACAATGAGCTCCTGCCTTCAACTTTAGGAAGCACTGCTTTAGTCCACAAAACAGCTGAAAATGTTATGCTGGTTATGCTGGCACTACAATGAACCTTTGTTGTTATGTTTATGTTAAGTTGGATGAACTCCAAGCCCTACAAAGGACCCTGCCAAAGTATCAGGAATGCAGTATTATGTGTTTTACTGAGACATGGCTGCACGATCATATCCCTGACTCCATCGTCTCTCTGCCTGGCTTTCTAACCATACGAGCAGACATAGATTTAAAGAGGAGTGACAAACACAAAGGAGGTGGACTGGCAGTACTTGTGAACAACAAATGGTGTCATCCAGGACATGTTACTGTGAAGTGTCATCTTTGCAGTCCAGATATTGACCTGTAAGCAGTAAGAATTCGCCCATATTATTTACCCAGAGAGTTCACCAGTGTTATTTTGGCAACAGTTTATGTTCCACCTTTAGCTGTTGCCAACACTGCATGTGATGCCATCAGCTCAGTTGTTGCTAAGCTACAAACACCGCAATGTGTTTGTGGCAACATCTGATGATTTTAACCATGCTTCACTCTCTGCTGCACTTCCAACGTTTCAACAGTTTGTCAGCTACTCTACCAGAGAAAACAAAACGTTGGATTTGTTTTATGCAAATGTGAAAGACTCATACATCTCTAAACCCAGACCTCCTCTAGGCAAATCTGATCACATTCTTGTTTTTCTCTGCCCAAAATATAAGCCCCTTGTTCAGAGACAACCTGTAATAAAGAGGACTGTGAGAAAATGGTCACAGAAAGTTGAAGAAGACCTGCGAGGTTGCTTTGAGGCTACACACTCCACATGGAGAGGACATCAATGTCCTGACAGAATGGTTAACCCTGGATCACCAGAGACAAAACCTGGATCACCAGTGACAAAACCTGGATCACCAATGACCTGAAGGACCTGCTTAACAAGAGGTAGACAGTGAATTATTAAGGAGTATACAGAAGCAACTTAAAATCAAGACCGCAAAAAGGTGTACAAGAAGAAGCTGGAGAGCAAATTCCGGCAAAAGAATATCAGAGATGTGTGGTCAGGGATGAAAAAGATCACAGCTTTCAAGCAGAAGGACAACTGAAATTCTTCAATAGGTTCAGTTCAGAAACACGATCAACAGCCTCCTCTCCTGCTCACAGCCAAACAGACTTCCCACCCTCCTCTGACCCACAGCTTTCCTGTCACACCTCAAATGTTTCATCTTCCACCTCAGCCATGGATCATTCTGCTTCTACATGTTTGCCTTCAACCAAATCAGAAGATACTGATGCTCCCTTTGCCTCCCCCTTCCACCTGTGTGTTTCAAGAAGTCAGGTGAAGAGACAACTGGAAAGACTGAGCTGAAATAAGGCTGCAGGTCCAGATCGTGTCAGCCCTAGAGTCCTTAAGGCCTGTGCAGAGGGATTCTGCATCACCTCTTCAATCTTAGCCTGGCCCAGAAAACGATTCCAGTGTTGTGGAAGACCTGTCTTGTTCCGGTACCAAAGAAAACTCACCCATCCTCAATCACTACAGACCTGTTGCCCTGACATCCCACATCATGAAGGTCCTAGAGAGACTCCTGTTGGCCATCATTCACCTGCTTCAACAAACCCACTGTCATCTGGACAAAGCCAGCAGCACTGTAAGGATCATGTTCCTTGATTTCTCCAGTGCATTTAACACAATTCAACCTGATTTACTTTGTCAGAAACTCCAGAAAACTCAGGAGGAGGCCTCAACAATCTCCTGGATCCAAGACTACCTGACAAACCACAGTTTTTGACATTAAAGGGTTTTGTGTTTGCAGCTAGATGCTGCATATCTCATATAAGTCTGTTGTGGAGAACGTGATCTCTTCTGCCATCATTTGTTAGAGTAGCAGCATCAGAGTCAGGGACTTAAAAAAGATCAACAAGCTAATAAAGAAAGCTGACTCTGTTCTGGAGACTCCTCTGGAACCTCTGGAGATCATTGTGCAAAGAAGGAATCTTCTTCTTCTTAAAATGAAGAACATTAAGGAGAACCCTGAGCATCCTCTTCATCAGACTGTCCTACAACAACAGAGTATCTTCAGTCAGAGGCTTCTTTAGATCTGCTGTAAGACAGACCGCTACAGGAGATCCTTCCTGCCTACAGCCATCAGCACCTACAACGGCTCTTTGCAGAAACCTTCATAAAATGAGCTACAACATTTAATTTCCCTTTGTGATTAATAAAGTATTTTTGAACTGAATTAAACTGTGTTTTAGATTTAGATATAAAAATGTAATTAATTTCCTCAACATCGATAATAAAAATAATTTTAAAGTGTTTTTTCTTTGCTTACACTGTCACTTCCAACTGAATTTAAGTTGAAATTTTAACAGAAATGTTTCAAGAACTTTTTAAAATTAGGACAAAAGTTCCCCCACCTAATGTGGGGTTGGAACTCACACCCCTGAAACAGCAAACCGAGCCATCCAGACTGTGCATGCTTAACATGTAGAGCTAGCATTATCATTGTATATAAATCTGCAGTGTAATGCGGATAGAAACCTAATTTTGATTGATGCGTGCATTTCTTTAGCTCTAGCGTCTGTAGGGGTGGGCATTGTGTTACTGTGGTGCAGTTCCTGTCTGCACAGCATTTTTACACGACAACATGCATCTCAGTTAATCTTCCATAAATAGGTGACATAGTTTTGTGTCATGGTGGTAACACTAGAAACTCTAAATGACACAGCTTTCACGATGTGTAACTAAACATTTTTTGTTAGAATTTTGTTTCAAATGAGCAACACTTTAGAATAGAAATAACCTTTATAGTGGGGAAATTCAGGTTCTATTCTATTCTATGTTGCATAGAATAAACGTCTAGATTTCTAAAGTTTGTTTGGATATCTTTTTCATGTCCAGTTTTTTTCTACTTTCCCATTTTTATGTCTTGTCTTTTGTTGTTTTTATGCTGACCTATGGAGAGGTAAGTGTCTTATCTTCACACGGACTAACAGGGAATTTAGAAAATACCCTCTTAAATTATATCTTAAAGCATTTATAAATTTTACTAAATCTCATTTCTTCAGCTAAATCTGTAAAATCTTTCAAAAATAACAGCGTACAACGTTTAAAATAGATTGGATTTATATTATAAGACATCACATAATTTCATATCTACCCAACATTGCCTATATTGCATAATGCATAATGCACCTGATATTTTAGCACAAACAGTATGATCTCAAGCTCAGCCCGTCTACAAAACATTTCTTTGGACATGTTGACATTAATACACCAATTTATAGACACCATAAAAGCACCAATGCTATAAAATGTATGTATTACTGATGTAATAAGCCAACTTCTTCTGACATTTGTTACACAAATGCTCTGTCTGCACTGATGAATATTCACTCACCTTAGGATGGCGGAAGCTTAGAGAGCTTAGATGTGCCAGAAAAGTTGAACATATATACAGTACTTATTAGTTACTATACACTTGAGGATAGTCATACTGTGCATAGAGCTTTGCACTTTAATCCCTAAATCGTCAGATGAAGAATAAGGAAACAAAAGGCTAATGTGAAGGCAAAGGTAACTTACCGTGCCCTAAAGCAGTGTAACACACCCTTTATCCAAACACACAGATTTTACAAATCATAAGCAAATTATAACACTTATAACGCAGACTTCATCCATGTGACAGGACTTCATTTTTCGGAAAATGTGCACAACTGTGTGCCAGGCCTAAAAGGTTCCCAAAAAGCTGTATATGCAAGCTGTGTGGTATTTGATTAAAACGTTTCAGAGAAAGTGGACAAGTGGATGACAAAAAGAAAGACTGGCAGACTTTAAAATAGGTACATCTATGGTAAATTATTATATGAAAAGGATCTTTTTAAGATTTTGGTCAATATACAGCAAAGGACATGAGAGATTCATTATTTTTCAGTTCGGCTCTCAGCTCTTCCCTTTCTTGTCTATCAAAACACTATTCTATGGCTCTCAAAGTGTTATCTCAAATAGTGCAATGAGCTAAAAAGTGAAAGAGCTGCTAGTATAACCTACCTAAATATCTCTATCATTTAAATCTGAGGTTGCTGCAGGCCTGAAGGGATGTGTGACTGTGAGTTGGAACTGGTGCTGCAGAACAAACTGCTTAAACCAACCAGGTGTCATCACTCTGCTAACACAATTGCAAGCTTGCTATGTGTATACACACACACACACACACACACACACACACACACACACACACACACACACAACACACAATAATGCATTTTGCTTAAATCAAATGCAGTCTCTGCCACTTACCCTTCCTTGCTTTATACAGCCGACCACCGAATAAGGGGTTAAAGCTTGTAACTCTGTGATAAGGAACAACTAGCATTTGTGTACAAAAAAATACTGTGTTAAAAATTATTAACAGTTCTTCTGCATTGCTTGGTTCTTCCAGGCACGCATTGTCAAGTTTTTAGTGGCCCTAGCAAAAAACAGTGCAGCCAAACAAAGGTTGTATTAGATCATATATTCATCTAATTATTTTTTAGGCCTCCTGCTGGAGGCTTTTTATTTAGATTTTCTATTTCCTGTCCTTGTTTTTGCTAAAATTTTATGTGTCTGAAATGAAAATAAAAAAGACAGGTCTGGTTACTGTAAGGGTAGTTAGATTTATATAACAATCAACAATGGACATGCAGTTCGGCCTGATAGAAAGATAGATGACCTGGTTGATGAATGTCTGGACAGATGGACTTGTGAGATGACAGATATGTGATGGATGGATGAATGGACAGAGAAGGCAGAGGATTCTTTGATCCTCCCAGCAGAAATAATCAACAAAGCTCTGGAGCCTTAACTAGGAGTGTGTGTCATTTTGGCCTCTGTCGGTGTGTGTGTGTGTGTGTGTGTGTGTGTGTGGGTGGGGGGGGGGGGGGGGGGGTGTTATGGGTAAGCCGTGGGGTTTTCTGGCTGGATGCCAAGACCAGCTCCCACCAAGAGAGAGATCAAAGCCTGAGCTCTCTTCCTCCATTTACCTCTGCTGCTCCGATTTCTCACCCCTTTCTTTCCTTAACCCTATTTTTTTATTGTCTTCCGAACATTGTTACCCCTTATAATTTCTTCTGAACTGTCCCTTTTTTAAATGAAAGCAAAAGGAGGACATTTCTGTTCAAACTAGAAAAAAACAACTACACAATATAGCAGCAACAAATGAGGAGAAAATAATGAAAAGAGAAATTATCAGTAATTGTGTGCCAAAACCATCGAGCAGTTTTAACAGTTTTTTCAATGTCTGAAACTTCATATGCTTCAGATGTAGTCCAAAAATTGGACTGCATATGAAGCATAGCTCATTTGAATTTTGCCATTTTGGACTTTATTGCCCCCTACTGGCCTGGGAGACCTGGTCTAGAAGTCAAACTTGATTTTTTATGTTAAAATTCCATAATGGCGGTCCTTTCCCTATAAAGCAATACCAGTGCTTACATTTCCTAATACATGTCTTTTTCAAAATCAAGACTTAACAACTTTTATTTCTTTATTATTTAATGTCAAACAATTTCTGACTGCTGTTTATCGTGCATCTTTAGCATTACACAGCTTTCTAATTCAAAGTTGCAAACAGCAGCTAAACTTTGATTCGTCTTGCTTCCCTTTGCACTTTATAAATGCATTTCGCGCTTATCCATTTTATATTTGCAATATGTAAATAAGTAAGATGGTGCTCCACTCCCAACCACACTAAGCCCTTTCTGACCCCTTTCCTTCTCGTAATTTCTCTTTCCCAATCATCCTCTCTCCATCAGTCCTCTCCACTCCTCCTTCATGCTCCCTTTCTACTTCTGTTTTCCTCTCGTCATCCCCGTCTCTCCACTATTCCTGAACATGATACGTCCTTTCCGTCCCACCATTTTTCCTTCTCTTTCTGCCATGTTTTCCTCTCACACACATATGCAACACACACTGTAGCAGTAGTCATTCTACTTATAGCTCGCCATAAATCAAGCTGTCATCCTCCGTCATGGTTGCCGGATCTCACTTGGGCTCAGGGTACACACACACACACACACACATACACACACACACACACACACACACACACACACACACACACTCTTGTTTTGCTATATGTAGTGAGGACCATGTTATGACTCCCATTGACTTCCATTAATTTTCAGTCATTTTCAACCCTTTCTATACCCTAACCCTGACAATAACCCTAAACCTAACCTTAACCTAAAGTCAATTCACACCTTAGTCCTAAACCTAACCGTTAGCAAAATAGGTCGTGAGTACCAGCAAAATGTCCTCACTTTGGTACAAACGGTACTCAATTTGATGGTGAAATCGGGAAAATGGTTCTCACTGTGATGCCAAGACAGGAACACACGTGTTTAAAACAGATTCTCCAAGCCCAGATGTGTAAAGCTCGGACATACACGAGTACAAGTGTTTAGACTCTACTGAAAAATCCCGAAATCCCTTACATAAACACAAAACATCACAATTCTCTTTCTCTCATGGTCATGCAGTTGTTAAAGGAAAATTGTGAGTTTTTTGTTGTTATGGAAGAAAGATAACTCGTGAAGGGAATCAGTAGCCAGTCTTCATGGCCCCAACTTTATGCAGCTACCTTCTTGGATTTACCTCAGATTTTTTCATTAATGTACATCCTAATACTGCTAAGCTGCAACATGAGTTGGGAAAAAGGTGTGTTTTTAACCCTCATACCAGCACTAAATGTGGTTATATTTGGCCACTAGGAAGATTTTAAGGCGGGGTGAGAAATATGTTATTTCACAGTGACACATTCATTTCAACAAGCAAGGAGCCACATACAGAATTGGAAAAATATACTTCCATGCAGCGGAACTAAAAGTTTTTATTAGGACCTTTTTCTACTGTTTGTAAACATGAAATTACTGTATATTAGTGTAAACAATGACAAAATGTTTACATGTTACCATCTTGTTCAAAACCTAAGGACAGACTTTCTTTTTGAACCCTACAACAACCTGACCAGACTTATCTGAACAATTTTCACAGGACAAAGTAAGAGAAATATTGAAAAATAATAAATAATAACAATATCAGTGGCTTCTGTTTATAACTTTAGTTTACAATTGAGAATGAGTCTGTTCCCCCAACAACAATAGCCTTTTACCTGCTAAGTGGTTAGCTCAAGCTAGTGCTAGCACTAGCTGACCAATGATTAACATCCACTCTGACTAAGAAAATGGTAAAAAAAAGTCAGTTTGGAGAAGTAATATTCAATTGAGACTAATCCAAATGCAGTATTGTCAATAAAATTAATTGATAAATGAATCAATAAAATTCGGTTCTTATCGCAACCCAAAAAACATGCATAAATGGCCTCTCTAGATTGACCTTAGGTGCAAGTGTGTATGCATGGTTATATTGCCCTGTGATGGACTAGTGACCTGTCCAGAGTGTGTGCCACCTCTTGCCCATTGATCACTGGATGATCCTGTTGAACCAAGAATGGTATAAGAATAATAAATGGATCATTTTAACACTAATATTACTTGTTTAGTAATGGGGTGGACTTTTTTTTCAGCCAACTCTTTCGCTTGTCACCTTAACCCATTTTCTGAGTTAAAAGCCTAGTTGAGTAAATGCAGGGTCAAATATATTAGTCAACCCTTAGTTGGCTTTTATTTGTAAATTTTAGAAAGTAAGGGATTAATAGACAGCTTGGAAGCTTTTCTTGCCCTTGGGCAGTAGGTTTGGGATGTTAATTTCAAGGACTAGGGACTACTCCTTACTGACATTAGAATCCTATTCCATGATGTAAACAAAAGATTTTAATCACATATTATGGTTGCATTTAGTGTTATTTTGACAAACATGTTTGTCCTTTGGATACAGATATAATTAGCAAAAAACAAACCCTGAATGTAACATAGCATAGAGGCATTTATATGCCATGCATGTGCAGCTTTTAGAAACTTATGACTGCATATTTCTGTCTGAAGTACATTAAAATACTTTGCCTGAACCAATATGGTCTCAGTTCAAACCTGATGTTAGCTGAGATAGTCAAGAATTCAAATGAGGTCAATATGTATAACATCATTGATCATTTTTGTTTACTCACATATAATCCTTTCAAACACAGCTAGGCCATGTTCACAATGTACACTAAAATTTATTTTTCATCTAATTTTATTACCCTCTACATTTTTTTCCTGGGGTGCATGGTTGAGCAGTTTGAAATGCTGTCTTGCAGCAAGAAGGTCCTGGGGTCTAATCCTGGCCTTGAGTCTTTCTGTATGAAGTTTGCATGTTCTCCTCTTACATGTGTGGGTTCTCTGCGGGTGCTCTGGCTTCCTTTCACAGTCCAGAATCATGACGGTTTGGTTAACTGGTCTGTCTAAATTGTCCTTAGGTGTGTGTGTGTGCATGGATGTTTATCCTGTGATGGATAGGCGACCTGTCAAGGGTGTACCCTGCCTCTCGCCAAATGACCAGTGGAGCCCCCCCGTGACCCTACAAGGATAAGTGGGTATAGACGATGGATAGATGGATGGAAGTTTTTCTTGAACATCTTCTACTGTCTTCCTCCTCCTCATTTATTCAAGCCCTCCATGACCAATGCAGGAGCTTCAAATAGGCCCACAGGATTTCATGGGGCTTTGTGTTGGACTGCCAGCGTGTGAGACAGAATTACAGCACATGTGGCATGCAAGGTCATGTAATCCTATGGCCTCCAGATAGTGGTATTGACACACAGATAGCGTTCAATGACCTGCCGTATCCTTGCATTTAGATAATGAGTGTAAACTACGTACTTGCATAGATGTCACAGATTAACAAGCTCCCTCCATAATATAAAAAACACAAGACGAAAAATGTTGACTTGCAGGATAAACACTTTTGCATTAAATTTTTTCTAACTATTTGCATTTTCAGAAGCAGAAAAAATCTTGTATGCATACAACTTTGCTTCAGGGAGCCAGAAACACACTGCTGACTGATTTCATCCAACAACTACCAAAAACACACACACTCACCCACCCACCCACCCACACAAACACAAAACTTTACCCAACGTAACTCTGAAGGAGCTGCAGAGATTCATATTGCAGTGGGACAAGCTGTTGCTACAACTACTAAACAAACTCTGGTCTAATGTAAGAGCAACACAGAACTCACAAGAAGTCCTGGTTGCAATTTGTCACAAGAACCCAGCAAATATGTAAAAGAATGTGCTCTGGTCAGTTGAGACCACATTTTTTATTCTGTAGCCCAAATGTAAAATGCAGTGTGAAGTGGAAAACCAACGCTGAACACAATCTTTCAAACAGTTAACCATGTGAGGGGCAGCATCATACTGCGGGGATGCTTTTCTTCAGTAGGGACAAGAAAGCTGGTCATAACTAATAGGAAAAGAGATGGAGCAAAATACAGGATAATCCTGTTAGAGGTTCACCTGCAAGCATGACAATGAGGTAAAACAATCAGCCAAAGCAACAGTGGAGTCAAAGCCTATTTGTAAATTAGAATGGTTCAGTCAAAATCCAGATCTAAATCCAGGGGAGAGTTTGTCAGCTTTTAAAAACTGCTGTTCACATAAACGCTCCATGCAGTCAGACTGAGTTGGAACTAATTTTAAGATAAATAGGCAAAAATGTTCTTGTTTTTAGATGTGTAACTCTGAAGGAGACACACACCAAAAGACTTGCAGCTGTAATTGCAGCAAAACATGGTTCTACAAGTAATGCATGAAACACTTCAGATCTTTTATTTGTAGAGATCTTTAAAAGAAACATGCATCACTTTGTGTTGGTGTATCATATTAAAAGTCCATAAAACACATTAAGTTTAATTTTGCAAGGTGACAAATGTAAACGTTTTGGAGGAATTAATACTTTTGGTCACATCTAGCTCTAAATGCTTAGACCCAACACTAAAATCTAAAAGAAGAGACAGCACATTGCACATGTAAACAGTTGTAAAACATTAATTTAGCTAAATTCAGCTTTACAGCATTGGATAACATGGTGAGAATATGTCGGTTTAGAAAAAAGCTGGCTAAAGTAAGCTTCATCCTTTAAAACTGTTGCATAACACATTTAAACACATAGATATATGCAGGATTTATACAGTTTATATAGTCCAAGGTCACATTTCAGACTAGATCTTAAACAAATCTTCCACTATTCCTTTCTGTGCTCCACTGCTCTCCTCTTCCACCTCCTCTGAATTCTTCTCTCCTCCCTGCTCTATCTCTTGCCACTGTCGTTCACACAAACCACATTAACAAAAAACAGTGTGTGCACACACACACACACACACACATGCACACACACACTGCTGCTCTCCAGAGACATGTCCGCTGCTCTGACCTCTCTCTTGGGGGAAAGCTGGCTGTCTGCCCAGCTCCTTCTCTTTTCCCTTTCAGCTTCACACATTTTTCTTTTGCTCTGTGTCTTTCTTCCTCTGATTCTATCTGTATCTCTCCATCTATTGATCTATCTATTTTTCTAATCTCCTTTTGTCTCCCCTCCTCCGCTGCATGTCTCTCCTACTCTTGCCTCCTCTTATCTCTTCATCCTCCTTTAATGCTGATCTTCAGTCCTCTACCCTCTCTTTACCCTTTCCTCTTCTCCCGTCCTCGTTAAATTTCTTGCTTTTTCTCCTCTCTTCCCTTAGCATTTCTTTTCAGGGTGTTGGTGTTGCTGTGGGGCTCTGCCTGGGGCTCCTTGCCCAGCTCATGTTGCCTCTCTCTGGGCACATCGCCCAGAGAGGGTTGGGCAGGGCTAAAGATGAGCCAAAGGGGCATTTGAGGGTGTTTGTCTATATCCAGTGATGAGGAAAGGGGTGGAGTAGGGGGTGCAGAAAGTGGTGAAGGAGGGGAAGGGTTGGAAAGAAAGGGGGGAGGAGAGTTGTTGACAGAGAAACAAAAAAACAAAGATGGAGAAAGAAGTGCAGACTTTTGATGAGTCATAGTTTGCTGGCTGGACTGTTACTGTGGCTACAGCAGAACATCTTTTGTCATTTTTAAAATTAAAGCAAAACTCTTTTTATACTTTTCACAAATTTATTTCAACTGATTGTAGGCGTAAAGCTTTGACCTAAAAATGCCCAATTAAAATTTTAAAAAAGGGGTTTAGAAGTGGTATAACTATATGCATTTCAATGAGTCAGTCTTAAGAATTGAATTGCACATTCAGACCTTACTGCATTATAGTCATACTGTGGATAATACGTTAATTATTAAGTCAGTGTTGGTGACAGTGTCCTAGAAACTCATTCCCATTCAGCATTTGCTCAACTTGCATCCTGTTGTCATCCCTCAATTGCACCTCTCCCTTTTCAGTACATATTATACACCAACAACTACATCATTCATTTAATGACTTCATTCCTTAAATACTGATGACACAGCCATAATTGCATAGACTATTACTACACAGTCAAACAGTTCACAATGTGATGCAAAAGGCATCTCACATTCACCAAACTGCCACCTGGAGCTCTTACCTTCTGTGATAAGATCTAGGGTCCTGAGATGAATGAACATTCAATGCAAACATGAGAACAGTTTCAAGGTTCATAAAATACCATTACATTGAACCTTCATTACGTTTTAGGGATTGAGGTTGTTTTAAGCTTTTCCACTTTGTTTATTTTCTGTTCTTGAGATTGTTTAGATCAGGGCATGATGCGTTGCTCTTTGAGATCTTCTAACCTACTTCATATCGTCAGACAGGTTCTATTCAACTGATTTCTTGATTCAACAAGTATAGCAGAGATCAGGCTTAGATGTGGCTAAAAACGTGATTAATTTAGAGGAGCACATTTTTTTGAATAAAGGGGTAGGTTTGTGTGGATAGCTTTTTTTGCCTTGATAAATAAAATCATTTGAAAACAAAATTTTGTGTTTACTCAGGTTATCTATGAAAGTGGGCAAACATTTTTTCATGACCATGTCATGTGATCATCCTGAAACTGAAGCTGCTTGCAGGTGCACACAGTTAAATCAACTGTCCCCAGCTGCATGCTGAGAGCTACGCTTCCCCTGCTGGTCACTAATGGTAGTGCCCTGCTGGAGAGAGCTCAAATGGCCTGGATCCAACCATGAGATGTGAAGGGGGAGGGAGAGTTGTTTGGGAGAAACACAAGCAGAGGACCTGTGCTGTTAATTTAAACTAATTAAAGTAGCCAAAGCAGAAGTCAAAATAGAAAAAGAGAAATGTTACACTTGTTTAAAATGTCCCAACTCCAAACATTGCTACAGTTTTTCCTCCTGTTACATTCCATCTTTCCTTCTCACTCCTGTCCTTCCTTATGTGCTGTAGCTTTCTCCGCCTAAAATGTCCACTCCAACACTAAAGAGCTTCAGTGATGTAGCGCCCTCTGTCTGCATTTACTATTACTGCAAGACCTCATCTTGACACCTAAACTGGAAATGAGGTAAACGCTGCTTGGAAAAAAATAAATTATAAAGGCAAAGATAAAAAAAAAATCTTACTAGGGGAATAATTTATGATGGGACACATTTTATTCATGAATTAGCATATAAAATACTTTTTTTAAACAGATAAAGTCCTGATGACTGTGTAGAAAGATGCTTTTCCAAATTGCTGCCTATGTTCTGCTGACATCACCGTGTGTCTTAATATTGACAGAACCATGGCCAGCAAGAAACGATATGATTGTGGTTATTGTGCACCCACCTGATGTTTTTACTCTGCATTTTATTAATGCACTCAAACAGAGACCACATTGCATTGTTAGCCAACAGTGTGAATCAACAGAGATGTTTTCTTATTTGAGATTGCACACTTAACATTAGGGCACCATCTCCTTAATTACCTGCAGTCCATCCTCACTGTCAACGGTTACTACCACTAAAGCAGTCTTCTTGTTATCTAAAAAGCAAATCTGGCAAAGAGTCAGTGTTCTCCCTCTTAAACTAATGCAGAGCACTGTTCCTCTCCGTCCACTCTGCAGACACCCTCAGCCACGCTCCCTAATAAATCAATTCACTCAATCACTGATGGATGTGTTCTGTAAGAGAAAGGATGTGCATGTGCATGCCTGTTTGTGTGTAAATCAATGTTGTCTGCTGCTTCTGATTTTTCCTGCCAGATGACTGACTAATGTTGTGCTTTTCCTTTTTCAGGGCTCAAAAAGCAGCCAGGAGCGTGGGACTCATGGAGGACAGGCAGTCTGGGGAGGAAATCAAAAAGGGGAAAAAGGAATGCTGAGGAAATAAAAAGGTGAGAGCGAGCAGGATGGAGAACAGCATGACGGATTGAAAATTCAAAGGATGAGAGCCAGGGAGGGGCTCAGAAATAAGATAGAGGGAATACATTTTAATTTGATCCTCCTTCTCCCCCTTCCCACTCAGCACAGTATGCGTGTGTTGACAGACAGGGTATTGCTTTGGTTCCAAGACTGTCTACAGAAAAAAACACTCTGTAATTATCTAGAAAGAGCACCTGGGTGCTGAGAATCTCATTATATTAAACTACTCAGACACAGAAACACACAGAAAAAGAAAAGAGAATAGAAGTGATGTACAGTGTCCTGCAATTGTAGTCAAACCCCTTAAAGGTCTTTTGTCACATTATAATCACAGACTTGGTATTTCACTGTGATTTTCAGAAAAGTGTCGCATGCATTTGTATTCAGAACCCTTTACTCCGATACCCCTTAATAAAACCCAGTTCAACAAACCGACAGGTATGGCTCCAGTACACAGGAAACATGTGGATGAAGGTGCTCTGCTCAGATGAGACCAAAACTAAACTTTTTGGCCTACATGCAAAGCTATGTGGCAGAAAACTGTGCACATTAACCTAAAAACAACATCACTGAAACAAGGTGGTGGCAGCATCGTGCTGTGGGTATGCTATTATTCAGCAGGGATTGAAAAGGAGAAGATGGATGGAGCTAAATACCGCACAATTGGAAGAAAACCTGTAGTGGAAGGGTTAGATTCAAATGATATTCATGTTTTAGATCAGCGAGACCTAAATCCAATCGAGAATCCTTGAAAATTGATGTTCACACATGATCTCCATCCAATCTGACCGAGTGTGAGCCATTTCTCAAAGAAGAAGGGGCCACTTTAAAATTAATTTATCATATTCCTTCCACTTCACAAGTCTCTGCTATTTTTATGTTCTATCATATAAAATCCCCCCAAAAAATTACATAGAATTTTGTGGTTGTAATGTGCAAATAAATGCGGAAAAGTTCAGAGTATAAATGCTTTCTCAAGGCACTGTAGAAAACCATGCCTGACGCTGGAAGAGAAAATATTTTAAAAAGTGTAAAGTGTATCTTGATGCAAATGAGCTTGCTTGAAAGTCGCCATTTTTCAGCTTTTTGTAGCTTCTACAGAAATAATATTATGCACTATTATGTTCGTACACCTTAGAGACGATGAGCAAATAAACAAAATGTTTTAACATAGACTTTTGTTCCATGGCAGCAAAGAACCACGAGATTGAAAGTGAAGAACTGGGCTACTTTGATCTACTGTAGTAGCAAACAGTGTCCAGTAAGAGGCAGCGTTTCTTCTCATCTGACTGACCACCATGCCTCTCTTCACTCGTTTCTTTTCTTTTAGTTACTTTTTGTCCAGAAAACACACAAACCTACAAAGACTGAAAATATGCAGTCAATAGCTGCATTTCAGTTTACTGTTAGTGGTTAAAATCAGTCCCGTAATCATGCCAGTCTAAAAGATGTGACTGCTGGCAGGAAAACAGGGTAATTGAGGGCTTATTCTGATCAACAAATGTACTAATACAATTATCTTTAATGGTGTATTTGTAGAGCCAACTATGCCCATGTCATCTGAAAGGACAGCAGCCTGACCTGTTTATGGGTCCTTTGTAATGATTGTGTGTTCAAATCCAAAAGAAAGAAAAGGATAATGGCAGAAACCAAATACTAAATAACTAAAATAACCAACTTCATGCACATTATCTGTACCTTCTTGACAAATACAAGAACATTATAACTTGTAAGCCTTTGTTTCATTGTTTTATTAACGGTTCAAAGGCACTGCCACAAGTACCAATACCTGTTTTAACTGACCATGGTATAATTGTGGAGTATTGTTAAGTGGAAGAAAAACAAGAGAAACCAGAGCCTACAATGCAGATGAGCCAAAGGTTTAAGGAAACCTGAGTTTCCTTAAGACCTCAGCAGAGCCACAGGCTGATCTCCTCCATATCACGCTGCATTAATGCAGTAATTTATGCAAAGGAAGCCCTGCTAAGCATTTGTTGTAAACACTGTACGGTGCAAGGACATTTTTCCGGTAGGCTGACATTTCTGAATTTACAATCCGTTCTTAAATTAGGCTTGAAAAACATTGCGAAATGTAAATAATAATATTAGTTTTTTACTTTTTTAATGAAATTCTTAAACTTGCATAACTTAAGTCATTTTAAGTAATTCTATTTTCCTGACCATGCCTGACCAAAATATTGCTTAGAAAGTTTTGCAAGATTAACAGTGCATGGGTATAAGTAGTTTTACGTTATAGCTGATAGAGCCATACTCCTAATGAGATGTGAATAAAGAATCAACTAAAAGAAAAATCACAGTTATTGAAGCAAATAAAGTCCAACAGTTAAAAGTCAGTAGTAAAAGCTTATTGTAGTGATCATGCTCTAAAAATGATTATCATTTCTGTTTGTTAATCAACGTCCTCACATATGACATTAAACCCTGCTGCAGGTGTGCTGTTGATAGTTTTATCAGCTCTGGATCAGGGCAGCGGACAGGAAAATGAGTAAAAGTAAGAGGCTGCAGCAGCAGAGAAAGGCATTCTGTGTTGTGAGATGTTTAGACGGTAGATTTACTGTAACTGGCCCAGTTTGTGCAGCCTGTCACACTGTTTAAATTCCAAAAAGTTTCCCAGCCGTGGAGATGCAATTCCATGAAAACATCGGCATTGAGAAGAAGTATTTTCCTTCCTACTTGGGAGTCATGGATGCAGGGGTTTTCGTACTGACCTGCCTTGTGGCTCTTTGGTCTGTGACTGTCCCCTCCACACCAGCCACCGGATTTTTAAAAGGTTTCAGGGGCTATAAAGTGTCCATTAAACCGCTTTTACTATTAGCCCAGGAAGCTGGTAGGATATAGCTGCTAACCGCTGCCGCCACCGGTCCAACACACACACACTGACAAGCACAAGCTTGGTGGTCAAACACAGTCGGTTTTGAGCACACAGATACATGCAGAAATACACAGAATTTGGCCATAATGATGACCGCAGTGCACCGTCAGCACACACAGAGACTCAGAGCAGCTTCAGAGGAGACTGATGCTTCTCAATTCAGTCATCAGCTTATTTTTTATTGCAACAAAGAGTAGCAGAGGTATTTTAGTGATTCTAAGAACGAACAGAACACAAAACAATTACTATCTGCCAAAAAAACATTCAATGTTTATACTAATAATACAGCTTTATTTTTCTGCTCCAAGTTAAACTGTAGCCAGAGGCAAGATCTTCTTTCAATGGAAAATATGTGATGATACAGAGACTTATATACTTATTTTTTCAGAGTGAGGCCATCTATGGTCAAATGCTGCTGCTGCTGTAGTTTGATTCTCATCTTTAAGTAAACTGGTTTTGTAGAGGAAAAGCAAAAAAAATACAAGAACAATCTAAATAATATGTTTCACAAAAAGCTAGTGAGTTTTGTTCCAGGTTTATGGGTTTGAGAATTCATTTAGCTGAAATTATTTTTCCAAATTAAGAAGTTGGACTGCATATTTCATGGTTTCAAACCTGACAAAAATATGGGAAACAAAGCACCCCACCTTAATAGAGTACTGCTGCTCAGTGCCTTGCAAAAGTCTTCACATTCTCCACTTCACATACAAACTTTAACTCAAGTCAAAACTTTCTGATTTGGGGCAGGGCGGATGGAGTAGCTTAGAGCAGGCGACCCATTTGCGGAGGCTTCAGTCCTCTACGCAGCTGTCCTAGGTTTGAGTCACAGCCCAGGAGACCTCTCTGCATGCCCCTCTCTCCGCCAGGCTTCCTGTCTGCTTGCTTAAAATAATAATAATAATAATTAAGGCCACTAATACTTTTCTGATTAATTTGGCATTCCCAGTCTGCTAATTTTCCCAAATATATTTGCCTTTCATGCCTACTTCAGTCTGAGTTTTAACTTTAATTTCATATTTTCTTGCTTTTTTCCCCTTTTTCCCAGACACATGCACATTTGTGGCTTGCTGGAGGTCATTTTGCAGGGCTCTGGCAGTGCTCCTCCTGTTCCTCCTTGCACAAAGGCGGAGGTAGCGGTCCTGTTGCTGGGTTGTTGCCCTCCTACGGCCTCCTCCACGTCTCCTGGTGTACTGGCCTGTCTCCTGGTAGTGCCTCCAGGCTCTGGACACTACACTGACAGACACAGCAAACCTTCTTGCCACAGCGCGCATTGATGTGCCATCCTGGATGAGCTGCACTACCTGAGCCACTTGTGTGGGTTGTAGAGTCCGTCTCATGCTACCACGAGTGTGAAAGCACCACCAACATTCAAAAGTGACCAAAACATCAGCCAGAAAGCATAGTACTGAGAAGTGGTCTGTGGTCCCCACCTGCAGAACCACTCCTTTATTGAGTGTGTCTTGCTAATTGCCAAAGATTTCCCCCTGTTGTCTATTCCATTTGCACAACAGCATGTGAAATTGATTGTCAATCAGTGTTGCTTCCTAAGTGGACAGTTTGATTTCAAGGAAAGTTTGATTTACTTGGAGTTATATTGTGTTGTTTAATTGTTCCCTTTATTTTTTTGAGCAGTGTAGCATTTTGCACGTAAGCTCCTTCCCCCTTCTTCCACATGTTTGCTGTGTCTCCTAAATAGCTTGAAGTAAGCTGGACGCAAAACTTCTTTTGGCTCTTTTTCAACAATTACTTTTTATGCCACTTAATGGCATACCTACTTGTGTTTTTGTTCAATAACCTGGTCTAGGCCTTTGTTTTTTGTCTCCCTGCACCCCAAGCTCACACCTGTTCTGTGTTTTCCCCTGATTGTCTTGTCACGTTTGTCATTGGTTCCCCCTGCTGTTCAGTTTTGTATTTAAGCCCGTTTGTTTCCGTTGTTCCCCGCTGGTTCCTTATGTTATGTGTATGTGCGATTTTGTGTGTTAGCTACCCTGTCTGTGTCCTGCCTTTGATAGTAAAGACTCATCTTACCTGAAAACCTTGAGCTTCCGGAGTTCTTCCCTGCATTTTGGTCCATCAAAAACCCATTTTATGACGGACCAAGCGGGAGGAATGGTGAGGGAATTCAAGAGGGGTGAGATTCTGGTAAAACTGTTTTCCCACCTTGCTACCTCACCCAGCTCCCCATGGAGGAGGCTGGAGATAGCTGGCAGCCTCCAAGACTGGCTCGAGGCGAGGAAGGATATTTTTCCTGATCCTCGGATTCACCACATCATTGAGGCCGGGCCACAAAGGGCCCTGGGAGAAATCGTCGCTTCAATGAGGAGGCCTCCTGCCCCCTCCTCCACTCGCCTCTCCACTGAAGCTGGAGGCGGCTTTCCAGCTCATTGTTTAGCTCATGGTCAGCCACCGCCACTGCTTCCGACTCCTAATCCTGTTCCTGATCCAGTTCCGGAGGGATTCATGGATGAACCGCCTCCACACCCCGATCCTGTTCCTGGTTCTGTTCTGGAGGGGTCCCAAGCCGAGCCGCCCTCACACTTTGTTCCGGTCTGTGAGAGGCTTGTGGATGGGCTGCCTCCAGTCCCTGCTCCTGTTCCCGGTCCGTTCCTGGAGGGCTCCGAGGACAAACTGCCTCCATCCCTGGTTCCTGTTCCAGTGGAGTTTGTGGAGGACCTGTCTCCACTTCCTGTTCCTGTCCCTGGAGAGTGAGAGGACGCACCCTCTCTGCATGCTGGGCCTCGGCGACTTGCTGAAGGTCCCAGCGGTCTCTGCACCGATCGCCTGGGTTCCAGCGGTTTCCACACCGCGCCTCTGAGCTCCACCGTGGGTTCTCCTGGTCCCACCGCCGGCTGTCAGATCATCGGTTCCTACGTTGCCGGCCGTCTGATCGCCTGCCCCCATGTTGCCGGCCTGCTGATCGCCGGATCTGCCCAGGAGACCTGAGCTGTGTGTCCGTGCAGCTCCTCCAGAGCTACCATGAACCTCTTAGTTTCTTCTCTGATTAATGCTTTCCCTGCCTGGCTTGTCAGAATAGGTGGTCGACCATATTTTGGGATTTTTTTTATAACTCAACAATTTCTCCACAGCTTTTTTCCCCGACATGTCTGCTGTGTTCTTTGGTACAGGGAAGTTTCTTCCAGGGTTTCCTTGTATTTATCTCCACTCATCTACCCATTCCCCTTGCTGAAGAAAACCATCCCCACATCAGGATGCATTGTAGGTCTAGATTTTATTTAGAGATATTAGGTTTACATTTACACATCACATTTTGTTATATTTGTAGAAATCTTTGGAAATCATGCAACCTTGTTTGAGTATGTTCTACTTCATAAGTCTATCACATAATATCATCAGAATCAGAATCAGAATCAGAATCAGCTTTATTGCCAAGTTTGTACATACAAACAAGGAATTTGACTCCGGTACACTTTGCTCTTTGGTTTTTGTTTTTGCACTACAGAATATACATATTTACAATGTACAATATACACATATATAAATAAAAAGGTGCATTTGCAACATCTGTATGCTGTTGTTTGTATTTTTATTGAATGTTCAACAGAGAAACAGCCTGGGGGAAGAAACTGTCTCTCTGGCGGCTGGTTTTTGTGAACAGTGCTCTGTAGCGGCGGCCTGAAGGCAGAACTCTAAACAGTTTGTGTGCAGGGTGTGTGGGGTCTGCAGAGATTTTAACAGCTCTTTTTCTGACCCTTGACCTGTATAAGTCCTGGATGGAGGGAAGGTCAGCCCTGATGATTCTCTCTGCAGTCCTGATTATTCGTTGCAGTCTGGACCTGTCCTGTTTTGTGGATGAACCGAACCACACGGAGATGGATGAAGACAGGACAGACTGAATGATGGCAGTGTAGAAGATGACCAGCAGCTCCTGTGGAAGGTTGTACTTCTTAAGTTGCCTCAGGAAGTACAGTCTCTGCTGGGCCTTCTTCCGAACAGTGTCTATGTGTGAAGACCATCTCAGGTCCTCAGAGATGGTGGTTCCTAAGAACCTGAAGTGATCCACAGCCGACACGGTGTTGTTGAGGATGGTGAGGGGGGTGTATGGAGGTGGTGTTTCCCGAAAGTCCACCACCATCTCCACAGTCTTGAGTGGATTTAGCTCCAGGCAGTTCTGACTACACCAGTGTACCAGCCGATCCACCTCCTGTCTGTATGCAGACTCATCACCGTCCTGGATCAGTCCAATGACAGTGGTGTCATCTGCAAACTTCAGGAGTTTCACGGACGAGTCTGCTGAGGTGCAGTCATTTGTGTACAGGGAGAAGAGGAGTGGGGATAGAAACACACCCTGGGGGGCACCAGTACTTATTGATCTGGTTCGGGAGAAGATGCTCCCCAGTCTCACCTGCTGCTGTCGGTCTGTCAGGAAGCTGTTGATCCACTGACAGGTGGAGGCTGGGACGTTGAGCTGGGTGAGCTTCTGGTGGAGGATGTCTGGTATGATGGTGTTGAAGGCCGAGCTGAAGTCTACAAACAGGATCCTGGCGTAGGTCCCTGGACGGTCGAGGTGTTGCAGGATGAAGTGTAGACCTAAGTTAACAGCATCATCTGACGACCTGTTTGCTCGGTACGCAAACTGCAGGGCGTCCAGTAGAGGGCCTGTGACGTCTTTCAGGTGCTTCAACACCAGCCGCTCAAAGGATTTCATGACCACAGACGTCAGGGCTACAGGCCTGTAGTCATTTAATCCTAGGATGGTGGGTTTCTTGGGCACTGGGATGATGGTGGATCGTTTGAAGCAGGAGGGGACCTCACACTTCTCCAGTGACTTGTTGAAGATCCGGGTGAAGATTGGAGCGAGTTGATTTGCGCAGGCTTTCAGGCATGATGGGGAGACGTTATCAGGTCCTCCAGCTTTCTTTGTTTTCATGCGCTGAAAGAGCCTGTTTACATCATCCTCAGAGATCTTTAGTGAATGTTATGTAACGACAAACTGTAAAGAAGTTAGATTATAAATACTTTTGCAAGGTCCTGTATGTTAAAGTCATTTTTACCACCTCACTTTTTTTTTATGGAAATATTTTTTTAGAAAGGACATTTGGTCAGTAAGTCTAAAATAGCTCTTAAAGCTCATAATGGGAAACTCAATGACAAGGACAAACAAGAAGCAGAAAAACAGACGTCGAGAAGCACAACTGAAGACTTTCAGTCCATGCAGGAGAAGAGAAAGATGAGGGTTGGATGTCCTTGTTTTATTATGGTTTAACTGAGGATTTATGGACTATACCCGTATCTATCATCACACAGTGTTTCTGATTATTTCTAAAGGCCTTTACCTAATCTACACTGCATTTTCCATCAGTATTCACATAGCCCCCTTAAATATACCAAGTCTGAAAAAATAATAAATAAAAAAAGGATAATGAAATTATAGCATTGCAATGACCATAAAGTGTACAAAATCTCTATCTGCCAAATAATCATTATACACAGTGGATAAGCACTCACATCCTGCACTGGGAAAAATTCCCAGGATGCATCTCAGCCAATCAGATTAAAGTGTTTTAAATACCTGCTCTTCATCTGAAGAGGCCATCCTCTTCATACAGATCACCATCTGGGAGTCCAACCTGGTTATTAGAGCTCAGAGGACCTAACAGACACACATGTGCCTGACTTCTCCCTGTTTTCTGCTGATGTTTTATGTAAAATACGTAAAATTGCCTTTACCAATGCACTTCTGAATAACCTTGAGAATCCATATGTGCCCAAGACAAGCCATCTTCTCAAATGTCTGGAGAGGAGACAAACAGACTCGCTGACATTCCTTAATTACTGAGTGCCGTGGGGATGAGACGCTCAGGTAGCCTCACTAGAGGAAAAGATGTCAAGGTTGAAAGTCAGACTGAGGGGCAGATTTTATTGCCTCCTGCTGAGCGGCCATCAGACAAATGCATTTATCTTTAACTATGTAAAAGAAGGAATAAATCCCAAATAGCATAAATAAAATACACCATGAAAAGAAGGGAGGAGAAGGAGCAGAAGTTGGCTTGGATGCAGTCTGAGGAGAGATTATCTGTCTCTAATGGCTAACTTGTTGACAGCAATACTTTTCGCCACCCCTATCTACACAACTAATGTTACAGTGGGCCCCAGCACATAACGCACCCACAGACATGCACTTCCTCTCCTCTTTGCAGGGTTTATCAGCCCTGTTGTCAGCTGGCTCAGGGATTTATGAAGATATCAGACTCTGAGACCATGAAAACCACGAGGTGAACAGGAGACGTCACCGCCGGAGACGACCCCGACTTCCTCTCGGTTCCTTTGCAGCCGATGCATGCTGAAAACAAATCGGATGATCCGGTTTTACAAGCTTCAGCAGATGGAAAAAGTCACTTTTTCTGCTGCATCTCACATAAATCTGTCTAAATGATTCACAACATATTAAACAAGATTTCTGAATGAAATCCGGTCAATAAAATGCATTTATTACTCATCTACAAACACAAACACACACACACACACACACACAGGGCTTTTACCATTCAAAATAAACCATTTGTTTCAGCTACAACACTAAACTAAACAAGTGCCATAGAGAAAATATATGAACAGTTTAAACAAAATGTTTGGCAGAGAAGCCTTAATTTCTACCAAACATGAACGTAACTTTAAGTGAGGAGCATTTGGGATAAAGTTAGCATAAAACCTGAGAATGAAGCTAAGAAACAGACATATAGATCCAAAATGTATCAAAGTTTGTTTTAAAAAAGGATGAGACCTAATGTTAAAAATGAAGAGTTAAGTTGTTGATTGTTTATTGGTAATGAGTTAATAAAAAGTTAGTGATCTGTGCAGAATAGATTTTGCCAGTTGCGTGTGTGAGTTTGGTCGTGTGTGTGTGAGAGGAGGCAGAAGGAGGAGGTTGCCCACAGCACTATTCATGCTGGAACTGCCACTGTATGTTACGGGATGGTCAGATGGTGAAATAGAAGCTCTCTTCATGGCACAGAGATGTAGAAGGTCTAACAGGTGCTCCAACAATGCAGCAAGACCCTCAAATAGACAAAAAACATTTACAATCATAGTTGTTTTTTAGTCATTTTGAAAGTGATCAAGGATACATTTTTGGATCGCTTTTATGTTTAAAAGCTATTTTAAAAGCAATTTTTCTTTTTTTCCTGGTCATAACACTTTTTAAACTATCGATAAAATTGTGTGTGTGGTTTTGTGGAAGACTTCATTAGGTTCTTTTGCATCTCTGCTCCATCAATGCTTGTTGTCCCATTTTTGGTTAATAAAAGTCATTCTGAGAGTGTGGATTATTAATTTATTAAATCCTAATTTGAACAAGGGTCTCTTCACAGTCTTTATGTTTTTGTATACGATATTGTTTTGCTAATTTTGTACCTTCATTTCATGTTTCATGTCTTTATGCTTAATTTAGTTAAACTGTGGCAATTTTATGTCGTTGTAGCCATTATACTTAAATTGCACAAATGGTTAAAAAATCTTCTTCCTTCATGGATGTCTTTACATACAAAAATGATAAAATTATGATTATTTTGTCAAAATGACAAAATCTTATTTTTGCCATATTACCAACAACTAGTTTAGAGGATTTCAATCAAATTGTTTGAAGAAAAATCGTTACTATATCTTTAGCAAGGCACTGTTTTAGTAATAAATTTCGGAAGTAGAAGAAAATATCCATGCTTAACTCTGGCATCAGACCATGTTCAATGTCTCTGCTTATCCACAGCTGCAAAAGTAGTATATATTTATAAATTTCATATGCATAGCAGTAAATCAACATGTTATATCATTTGTTATATGAAGGCTTTTCACACAGAGTGAGTCACTGCAGACACTTGTATGTTTTATGATAGCTGTCAGAATGGTGAACTTGGTCCAGAGTTTCCTCAGAGCTGCAGTTAGTCAGACTTGGATTTCAAACAAGCGCCTGCACGGCCCAGATGAAGGCCGAGCAATTTCTCCATACTGAGAGAAACATTTGTGCAAGATTTCGACCAAAATAGTCCTGGTCTGCACCGCAGAGCGGGGAGCGCTGCCTTCATTTAGGTCGATGGGGTTGGCAGACACACACACACACACACAGAGACAGATAGGCTGACTTTCACCACTGTCAAGGGTAGCCAAAGTCATATGGAATGAGACCGTGACAGTGAAAACATTAGTGTTGGACATAAATTCTTCTTTAAGTTCAGATAAAATAAAGACTAAACCTTTTTCACCTTGACTACGTGTTGATTAACTCATGCAGTCAGTGTTCAAGTTTAAACCCATCATTTACATTGAAAAGCTGCTACAGAGTTTAACTTGCTGAACTTTCTGGCAGTGGTGCCACCAAAGGGGCCCCAAGGTGGTGGGGGGGGTCTATGGTTGGACAGACATTCTTACATATATGGTATATTTTATGAATTTAAGAACACACAACTTTCAGTAGACCGCACCGTTTCACTAAATATTTCATATGCTTATAGATAACCTCTATGAGGATTCCTTCTCTATGTGCTATCATCATAAGGCATGAGCAGCTTTTAAAATGTATTATTTTAAAACATGTATTTTTCAAATGGTTTTTCACATGTCCAGCCAGGTATAAAAGACAAGTCAACAAATTAATAATGCTACATATTTTTAAAAACTCTCAGCCTGTGCATCTTTTGATACTTCAGTATCGTTTCATTCTGGTCCATGGTATCAGCATCTAGTGAAAGCCAAAAGCACCCCCCTCATAAGAACTGAAGATTAGAACCACTACTTTACCTGCAGGTCCTAATATGATGCATTGTACTTCAGCCTTATAAAATCAAGGCACCAACTACTACAATCTGCAAAAGTACTGTTTAGGTTACAAATAAAATGTCAACTGTGAGCCTTATTCTAACAACATAGATAGGTTTGTAACTTTAGAGACAAGAACAGCTTAAAACCAGTGCAGAAAAAAAGAAACCCAACATAAACTGAAGGCACGTGCTCTAAACAAAACTAACTGGGTTCACCTACAACGGAAATGAGACGAGGAAGCTGCAGCTTAATGCATTCTGTTACTTTTCATTCAGACTATAATACAGGCAACTATAGCTGGAATCTGCTGGTATGACTATTAAAATTAAAATGTGAATGGGAGCAGCTGTTTTTGTAATTTATGTCAGCAAAGAACAGAAATAATTAACATAATCGATGTGCCAATTACTGAATGACATCGTGACCTACATATATATTTCTAAACGTTATTTCAGACTAAATAAAATAAATGAAAAAAACTGTTTAAATTGGAGCTGTGAGCTCAGCTCAGATTGTTTAGGTGGTGAACTATGAACATGAAACAATTCACTCTAGCCTCGCGGAAGTGAATTTGGAACTAGTTCTTGTTAAGGGTACAACATTGATTACCAACCAGGATCTAAATTATAGACAGACTGGTAAGTGCCCAGGATTTCTGCTAGATTGCCAACCATGCACATTTGAATAAATGTATGAGCTTACACTGGTTTGGCCAGTAGGTGGCAGTTTAAGGAGTGACACACTAGCATTTTTTAAAGTCCCTAAATGTAGATGCAACTATACCATCAATACATGTACAAGAAAACAGCCTTTGAATGCCTGTCCACTATAGTCACCTTGCAAGTGATGACCAAGTGCCGTTCAGATTACTTTAAAACACAATGAAATAGCTGGAAGCAGATACCAACTTCAGTGTCATCAACCAGTCATCTTGACATAAGATATGGGGCTCCCACTCATAACGGGGTGGACAGAAGTTTTTTCTTTGTGTCCAAGTGCTGGTACCACCCCCTAAAAAGATGATGCCCTGGGCGGTGAGAGATAGCAAAAAGCTCTAATGACTTTTGGGGCCCTTGGAACAAAAGGTTAATTAGTTACACCTGTCTTTTTTTGTTCTCTAGAATACCCATTACCCCAGATAGTGAGGTAGAGTGTGCTACACTAAGATTGTCAGTAACCAGCACTACTAATACCTGGCCACCCATTTGAAAGACTCGCCTCTGCTTTCAGCTTTTCCTCTAAACGTTATTCCTCAAACATTATTAACTAAGTAAGACAGTTCCGACCTTCTCTTCTTCTCTGGAGTAGAATTGCTGCTCAGCTCTGCAGAAAAAGTTTTTCCTTCCACCATCCGAGGTGTTGAAGTCTCTGTGTCCAGTTGGAAACTTCACACTCAGCGCTGTTTTTCAGGCTGATCCTGCTTCAGTTTTTTTTTCTTTGCTTTGTTTTGCGAGACGCGCACAGATTCCTTCAAGTGCCACTTTCTGGAACCCTTCCTTCCTTAATTCATTTCACTCCTCGACGTCTAAAGTCCTCTTTGTCACAAAAGCGGTCGTTTTTATGAGGCGGTGCAGGGTGGTGGTGGGGGTGTCCAAGCGGCAGCAGCTGCTGCTGGAGCGTGATCCGTGGAACCTGGTCCGGGACAGTCCCAAGTTGTCCCGCAGGAATAAAGTCCAGTTCTGTGCTCCGTGCTCTCGGCAACAGGTGCCAGAAATAGTGAGATTTCTTCACAAGTTTGCAAATCGCTTCCACAGAATTACGCACGGAGGGAGGAGACCGGGCTTCCCAAAGTTTTTACGCGCAGAAAAACAGAGCGAGAAGTTGAAGCTACAGGCACAGAGGGACTGGAGAGAAATAACAGAACTCTGGACAGGGTTTTCCTTCACAACTGTCCTTTGCTCTTATCTGTCCACCGCTGCAGAGAGACAGGAGGAAAGGTGGAGGATGCAGAGGGGAGAAGAACTCCTTAGTTTTCAGGCTTCTCCTAATAAAGAAGCAGAAGTCACTGAGAAGCTGTCCTACAGTTAGCGGCTGATAATCAGCTTAATGAGACCCACCTGTGAGATTCTGCACAGTTGCAGCACAATTACAGTTAATCAAGCCTTTACTGTACAGACCGGAAGTGGGTATCCACGAACTACATTTACTTGAATACTTCGAAGAGTAGTTTTGCTGCACAATACCTTTTACTTCTACTTGGGTAATAGTTTCAAAACATGCACTGACACAGCTCCACACAGCTTATAGTGGAGACATTTCTTTTATGCACGCAAGCTGTGAACAAATTTAGTCACTGGAAGTGGTTTCAAACATGTTACCTGCTGTAGGTCTTGCTTTCAAAAGTTTTAGGGTAGTAAAAAAGTGACATTTGCAAGTTTACGGTTTTCGTGTGTGGTCTTTTTTTTTTCTTCTTCTTTTTTCTTCTTTTTTTTCTTCTATTATTTAAAGGTCCCAGAATTTTACATTATTAAATATTTTATCTGTGTGAATAAATCACTTTTCCCCAAAAAAATAAAAATCTGACTTTACAATCAAACTATTAATAAGTACTTGGATAGTTTTAGCCCAATACTTAACTCTACCACTACTTACCTCTATTCGTTGTTTTTTTTTATTGATAAAGGTGATTTGGCACTCCACCCTGGGTGACACTGGCTAGGAGGGCATCTTTGGCTAAAAAAGGAGAAAGTTGAACCCCAAACAGGTTTTCCTAGGACTGGGACTGGCACCCCTCCAGTCCTATTGTTGTATGCCATGAAAGCACTATAATAAAAAATGGACATATGTTGCAGGTGGCTGATGATGCTGAAGTTGATGTGTGATTGGCACTAAAATGGAGGGCTAGTATGGATCACCTTAGATGTGGACAAAGCACTACAAATAGTTTTTAATAAATTACTCGACTAGCATCAAACAGATCAATACATTTTAGTTCCTGATGTATTGGAGCAGTTACATGATAAAGTACTGTGTTTTGTAAAGCCCAGAGCTGCATTTATGCATGAACCACCTCTGCTTCTATATGAAAAATAATATTTTCAAATAATTATACTTAAAACCGAAAAATCTGAATTTCCCTCCAATTTCTTCCTTTTTAATGCACCACAAGACAGAACACTCACCAACTTTGGTCTATAAACATGTAAATCTACAGCATATTATTTCATGAATTTTAGGTGAGGTTTAATAAAAATCAAATGAAGGTTGTTGGAATGCACAAATAGGGATAATCTTTTAAATCTTTTATTTTCTATTGTATTCCAATCGACTATCTGTCAGAGAAACCGTAGAACATTTTTTTCTTTTTAATGTGTATTTATCCTTGAAATAACAAATGTGATTCAGCATGTTAGACCTTGTAGAAAACAGGAACTACAGGCATCGACCAAGAAAAGGCTTATCAGTAAATCCCTAGATTTTGGTATTTTGTTTTTTGTATTGCACAGTTATTTATTGTCTGTCTCAGAAGTACCTTCTTTGTTTACAATAGTTGTCTACCTGACTGGTTAATAATAACTTTTAATTTCCTTAATATATATTTTATTTAAAGCCAGAAACTGTCAAAACCAGAATAACCAGGTCAGACTTTATAGAAATCCAAATCTGTAGTTTATTGCTGCATCTGAAGTCAGTCACAATTTAATTAATCCCACCACTTTCTCCCCACTCACAAAACAATATCTCCAAACAGATCTCTGATGGTTTCAAGAAGTAAACTTCAAGTTTTTTCTGAAACTTTAGACATGCAAGCTTTTGGTTAAATTACCTCCTTGTAGTTGCTTTCCAGCAGTTGATAAGAACCTGATATTCATCATGATGACGAATTCTCCGGACTAACTCTGAACTCCTGACTGGCAACATTTATCCCTTGCTAACACAAACTGGAAATATTATTTTATTTCTTCAATATGTGGTTCACATATTTTACAGGAATTTCAACATTCTTTTTAATTTCTGATGACATCACACCAGTGGGCTGCAAGGAAAGAGTCAATAGGTCAAGTGGTTAAAAAATATAATTTATATCCCAGCATGAGACACAAAATATATAGAAGGAACACTGAAAATGTTGAAATGGACCAATTATGATCAATGCAAAAAATAAAAAATTGCTGAAAATAAAAATTCAAATCTAAAAAGAATAAAATGACAAATGACAAAAACATTAATTCAACACACAAAATAAATTCCCAATGAAAACACAGGTTATAAAGAAAATAACAGAAATGAAAACACACCAAAAACAAGAAAAAACACAAGGTGCCAACTGAGTGAAATACAGATGAGTAAAACGCCTTAAAATAAAGGCAACTTTTATTGCAGTACACTAAACTCACACTGAAAACTTTAGATAAATCTAACTATAAATCTGACTACATTTAGTTGGTAAACAAATCAAGAAATAACAAATTTAACTAAAGCATTTTTCACATCAAATTTGTAACCTCTGACATTCTGTTTCCCAGGGGTAAAATTATTATTTATTATCATATATAAATTATTGGACGTTTCTCCCTACCATCACAAGTGTAAACATGTGACGTTTGCTAAACTTTATTGGGACTTAAACTGGAACAGTCTGCCAACAAACACTCCTGGTGGGTCTGACGAGAAGCAAATTATGAGTATGTGGAAGAACGTACTGTTACTATACTGCTAAGTAATGTGGAGGACCTGCTTGTTCTCCAAAAAGCCCTTCCTTCATTAATGGAAACAAATTTAATTCAAACACTAAATGATCTCTATGTGTCAAAAAACCTGACTGAAATAAGCAGAAATGTACAAATTTAACCCCAACAGAAAAAAAACAACTTAAGGCACATCTGACAGCTAGGAAATCTTCAGTAACAAACTACAAACTTTTTCTAGCATGGTTAATGGTTGTTTTGTTTCTGTTGGACTTGTACAAGCCTGTTGCTTCCTAATCTGTCCCTGTCTGAGCTGGATTTAATCTCAAATCTAAATTTCCGAGAGCTCGGACTATTAACCTGCCAGCCGGGGGTTTAAAGGTGAGTCTGTTTGCCCACATCAGTGAGTCTGAATCTGTCTGCCCCTGTCGCTTTGTGGTTTAAAAACAAACAAAACTGACAGAACTGGAGCAACAGAAGGGGAAAATGTCATTAGTGTTGCAGGATGGTTGACCTGTCGGCGGCTAACAGCTTCCTTTAGCAGCTTAACTCCACTGATGTTTTTATTTCCCTTAAAGAGCTTCCTCCTTCCTTTCTCCATGATTCAAGCATCCAACCAAGACTACAGTAACTGATTTACTTTAGGAGACGTTGAATAGCAAACCAAATCACGACTGTAATCAATCATTATTTTAGCATAAAAATCATTCCATCCGCCTTGAATGTGTGCTGTAAGCTGTTTGTTTTGTTTCCTCTCCATTACCTTCTTCTTCTGTCCCTTTTCAGTCATGTTTGATGGGACGATTGAAACCACGGCGCCTCTAAGCCAGCATCCATTAAATATGGGAAGAGTGAGGACATGCTTACTGTAAGGTGAAACACAAATATCTGTTGTGATCCTGTCTGTGTACAATCCCTGTAAAGAAAGACATGAACAAATAAAAAAATAAGTAGCTAGAGTTCTATTTTTTTTACTGGATTTGAATAATTAAAAGCAAATTTTCAGCTGCTGCAAGTTTCCATTTAGCAATAACTCAGAGCAGCGGGGAACTCCTCCCATCTGGTGCTCCCAGCAGGATAAAACAAACACAACTTCTGTTTGGCAGTAAAACTGTGCATCACATCCCACACACTGTACAGTAGCTTCATCCGATTTCAATGTAAAATACAGCAGCAGGCAAAACCTTCTATGTAAAGAGACAGATTGTGACTGGGTTAAAGCTCATGAATACTGAAAAAAAACATTCTTCTGAGCAGCAATGTTGAGACACCCCTCCAGAGACTTTCCTTACTTTTTACACAATGCATAGTTTGTAGAATAATCTGGATGCTTGGTCAATAAATGTGTCTCTAGGTAGAAAAACAAAACTCTTACACATCAGACATTCTGTCTTTATAACAATCTATTTCAATTCAAACTTTTTAGATTTTGATGCCCAACATTTCAAATTTTAATTGACTTTCTATTTGCATTAGGTTTAATTTAGAGATGCTGTCTTTCATTGATGCATTTCAGGTGTTTCATTTGAGAAAATTAAGAGCCAGATTAGGGTTGCACACATGAAAAAGCTTCAAAAATTTACAGTTTAAAGATCTGTAAAATTTTAATCATATTGTCCCTGCTGTGATGCCAGAGAAAGTGCTGGAGGTTGCACTTGCTGTATGGGAACCAGATTAAAGCTGTGCTGCTCCTCCCACACCTGTTGCTCTGCATTGCCGGTCAGCTGGCATGAAAAAGGCTCCTAGAGTTTCCCCTCGCTTACAAGTAGGCCTAATGTAGCTGTTTGAGATGTTTAAAATTGCAAAAACCCTGTTTGTTGGAAAGAAAAGACTTATGTAAAGCAGCAGGCTGCAGGCTTGCTACCCAAGCAGATATACCATCTAACTACCAAGCTAATAATAGCTTGTTATAGTTATGTGATAACAATCTGAGGAATAAGGATGTTTAGCTGAAAACAATAATTAGATTTAGCTGGTGTTTACAGTCTGTGAAAATCACAATGTACTACATGCTATCAACATGGTTAATAATCAATGTTATTTTATTGTAAGCTGCAAAAAGTCAATTAAACAGGTTTTCTTTGTAAAAAAGAAATGTATAAATATTGTGGTAATAAGGTAAGGCTTACTAATAAAAGCAAAATAGTGAGTAAGCTACCTCAAACAAAAAGTAAGCACCATTTAACAAACCCGTCATTTGTCTACAAGGATCTTTTTAATTTGACTCATTTTTATTATTACTGCTGATTTTTTTTTTCACTTTTACAAAGATTACAAGAGAATGTCTTTTAAATTAAGAAAATATTTGTTCCTTCAACCCAAGAAAAATATTTTGCACAATTTGAAGACCACAGGCATTTCATTCATTCATTTCAATGTGGCAGGAGGTGCTCTGTACAGATGGTTCCAGAGTAAAAGACAATCGAAATATTTGGTTTAAAAGTGTTGAATTTAACATCGAAAACTAAATAGTGCTGCACCAATCTTCAATTCTGACTGCTGATTGCCAGGTCAAACACAGAGAAATCTGATTATTTATTTATTTATTTATTCAGCTGTCAATATGAATTAGTGGGTAAAAAAACAAATGTTTTATTCGGTAAAGAAGGCTTCTTATTGGAGAACATCTTAATAAAATGTAACACATTTTTTCATTAAAATAAACTACTATGAATCTGTTGGAAAGCAGTTTTTTCCAATGTTTAGTTTTTTAAACCAATTCCATGGGTTGTATCAGAGTAAACCTGTTAATTTCATCTTAGCTCTCAAATTCTTGTTTTAACAATATAAACTTCACATAAAACTTTCACCATAAAAAATTGTAATTTAGCCTAAAATTCATGCAGATGTGCATCAAAATGTTGCACCAAATGAGAAATAAGAGTCATTTTCAAAGGCTTCAAGGTTAAACGTTAGAACAGTTTTTCTCTGTAAATAAATATTTACGTACAGATGAGTAATGTTTTTGCAGACGAGTTAAAATGAATTCAGTGGTATGTGAGTTTCAGCAGAGATGATAAAATGTTGCTTGCTGCTCAGTGTGGCGTGTCTCCACTCTTCTACCTATCTCTTTCCATCACATAAATCAGCGACTCATACAGCCGTATCTCTTCCTCCTCCTAGTCGCTCTGTCCATCCCCTCTGCCTCACTCCGCTGGCTTTTATTAGGACAGTAGATGGAGAAAACAGAAGCCCCTGCCGAAAGCATGCACATAGACTGGGAGTGTTGCCATATGTGAAGGTAAACACATGTTACATTTACAGACTGTCGGAAGCTCGTTCTCAGAGCACTGTGAGAAAGAGAAGGAGCACATTCACCTGAAATTCTGAGCAGAAGGTCAAGCGTCAGGTGAGGGTCAAAGTCAGGGCTGTTGAAGCACATTTTCTGGTTCAGTGAGCGTCTACCAAACATCCATTAAGAAAGTGTATGTTTGTGGAAGCCTTCTCTGTGTCATTGATCTGTTTGCACTCCTAAAAACGTGTCAGAGTCACAGTTAAAATCCAAAAATTCAAACAGTTTCCACGCGGATGGCACAGCAGGAGTCAGTGTGTGTCTGTGTGCTGAAGAACTTGTGTGAGACGAAGCCTTTCTGAAGGATATCGGCTCAGATAACGAGGCCCAGGGTATGCAATCCTGTCCCTAAAGTAGGCGGAGAGGAAAATAAACCACTTGCAACAAGATAACAGGCACCGTTTAGTCTGCATGTGGAAGAAGATAGAGAAAGAATGAAGGAGGCGAATGGAAACCAGAGGAGGGTCTGCAAGGATAGGATACAATGTTATGCTTAGATACATACAGAGCTGGTGTCCATAACGTTGTAACAGATTGGGGGCCACCCCAGAGTGGGGGCCACCCCAAAAGCCTGTGTCGCACTTACTTAGACCTCAAAATTCAATATGTCTGCCTTAAAAATAAAACGTAATTATAGTTGATGCAAGAAAACAATGTTTATCTTCAATTTAGTGAATCATTAAACTTTTCACACACAAAGTTCTGAATAATCTTCTTTAGTAAAAATGCTGCTGCATTGTTTGAAGATACCAAACAGAAAGATTATTATTTGATCGTATTACTATTAGCAGTTAGCCTGGTCACCGAGCACATCAATTAGCTAATCCCACTAGTTTTTAAATTTACAACTGGGGAACAGCTAATATGGATTGGATTTCATTCCTACATCCAACTTCCAACATCCAACTCTGGGTTCAGAGGTAAATGAAAGTAGCCTAAGTAGCAAATAACGCTTGGTTCAAAATCATCAGCTACAGTTTGGACTGTGCACCTCTGTTTTAAAAGGTTTCTGATCAAACAAAAATCAATGCGCCTGATTAACCCAACTTTTTCAGCTGTTCGAGCTCATTAGCTCTACCTCACAATTAATTTGGTTGCATTTTTTTCATTTTTAGTACCACTTAAAAAGCAGCCCAAGAGCTACCACTGGCTTACCAGGTTGAGAACTGTGGGTTTAACCAATTTTCTTTCCACTGAAGGCGACTGTTTGGTTCAGATGGTTGTAACATGTTTACAACTAGTTCTTCCAGCAGGACAATCTTCACAAACACACTTTAAAACTAATTTTTTAATTTGATACAGCAGGTCAACATTCAGCTTCTATACTTCAGAGCCATTCAAGCTGTTTCTGTGCCAGAAAGACCAATCGATTTCAGTGATCTGGGGACAAATAGTAAGCCAGAACTATAAAAAAGATTAACAGCTAGCCAAAAGTACACGGTTTCTCAGGTCACTAAGGGTCATTAATCCAAATATTAATGGGAAATAATGTAGATGTATATAGTTTAGGCTGTATCTATACTTTTAACCCTGTGTGATTAAGAGAAAACTCAACTAAGTTCAAAGATATGCATGAAATTCTACTTTGTAATAATTGCTAAAGTTGTTTATGGTATTATCCGTTCACCCTAAAATGTAAAGGTTCAAATAAATTGTACATTTCTAAAGAAATAAACCATACATGCCTAACACCTTAATGTTACCCCTCCTTGTAGACTGTGGCCTCGTTTACATTCGCCTCCTCCATCTTCTTCCACATGCAGACAAAACGGTGGCTGTATATCAATTTATTTCTAAACAGAAACTGTAAAAGAAGAGATGCAATTATAGAAACTGACAGGAGACAAAACAAAGGTGAAGATAAAGCATTCATTTATTTCATTCTCTCACATCCTGATTTTACATCCACAACAAGTTCAGAGTGAGTCGCAGTAAGGGTCAATAAAGAAACAGAAAACATAGGAATAAATTTACCACACAACCTTAAATCTGACTGAGTCTCTTCCTTAAATAAGACACACACAGGTTTTAAACCATCCATAAACTCTGTGGGATCAAGACATTTTTCCTTTAGGAAGCCAGTGGCTTTCATTTGTGCATAAAAGCAGGTAAGAGGCCAAAATTCACAACTTTTATAACTTTAAAACCAGTTTTGAGATTTGAGAACGTAGCGTAAATCTTCAGGCCTTGCGTCCAACCAGGTGACTTTTTGAGAGACAGCCTGAAGACAGATAACTGTATATCCTCAAAACTCACACAGATGATTAAAAATAAGAAAAATCTGTGAGCATCTGAAATAATCTGAACCTCTGGATCATGCCAATACTGTCGGTGCTGAACTCAACAAAAACAAGAAGATGACTTTGAGCAAGTCTTCCTGGTGGAAACAAAGCGTAACGAACATGCAACACACATCCATACAAACCAATTATTCACAAACTGACAAACGAAAACGGATTTTGACACATTATGAAGCAGATCAACCAAGATGTGATAAATATTTTTATGAATACTTTCAAAAGAAACAAGAAAAAAAATCTCTCTATATATACATATATATGTATATAACAATCTTCTTTATTCTCAGAAAGAAATAATGATGCTTTAGTTAGTTCAGAGTTAATCTGTTATTAACTCTAAAGGGACAGTCTTGAGGAAGATGTTTTGAGGGATTATTTGAACCTGATTTCAGTCTGGGCGACAAAGATGCTGTTTCCCAGAAGTTTATAAGTGATCTATATCTACAGTACATCTGTGTGTTTGAGTAAAGGTTCTTTTGCGAGATTTGTTGTTGTTTTGGGTTTTTCATCATGAGCAATGACAAATGAGAAACTAAAATGTCGTGATATTAATTAAACATACTCCTTTACAATGTACACAACCATATGGAAATTAAAGTTCACAAAAACTGGAGCACCCTCCACATCTGTTTGCACCCCTGGTAAAGGTGGGTAAAAAGTCATAAAATACATTAATCTTTTATTCCTGCAGCATAATTTCACATTAAAATTATAGTAAAATACTATTTTCAGAACATGTATTAAACAGAGAAAAAAAACATGTAAATAAATATTAACATTACCTAGAAAATAAATGCAGCAAAAATATTTTGTTTACATTTTACTTTTCAAAATTTCTTAGTATCTATAAACGTCTACTTAGTGATCCATGACTTTCTGTTTCCCTTTGCTCTAAATATGACATGACACAGAGGCCCATTTCTCTTATCTACTCTTCAAAATGGGAAACACAAGAAAACACAAAATTCTATCAAGGCATATGTGTTTTTGATCTCCAAAGGTCAGGCAACGGATACAAGAAACAGCTACTTGCTTAAGCTTGCCTATATTTGCAGTGAGTAGGTTAAAACGTTTAATTTAAACAAATTGACTGAAACCTTGAGCCAGGTTTATTATGTCATTTTAACAGGGAGAAGGATGGTAAAGGAGGGAAAAAAACCCAAAGCTCACTGTTAAATAACTGCATTAAAGAGTGGCATCTTGGGGGCACCAAGTCTCCATAACACCAGTTAGATTAGTCTTGTCTGGGAGACATGCCAGGAAAAAGCCTTTTCTTTCTACCATCACAAACGTAAACGAGTACTCTCTGTTAAATGCTTATTGGACTCTAACGGGCACCATATGTCAGATGAAACTAAGAACAGTTTTTTTACAAAAAAGCTCTAATCGCGTCTTTGTGGATTGAGACAAAAAATGTTATACATATGTTTTATTTAGATCAAATTTAAAATTTATGTTACAAATCTGTTACCCTGTGTTTATTTAAAACGTTGAATGTTAACTAAAGCTCTAAAATCAAATTTTGGTTTTCTGTTTTTGTCAGTTCAGTTTTGATACAGTATATAGTCTATTATAAAATAGTGCCAGATACTGGACTTTCCAAGTCTTCTGATAAAATGAGTAAAAGCCCTTACTCCCAGGACCTTTTCTGCCCATTTTCTAGTTAAAAGAAGAAAATAATGCCAGGTGGACAGAATGAGAGAAATCCCTCACACGTTTTAGGCAGAGTGCTCTTACAGAGTATGCTGAGTTCCACCTCAAGCCTACTTTGGTTCTGAAACGGTGGCCTGCTTTTTGAAAGCTCATGGATTGGTAGGCTTTGCCGGCTTGATTTATGATTTATGAAAGGTTAGAGGCAGCTTAGAGGGGGTCTTGTCTTCATTGGGTTCTGTTTAGTTAAAGATACTTGAGACTAAGCTCTACATTAGTGATCACTTCAGGTCGGTTTGGCATGAAATGGATGATTAATATGTGAAGGACCTGTGATGTTGGGGCCTGTTTTCCTTCAGAAGGCCCAGGGATGCTTGTTAGACAGCATGGCATCTGGGAAATACCACAACATTTTAAATTGAAATCTGTGGGGCCTTTGCTAGAAAATGACAAAAGTTGCCTTAATGTTTTTTTTTTACGGGATAATGACCCAAAACATTTGGCAAAACGAACCTTCTTCCATAACCATCTCAATCTCCAGACCTAAATGTCATAGCAAACCTGTTGGGTGAGCTGCAGAGAAGAGAGTATGAGAGACGATCGGTGGATGATCTAGAGAGAGTTTGTGCAAAAAGGTAAGGTCCAAGATCCTTCTCTCCGCTCCAACCTTGTGACATTTAATATTAGAAGTGCTGTCCAATAAGCAAAAGCTAGCTGTATAAATTATTAACAGTATAGCTACAAATAATTATATTACTGCAAAGAAAGATGAATTTAGTTTTAATCTTTTTACTATTTCTTACCAGGGGTTCCTATAAATGTGGAAGGTACCGAAGAGTTTTGGGACTTTTTATCAAACACCTGCAGAGAAAGGAACAAAAACTGACTCAAAGTTAAAAAAGATAGCAGCAAATGATGCAAAGAGCAAAAGGCAGCTGAAATAAACACACTAGAACTAATTAAAAATGTGGCAACAACGTGCAAGTCTAGCATCAGAAACAGCCTGGCAAGCCCAAATAATTTTTTTACACTTCTGTCTTAGGTTGAAAACATTTTCCCAGAGTGGAACCGCAGCCTGTGGGGACTTTAAGGTGGTTAGTTTAACAGATGGTCAGTACAGCAGAAGTGCTTTCTTTGTAATAAGAGTTAGAAAAATAGATCTATTTTAATTTAATCTGCCAATAAAGCACTTTAAACTGACCAAGGAACACTATTTCATTCAGATGGTGCTGTTTGTTGCCATGGAAATGTGTTTTTCTGTAACAATGTATACCAACCTTCCTCTTAAATTAGAACAACTAAAGCACAGAGAACATCACCAACACTAATTTTCTGTCTGTTTTAGGAGGATTGTGGCAGCCTGCAGGAGATGGGTGATTCTTTTTGTCTGTGTGTGTGTGCGTGTGTGCATGTGCGTGCAGGCTCAGTGTAACATGTTTGAGTTTTGCATGCAAATGAGTGTGAATGTTTCAGTGAGTCTGTGAGAGGTGTGTGCAAAGGTCATTCAGCAGCTGTCCTCCAACGCGTTGACGACTTGTTCCAAAATGTCCGGGCACCGGTCGGCGATCTGCTGCAGGACCTGGTTGGCGTACTCCTGGAGCTCCGCCCCCTCCCTCTCACACAATGCTAACTCCGCCTCCAACTGCAAGAAACAAAAAAGGGGGGAAAAGTAAGATTTTGTAACCAAGATAAAAGAGACTTACCCTTTCTTGGAATTCTTGATTTTTATTTCTTTTTTTCATACATAACATACAGCATTTTTATTTTAAAATTCGATAGGTATCCACACACTGATTTCTAGATTTTTTCTGAAGTCTTTAGAGGGTTTTAGACATTTAAGTACAACATACAAAGCTTTAGGTTCTTAAAAAGTAATTGGATCTTAACTTTTATCTACTTCACAAACTGTAACTCTTGAATTCGTAGGAACTTAAACCAAATACTGAATGCAAATCCTTTAAAGCACATTTTGTGAATATTCACACCTTTTAGGGCTGTGCTGGTTACCAATAGCAATGTATAGCAAGATTTTAAAACATATAAAGTCCTATAAATGAGATTCCAGAGAGAGTGCACACTGCTGGTCAGATACATAATAGAAAGCTATTAATTTTTTTCCTCAAATGTACTAATTCGACTTTATTTCCAATCAACAAGCTACAAACTGGGTGGCAATGTGTTTTAAATAAAACTACTAGATCATATTGTACATTTTCGTTTATTTTATGCTGTTACTGTAATATTCTGGTATTAAGTGTATCCCAATGTGAGAAGCGTCCGTATATACAAGCCATACAAGCATGGTTAAGGCAGGCACAAAACAAAACAGATACACATATTTAACTCTATGTGAGACAGTAATCTGAAAACACCACAGTGTAGCTCTTTCTTTTGAAACAGACTGGAACATTTCTGCAGCAGAGCAATGCTGTTATTTTCTTTGGCCACGGCCGAGCTGAGACGTCAAATCTAACTGGCTTAATGACCAATACATCTGTATCAATAAGAGAGGCGCTTAAACAGTCATGTAACACAAGCCTACATTTATGATGGTGTGTGTGTGTGTGTGAGGCCTAGGTCAGATATTGGCAAATATCCCCTCATTATATCTGAACCTCTTCACTCTCCTCTCATCTCTTAGCCAGAAAAACCTCAGTGGTATTTTATATTACAGTGCCGTTATTCATGTGTAAAACTGCTCTAAGCAATAATATTAATGATTAATGAAACTCTGCCCATGAAGCACATGCATATATTGCTGATTATCCATATATTGGCCTGTTTTTATTATTGGAGAAACTGAAATTGTTGATTTTTTTTAAATTGCAGGGCATGTTTAAAACTTGGCCCACACCAGGGAATAAAAGTCAGGATATCTGAAACCAGTTTCAAGCATTTCTGTTAAATTCTGGCTCAATTTGTGCTGTGTGTTTCCAAACAGTTCAACTGAATTTTGTTATATTATGATCAAATAAAAACATACAACATAAAACATGTATTCATTAGACTAAGCATCTATTTATAGGCTTTTAAAACTGCTTAAATTTTTCTCATGAATAATTAACTGCTACCTTAGACTTGAAATCCACAATATTACATGACGGGTTTGCTGACACTGCTAGTCAGTTTTGCAGAAAATAATTAGTGAGCAAACATTTTGTTTGGATCATAGATATCTGTAGGTATTTACCTGTGTTTAAATATATGTTTATTGTAACACTACATCTATATTGTGTTAATTTAAAATGTGAAAACTAAAAAAACAAAACATTTACTGAGAGAAGCCTAAGATTACCTTCGAGCTGAGAATGAGGGTTACCAATGATGCTTTGTTGCCTCCCTCATGAATAATGTGGTGCCTTATTATGAGGTGTGTGCGAAAATGAAGAAAAATGAAAAAAAAAAAAAACAACTAAAAATATGAAAAGTATAGCATGCATTTGTATTCGGCCACCATTACACTAATACCCATAAATAAAATCCAGGACAGCATTAATTAAAGAGGCAGCTAAGATGCCCATGATGACTCTGGAGGAGCTGCAAAGATCCTCAGTTCAGGTGGGAGAATCAACTTTTAGTCTTGCACTCCACAAGTGTGGTCGTTATGGAAGAGGAGCAACAAGGAAAGTCACAGCATGTTCTGTTTGCAGGTTGCCACAAGCCATAAAACCAGTATGTGCTCTGGTCAAAGGAGATCAAAACAGCATCATGCTGTGGGGATGCTTTTCTTCACCAGCGACAGGGAAGGTTGTACGGGTTGATGAGAAGATGGATGGAGCTAAATACAGGGAAACAGACTTGAGACTGGGGCGGAGGTTCACCTTCCAGCAGGACAAAACCCCAAAACATACAGCCAGAGCTGCAATAGATTAGTTTATATCTAAATATAAATGGTCCAGTCAAAGTCAAGGCCTAAATCCAATTGAAAGTTTGTGGTAAGACTTGGAAACTGATGTTCCCTCACCATCCAGTCTGATAGAGCATTAGATAATCTGGAAAGAGGAATTAGTGCTCTGATGTAGCTGGTACAGACAAACTAAAAGACATGCAGCTGGAAGCTCAGCATTAATGACTCAGTGGGCAAACACAAGTGAACACTACATTTTTCAGGTTTTATTTGTAGAGCCATTTTAAAGCCATATACCATTTTCCTTTACTTTATGTTGGTCCATCACATAAAATCCTAACAAAATACATTAAAATACATTAAGTTTATGGTTCTAGTGTAACAAATTGTAGAAACGTTTACAAGGTGTGCAAACTTTTGCAAGACACTGCATAAGATGGGCAATGTAAGGTCCTGAAATGAGCGATGCAACATGTAGACGGTACGGGTGGTGTGCTGTTTGGGGTTTTTAAGGGCTTTATGTTCCATTTGACGCGTGGGAGAAGCTGCTTATTGTCCTCTTAGTCATGACTGTGAAAGAACCAAGCTGCTTTAGGGAAAGGAGTCACTCAAGTGATTTGCGATGGCGTGGTAAATGTCTAAAACAGACCAGTTTATCCATACCTACCCTGGTGGAGGCAGGGCGTTGGTACCGTCATCTGTAAGGGAATTAAATCTCCATTTGTAAAAAGTTGCATTTAGAGATAAGGGTTTTAACGTGCACAGATAAGGGGAAACAACAAAATAGAAAACAATTTCCCAGAGAAAATATGCAGGATAGTTTAATGCCATGTTAAAACAGCAATGCTTGGCCCATTTTGGAGACCAGCCCCACTACACAACTACAAACTTACGTTCTGACTCATTCACTCTTTCCAGGGGATGGATATAAGAAACACATGATTCAAAAAAATGCTGTGCACCACTTAAAAAACCTTTGTGGGTAACATGAAACAGATTTTTGAATTTTAAGGAGAAAACTGCACTGCTTTATCAGATATTTGAGGAATCCCTACCACATGACAGACAAGGAAAATTAGATTTTAAGAAGAGTGGGGAGTTTTGAGCACATAGTCCAACTCTTATCACTGTTATCTGTTACGTGACATCTTTCACCTTGATTTTTATCATTTTTATCCTTTCGTATCAGTTCTACTAACCCTATCAGGCCACAGAAACCATTAAGAGTGTTTGTTTGATTGAGGGAGGGAAGGATTTAGAGGGCTCTATTTTACAGCGAAGAACAGTGACACCTCCAGCATCAATTTGACCATGTTTTTAGGTCATTTAACTTAATGGCTTTGCATTTTAAGCTGCAATCTTCCAGAACAACACAGCAGTAAAGATAAGGTTAGAAGGTGATTGAGAAAACATAATCGGTTTACTGCAGCTTTTCTCAAGCGACCTTGACCCATGCTTGATAAAATTGGTCGAAAAGACGCAAAGAAACATCCAAACGGGTAAAGGAAAACAGTTCAATTACAACCAGATGTGTATAATCCACAACATATCTGCATCATAGCTAAAAATTGTTTACATCAAGCTCTCATATAAATCCATAAGGAACGGTGGAACAGTAAATTTACTTAATAAACAGAGAAAAAGACTGCCTGTTGTGTTATAAGGGACTATCAAATCCAATCTAACTAGAAGGTATGCAAGTGAACTTCAAGTCTATAGCGAAGTTTCTGTTCAAGAAAAACTGCTATTTCCCATTTCCAGTGTTTTTTTGTAATCATTTGCCTTTTGTCTAGCTTGTTTCAAAGGTGTTTTTGTTCTCAAGGTTAAATTTTCTTCCTTTCTAACACAAATGTATCTGATAAGTATGGATGTAAGTATAAACAAAAAATATGGCAGCCAGAGAGATTTGGTTGGTCTTTCAATCAATAAAAATATCTCCCTAAACTGTTTTTATAAAAGCAGATCATTGTTGTAGGTCAGTACTTTCCAGAACTGGGGTCAGAACCTCATTGTGGGGAACTAAAACACCAGGTGGAGCATCTTTAGATGATCACCAGACATGAGATTGATTTAAAAGAAATAGTAACAGGGTATACACTAGACAGCTGCTTTATTAGGTTCACCGGTTTAATAATTCCTTAACATAAAAAGTGAATCCACCAATCACATGGCAGCAGTTTAATGCATTTAAGCAACTAGACGTGATGAGGATGACTTGCTGAAGTTCAAACACAGCACCAGAACTTTGATTGTTCTATGAACGCAAATGCCTTGTTGATGTTAGAGGTCAGAGCAACACGGTCAGACCAACAGTAGCTCCAATAACCCCTGGTTACAACCAAGCTATGCAGAATGCACAGCACCTTGAACCTTGAAGCAGATGAGCTACAGCAGCAGGATACCACACCAGGTAGCACTCCTGCCAACTGAGAGCAGGAAACAGAGGCTGCAGTTTTTACAGACTGGCTACAATACGACAATAGGATTATTCTCAAGGTACCAGTGGATTATGATAATATGAATATCTTTGAATTATGTTTTTTTTAAAACCTCACCATAGCTAAGATACTTTATCATGATTGATTTTCCTGCAACAGTAAGATTATATTTTGTCAATTACCTCGTGATAAACCGTAGGTTTACAGTTTTCCATGCATAAGCAGGTTATAGACACCCTTCTTTGTAAAATCTAAAAAGATAAGTTGTTCACCTTTTTGTTCAGATACATAACGACTAGCAAGAACAGTGTTTAACCCTTCTTGTTAAAGGAAGTGAGTTTTTTAATAACTTAATAATTATTCTTATTTAGTTGCAAAGCATAATTTTCTTGCTTCATCCTAGTCTATTGTGTCTTACTCTGTTAAATGAAAGCATTAAATTAGAGTGCATCATGGTTGAGAGTGAACCACTAGCTGTGCATCCAAACTGTAAACATATTGCCCACAAAGAGGCTTATTATGACAGTTTAGTTGGGGCATATAAGTCTCTGCCACCGTTATTTTATGGGTCAGAACCCTAAAAATGTGAAAATACTCTTTAAAACAAAACAAGAGTTGATCGGGAAACAGTTTTCAGGGCAAAGTGTCGGGGTAAGGACAACCTGAGCTTTTTCCAAATAAATTCTCATTAAATTTCTGATCATTCAACTAAATATCTGAGTTATTTATACTTTATCTATACTTTAAATGTTATTTTGACTTATTCAAGACATGATAGTGTTTCATTTTTACAATGAAGTATAATTCTTTGTCTCTGACCTCTCTGTGCTGTGTGACTTAAATGTGATTATACAATTTATTATACTAATAATAACAAACTTAACATTTTTACATCCTGATAGACTCCAGTGTCAGGAAGATGCTGAAATAATTGATGGATTTGTTGAGTTAAGGTAAACTCAGCTTTAAATCCGCTGCTGATCACGTCTCATGAGATCGTAGTGTGTGGTAAAAAAGAAATGTAGACGATTAATGTAAGGGGAGAGCATAGAAAAGCCAGGTTTGTGCTTCTTGCCAGAATGTGTGATACAGTAGTTTAGTTTTTAAAGTGACAGGTGAGGGAGTGAACAGCATGAGGTTAAAGATCCAATTCTAAATACCTGAGTGGCAGAAGGGTCTAAGGAAAGAAGGGAAGATGAAGGTGAAAGGGTTACGTGTGTGTCTGTTACACAGAGAGGGTCTGTTTTGCTTTTTTTACTGCAGCCATTAAAGCTCCATTATCATGACTGATCATTATCTGTCTTACGCGGACACACACATACACACAAACACTGTTCATTCAGACATGGGTTATCAGCTTGAGAATGAGGATGACTGGTAAGATGTGTGTATGCACTGACCTCCTGACACATGTTGCAGGGCTTGAACCTCTTTGCAGAGGAATGCTAATGTTTTCTAAAGGAACCATAAGTCAGCAAAGGAAGATAGGAACGTGAACAAACACTGACAAAGGAGAACAAAAAGGGGGAGGCAAAGAGGAAGAACAAATGTATCATTTTACAATCGAGGATTTGAACATGTTTGGTTTCTTGAAGATGGATTTTAATTTACAGAAACTTAAACCAAATGTCTGTCTCAATCTGCTCCATGGCTGTTTATTTAAACACCAAAACTTGATTTGACTAATTTAACAAGTATGTTCTGCGTAGTGGATATCGTGTCTCCTCAGATCAGGAAGCGATCAACAGGGCTCACTGTTAAAACTTTCAATTAATACCATAGAGTGCTTCGCAAAAGTATTCATTTCCCTTGGACTTTTGCACATTTGTGACATTACAACCACAAACCTTCAATGTAAAGAGAAAAAGGGAACAGACTGATTGCTTTCAAAACAGTTTAAAAATAAAAATATGAAGTGTAGCTGGCAGATGTATTCAACACTCTTTAATCTGATACCCCTCGATAAAATTCAAACCTAACCTCAACTGCATGTTCACCTGTCTGGACAGTCCAGTCAATGTTCCAAGAGATTGCTGTTCACAGACTCTCTCCGTTGAATCTAACTGAGCTTGAACGATGCTGCAGAAAAACTTTGCACTCTATATGTGCAAAGCTGCTGAGACAAACGACACAAGGCTTGCAGATGTAATTCTGGCAAAGGTGGTTTTACAACGTATTGATTCAGAGGGGCTGAAATGATACATTATGTTTTTATTTGTAAAACAAAATATGAAAGTCATGAATCTTTTTTCCAATCATGTAAGATCGTGATATGACAAAATGCGGAAAACAGGATATGAATACTTTTGCAAGGCACTGTATACAAAGCAGCAAAAATACCATAATCGAAAACAAAATCAATGAGCCACAGACTGTACCTGTTAAACCCTGAAGCTGCATTCACACTAAAATACTTATAAAAACACAGTATATTTTCTAAGATCTTAACCATCTTTGATTAAATATACTCTCTAAATAAGCTTGAGTTGCAAGAAAGTGTTGAGTAGACTGAAAGTCTAATGTAATAGAAATATAGAAGAAAAATAGAGAGAGCGAGGATCAGGAATCTGAAAATGTCTGCGGGGCATATCTGTATCTATTTCTACTCTGTAATGGAGGAAATTATATGTTGTAAAGTCTAAAGCAGAGTAGAAACAATACGAGGTTCTATAGAAATACTATTATGAGCAACAGAAAATATAAATAGGCCTCTACAGACCTCCATCCTTCTGCCTGTTTTTATTCGAACCATTTTGCTCTCACAGACTACAGTGTGTAAAATGCTTTATATGTTGGCTGCCAGAGCTGAACCGAGCCCAAAAGTCCCCACATTATGTCCAGCACAGTCGTAGTGGAGGCAGCTCAGCTAATAACACTAGCTAACGAGCTGTGGTGGGAATACTGCTTGACGACTTGCGGCTGAAACTGCTCCTGGAGGACTAAAACACTGCGCTCTTTAACATCTCCGAAGAAAGTGTTTGGTGGGCAAACCAGCATCAGTTGGTAGTTTTATTTGAATAGGCTATTTAATAAGCTAAACTGACTTTAGGAAACAGATTCATATTTACAAGCTCAGACTTCAAAGGCTTCGACCATTCAACAAACAGGGCTCATGAATCTGCAGATTGCAATCTAACTGCATGGAGTAGCTTCAGCGGGAACAGGATTTACAAGGCATATAAACCAGACTTAAAGCAGGTTAAGTTATAACCACCCTGATTTAGATTTTACCTTTTTATTCAAACCCAACTTTTGAAGAAGAGAGACACCAATTCTAAAAATATATATATTTCTGCCTTTAAATACTTTCTTTCTAATGCTGATCGTTTCATCTGCTGAAATTGCAAAAACAAACTGATATACTGTATTTTTTTTACATAAAATTCATAGGAAAGCACTACTAGCAATCCACCGATCACTGGTTTGTGGCCGATTATTTGATCTACCAGTTTTAGATCATTAAGACTGGTCATTTAGGACTACAGTTAGCAGCATTTTAAAGATTTTTCCTAGCCTTCCTAACAGTAATGGTCACTAATTATTTCAATGAAGAGTAGAGGTGAATCATGTCTGATTAGGGATGCCTGAGGCAGGAACTGCAGTTAGTGTAAAACAAAGGCATAAAGTCTAAATGACTAGATAGTTGACATTTAAACTGTCTTCAGCTTGGTAAAAGAGTGTCACTAACTCTAAATCCTGGTATCTTTGTGCATTCCTATGAGATTGTACCTTAATAATAATAAAAATAACGAAACTGTGGATTTCCAACAGGCTGCCAACATTTCCAAACTCAGTCTCTTCCATAAAAGAATGAAAGCTCAAAAAGGTAACAATGAGCAGCTTTGTGTTTCGCCTTCCTGGTATCTGCTGAAGTCTTGTTCTCTCTTGCAGCCTGAATAAACAGCAGATATGTTCCAGCATGTAGGACATACTGTTTTACTATTTTATTCAACAGTAAAAAGTTCACACTGAAGAGCATTACTGTTAGCCTGCTCTGATGGCATTTAGTTATTGTGCGTTCAGTGAGTGAAAAGACCATCACGCAGTCAGCGGTCAGGGCAAGTCAAGCTAAAAATTGTCAAATTCTGGTCACCAGTCAGCTTTTTGGTGTACCTCTAGGTTATAGGTATTTGTTGCAGTGCTTTTGTGCTTTACAAAGCCTTATCTTCATTAAAACATTTCCAGTAGTCAAGATACCAAGGTTTAAAGTGACATCGGATTTTTATGATAAATCCAATTACATTTATGGAAAGGAAACATTAACAAAATATTTCCAAAAGTTAATTCATGCCGCTAAAATGAACAGTTGTTGAGATATATGGTCATAAATGTCACAAAAAAGGCACTTCCAGACTACTCCTTTGCGCTCTTTCATGATGTCAAAGGGGAACCCAGGCACATAAACTCACTGCTGCTTCTGGTGTTTCTTTAAATATTTTTCAGTCACCATTTCAGTTCAGTTCACCATTAGTCACTATTTCTGGTGGCACAGTTGGTAGCACTGTTACCTTGCAGCAAGAAGGTCCAGGGTTCAACTCCCAACCGAGGGTCTTTCTGCATGGAGATTGCATGTTCTCCCCGTGCATGCATGGGTTCTCACCGGGTACTCCTGCTTCCTGCCGCAGTCCAAAGACATGACTTGCTCTTAGGTGTGAATGAGCGTGTGCGTGGTTGTTTGTCCTGTATGTCTCTGTGTTGCCCTACGATGGATTGGCGACCTGTCCAGGATGTACCCCGCCTCTTGCTGCTGGACATAAGCACCAGCTCCCACGTGACCCAATCTGGAATAAGCGGTATCGAAGATGAATGAATGAATATTTCAGTCACTATTACTATCACAAGTGCTGCAACGAGCGGATGACCATCTATTTTTGCCAGCTGCCACAGCACGACCGGAGTCAGTCTGCATGAATCGCACTGCACCAACAGGAAACGAGCACAACATCTGGATGTCTATCAGATATCCCGACCTATGACATCATTTCTCTTGTGAATTCAGAGGTTTCTCGTTCGAAGCAGTTTTTATAAAGTCCTTTTAATGGGATAACCACAGAAAAGTGTCCGACTCTTCTCCTGCCGTTTGGAGCACTGAGGAGTAAAGGGCCGTCCCTCCACAATCTGGAAGTGCACAGTTCCAGTCAGCAGCCTGAAAGAAGGCTGCTCTACTTTTCCCTCGATGACAATCGAGATAGAATTCAGCTATAGAAAGCTTTAAAAACTATTACTCAATTTAGTAGGTTTTTAATTGTATATTTTTGCTAAAGATTTGCATTAAATAACAAAAACTGCATTGTGAAAATAATATTATCACTGCTGTAACAATGCGTGTGTAACATTATTTTAGCAGCAGCAGGAATAGGTGCTGCTCTTGGGCCCATGCCTACACTGTCAAACAACCATTATGAAGTAAATTCTTCCAGCACAGCTATGACATAGGGCTTGAACTTGCTGAGGGAAACATCTGCTCCACTTTTGCAGGATAAAAATGTGAAGCTGGACCTCTGCTTTGGCTACCTCTGTGAGGACTGCAGCACTTTGGATAAAAAATGGGAAAGAGTTGAGAGTAGAAAGCGGCTTTCTGCACGTTTTACTGTGTGTGTAAATTGAAGTCTTTGGCCTTCACCTGTCGCCATCACCAGCTTGTATTTGCATTACCATTAAGTGAGGAAAGAGAGGGAAACACAGCCGTGGAAAGGAAAGGCAGCGGCTGAAGTGGGACCTGAAAAGAATGAGCAGCCTGAACAACGGTGACTGACAGAAGGAAAGTCAACATGAACAGGAAGACTGATAGATGGATTTACAAGGATAGAGAAAACCAAAAGAAGCACAAAGGGAAGAGAAAGCGAGATAAACAGAGAGAAGGAAAGTTCAAGGGTGAAAGGTGAGATAGACAGAAAAAAGTCATAGGCATGTAAAAAAAAAGGTCGGCTGGTACAGCCATTAAGCCTAGATTCAATAACTTTGAAAACTAGCAATTTGTCAGTAATGACCAGTGAAGGCCAAAGTGTGCATGTGTGTGCTTTTAATTGTGTGGAAATAGGTAATGAGTCTGAGTCTGGTGGTCCAGTATTTTTTCCTTGTTTCTGTGTATTTTCTTTGGTCATACTATAAGAACACAAAAATCCCTCGCAAAGAAAACAAAAATCACAAAAATGTTGCATTATTTATATCAGACTTTGTTTATGGACACATTTGGAGTTTGTTTTTTTGTGCTGTGAGGCAGCAGGAGATAAGTCAATCTATTGTTTTTAAAGTGATGAAGTGCACTGTATATACGCGTGTGTGTAATGATCCTATGTGCCATTATTTAAAGAAAAAACAATCATCCTTGGAGCACGAAGCAGAGCTGCCTAATGAAAGCCTAGACTAAAGATCCCAAACCACAACGCTAAACAAACGGATGGGCCTAAGTTTCTGCTCAACATAAGGGCCAAACCTTACTGCAGTCTACAAGTGCAGTGCTTTGCGCGCAGGTAAGACCTTTATTGTGAAGTATGTGTAGTGCATTATTTGTTCATTTATATTCAAAATAAAATGTCTTGAAATAAAATGTGAAATAATGTAAGAGCCAAGATTTAGCATTTAGAGTTTTGTTATCCTTGTCCATTGTTTTGATTCTGGACATTATTGACAACCATACAGCAGTAAATGATCCAACCTAATCTACATAACACATATTTACAGGCATATCTACACATCAGCACTACTGATTGAGTTAGATTTTGTGTGCATGTCAATGTCTGATGCATCTTTACGCATAGGTTACAGTGCCTTACTGACGTATTCCTACCTTTTAATTTTTTAGGATTTTGTCACATAACAATCACAAATTTAAATGTAGTAAACAAAAAGACACATTGTCAGCCCTCTTGACTGATACCCCTAAATAAAAACCAGTGCAACCAATTGCCTTCATTCATCATCTGATGTCTATGAGTAAATATAGTTTATCTATGTTTATTTGACCATAAGATGAATCCTGCTGTTCTGTGAGGCTTAGGTTAATAAAACACACAAGACATCACACAAAGAACTGTACAGTTCAACATCTGAAAATGGAAAGAGTAGGGAACAGCTGTAATTAGAGAAGCATGGTGACTTTGGAGAAGCTGCAAAGATCCACAGCTCAGGTGGAAGAATCTGTTTAGGACAGCTTTTGGTCATCCACTCTACAGTCCTAGCCTTTATTGAAGCAAGTTATTACTGAAAGAAAGCAATAGGAGGTCGAACATACTTGCAGCTATAACTGCAGTAAAAGTGTGCTCTGCAAAGGATTGACTCAGTGGGGCTAAATGCAAATGTATGCCACAGGTTTCAGTTAAAAACATGATTATTTTCTTACAAGCTGCGAGAGAGGATGTACCTCCTTTTTGCCATGACTGAATGTTTTAATCCGGGCGGATGCTAAAATACTACTTACAGACACTAATGCACACATCTGGACTTCCAATCCCATTGTTAACCGTGTATTTACAGTCTGCACTATCAGTGGTGATGTTTAAGTTTCAGCTCTGCCCTGTCCTGTTTTTGTATGTCCTGTCAATCAGAATTCACCCACTCTTTAACCTTAAAGCTACAAGCTGGCTTTCATACAGACACATGAACGGACACAATGTTCCTGACAGTTAGTAAAGATGGCCTCCTTTCCGCCAAGACATCAGGGCATCAAACTGGAAAAACAATGATAATATACACTGGTAGCCTATTATATTTTATTCTATATCTAGACCGAAGCAAACCGTACAATTTTCTGTGCTCAGATACATCTGAATGTTGCCAACAGTGAACATGGACACTGGCAGAAGGTAAAACAAATGACAAAAGGTAAAACTCCTTTTGTCAAACAAAAGGAGTTTGTATCCTCTGTCCCCATTATCCCTACCTTAAATGAAAGTGGATGCATAAATAATATGAAAAAGAATGTAGGTGGTTTGCCCAATAAATAAAGAGAGCCATAATAATGCTGAGGACATTGGTAGGGACATTTTTCAGTTCTATTTTGTTTCAAAAATGTGCCATAAAATTAATTGATTCCTTTCCAAAGGTTAATTAGGAACTATATAGGCAGCTGCAGCACCTGTAATTTTAAAATAAATGTTTAGTTGATGTTATATAACATCAAATATTATTTTAATGGACTCTAAATGAGCTTTGGCAAGCTTTGGGAGATACTAATTGATCAAAAAATCTTTATATACACTACCGGTCAAACGTTTTAGATACATTTTCTCACTTAATGGGTCTCTTTATTTTCATGACTATTTACATTGTAGATTCTCACTAAAGGCAACAAAACTTTGAATGAACACACATGGAATTATGTAGTAAAAAAAAAGTGTGAAATAACTCTAAATATTTTTATATTTTAGATTCTTCCAAATAGCCAGCCTTTGCTTTGATTGCTGCTTTGCACCCTTCGCATTCTCTCCATGAGCTTCGTGAGGTGGTCACCTGAAATGGTTTTCCAAAGAGTCTTGAAAGAACTTCCCAGAGGTTCATTGAGAAACGGCCAAAGGTTAATATTTCAGTCATCGCAGCAAGGGGTGACTACTTTAAGGAATCTAAAATATAAAAACATATTTAAATTATTTTTACATTTTTTGTTTGCTACATAATTACATATGTGTTCATTGACTGTGTTGACAGTGTAAATAGTCATAAACATAAAGAAAACCAATGAAATGAGAAAGTCCTGCACAGTGGTCAGAGGGATTTTAAGCCATTCTTCTTGCAGGATAGTGGCCAGGTCACTACGTGATCCTGGTGGAGGAAAACGTTTCCTGACTCGCTCCTCCAAAACACCCCAAAGTGGCTCAATAATATTTAGATCTGGTGACTGTGCAGGCCATGGGAGATGTTCAACTTCACTTTCATATTCATCAAACCAATCTTTCACCAGTCTTGCTGTGTGTATTGGTGCATTGTCATCCTGTAACACGGCACCGCCTTCAGGATACAATGTTTGAACCATTGGATGCACATGGTCATCAAGAATGGTTCGGTAGTCCTTGGCAGTGACGCACCCATCTAGCACAAGTATTGGGCCAAGGGAATGCCATGATATGGCAGCCCAAACCATCACTGATCCACCCCCATGCTTCACTCTGGGCATGCAACAGTCTGGGTGGTACGCTTCTTTGGGGCTTCTCCACATCGTAACTCTCCCGGATGTGGGGAAAACAGTAAAGGTGGACTCATCAGAGAACAATACATGTTTCACATTGTCCACAGACCAAGATTTGCGCTCCTTGCACCATTGAAACCGACGTTTGGCATTGGCATGAGTGACCAAAGGTTTGGCTATAGCAGCCCGGCCGTGTATATTGACCCTGTGGAGCTCCCGACGGACTGTTCTGGTGGAAACAGGAGAGTTGAGGTGCACATTTAATTCTGCTGTGATTTGGGCAGCCGTGGTTTTAATGTTTTTTGGATACAATCTGGGTTAGCACCCGAACATCCCTTTCAGACAGCTTCCTCTTGCGTCCACAGTTAATCCTGTTGGATGTGGTTCGTCCTTCTTGGTGGTATGCTGACATTACCCTGGATACCGTGGCTCTTGATACATCACAAAGACTTGCTGTCTTGGTCACAGATGCGCCAGCAAGACGTGCACCAACAATTTGTCCTCTTTTGAACTCTGGTATGTCACCCATAATGTTGTGTGCATTTCAATATTTTGAGTAAAACTGTGCTCTTACCCTGCTAATTGAACCTTCACACTCTGCTCTTACTGGTGCAATGTGCAATCAATGAAGACTGGCTACCAGGCTGGTCCAATTTAGCCATGAAACCTCCCACACTAAAATGACAGGTGTTTCAGTTTCATTGTCCAACCCCTGTAGTTCAAGCTTTTTTTCTGTTGTACAAACGTTTTCCTTCCACTGAACTTTCAGCACTCTGTGAACAGCAAGATTCTTCAGCAGCTACCTTTTGTGAGTTACCCTCTTTGTTGAGGTGATTGTCTGCTGGACAGCTGTTCCACATGACTGTTCGGATCATAACCTGAAATGTCTGAGAAACTGAATTTTGTGTTTCTTAGTAGCTGTAAGCCTGAACAACAAAAAACTGAAACGTGGCACTGTTTAATATGTGTGTATAAAAAAAAAAAATATATATATATATATATATATATATATATATATAAAACCTAAATTTCCATTTTTTAAAATAAAATAGTTAAAATAAAGTAACTTTCTGTTAATATTTAAATTAACTGAGATGCATATTTAACTTGACTCAGCAACAATTATACCAAAACAATTAGTTAAGCATCTGCTTCCACACAAAAAATGCCACAGTAAGAACTAAAACAACTTACAACTTATTGCACTAAAAGTTAGTTTTAAAACTAACTTTGATCCACTCTAAAAACATCCAATACTTATCTTTTTGTAAAAAAGAAGACGTATGTAAACCCACAACCCAATTTTCACTCAATATAGAGAGATCATATTATAAGACTGACGTCTAAATTTAGTATTTTGTGGCTTTTTTAATTGCTATAACTTGCAGTTGTACATACTGGCTTCAGAGTTCATTTTTCTGAAGTTTCTCCAGTTTGGGCTGGCCAAAAAACACACGCAGTTACCAACCTGGAACTATTCAAGTTTTAGCTGATAGAGAGTCACACGCTGACATTTCAGCCAACAACACTTCATTTATTTTTATGGTACAAAACACACACAAATGTATAAGCTAAGGACTAACAGTAACACATACTCTAGTGAACACATCCACCACAAATTCTCGATTGCGGTCCAAACAGTAAGGTGGAGCAACACCCTCATGCATTTGCATGAATAAAAACACAGAAAATAAGTTTCTTTTATCACCATACTTCAGACCAATAAAAGGGACAGAAAGAGACTTCCTGACTTTGTGAGCGAGAGCGGAAAAATCTGATGCCAGCTCTCTTCAGTCCTCATTAGAGGGGTCATTGAGCCATAAAGCTTATTATTATGACTATGGTAGAGAAAACAGTGCTTTCTGGATAACCTCGTCGTACAAGACAGTGTTGCTTTGCAGTTCAGCCGAAGTTAAACAGAAAGATGAAACAAAGGGAGAAAAACATAATATATTCAAAGGCAAGCACATCCAAGCAAATGTCAAAAAGATATGTATGTGGGACCAATTTGTGCAACTTTACTGCTTTCATGCTTCACAACAGTCTGACTAAACAACAAAAAGAGTTGCCTTACAGTATGCTACCAACTTCAACCACATCTGGCACGACTCTAACATCTGTGGTCCTAGAAAATCCGCACTGAAAGCTTTTTGACATCCATCACTCATGTGTTTGTGCAGAACAAATATGCTTCCGCTTTATCTGATCTATCAATCCACATCGTCTTCTCATTACATGAGTGGGAAATACATCACCCCGGATGCCCTTTACAGTTCCTAAAGCTTCAAGCCTCATGCTGTTTATGTGTTTAGAGGTTTTCATAACATAAAACACTTCCGACATAAAATCAGAGACTAAGGATTTAAAAAAATTCTAATTTAATAGTGCTGTGGAAAAATGCATATATCAAACAACTTATCAGGACCTTCTGTGAAGCCAGATGGTCCCACATCTAGAAGTTAGTCACTTTAAAATAAAACTTTAAATTATTATTATTAAATCTACTAACAACAACCTATCGCAAGCTGGGCTGAGAACAGAGCAAAAAAACAAGACATCAGGTTCACTGATGTTTCTATAAAATGGATAAAATACAAGCTGCACAATATAGTGAATCAAAGTCAATATCCTAGCATGAACGTGCACAAAATCATAAGCACAAAATACAGCTTGGATGCAATTTGGGTATTTGTAGCCCTACGTAATTAGGGTTTGAATGCTAATAATGTATTCGTCTACTTGGATGTAGTTTCCCCGCCCTTGATGCCTAAACCTGACATAGATCCTCCATCATTACAATCGTGATGATGGTAAAGAAAGGGAAAGGAAAATGAAGGTTAATCTTAACTTATCAAGGCGCTGTTCCACATGAAATCCCAAATGCATGCTTTCCTAATATTGTGCAGCAATAAGTCTACTGGCTGACAGGAGTCATATCAGGTCAGCTAGGTGTGTTGTGGGATTCTAAGCATTCATTGCTAAACTAGTGCAGGTAACACTGAGAGCACCTCTGAAGGTGGACTGAACGAAGCCATCCTCCATCCGTCCTGATTGCTTTCACCTCTAGATTTATGCTGTTCAAGTGTGACTGGATCAACCAGGACGTAAGAGGCTGTACAGTCATTGGTTTAACTAAACCAACATAACTACTGAGCGCAATAAGTATTTTGCTACACTGGTGTAAATTCCAAGTAAAGCCAATAAGTGATTTGAAGTTTGAACCTTACCATCACCAGAAACAACACAGTCCTCATCAAACTGCCTGTTTAAAGTGGGACAGCCAACCCTCCAAATATGGGACATCATAGACGTCTTTGGTGTCCTTTTCGTTATTATTGCAGGTTGCCCACTCTAGTCTTTATTTAGTCCAGAAGTGTCAGGCTTGGTGAAGCTGTTTGATATATCCAAACCAACTTCCTACCACATTTAGACAAACTATTATCACATTTTAATGTTGTGTAGAGAGAAGGCAGTTTTGTCTTAAATAACTTTTGCAAAGAGTCAAAAAAATTAGGGGAAACTACGTTAAAAATCCACCAAGCAAGCTAAATTCATGCTTACTGTCTGCTCTGATCAGAGACTTGAAACGAGAAAACCTGTTTTTCGATTGCTTTTTAGTTATACAATTTGTAGTCTCAGGAGTAAGCAGAGAGGCTACATTTATGCATCAGGTCTTTAGTTTTATTTTAATTAGCCTATTAAAATTCTGTTAAAAATGTGCAATGCTTTTTAATGGTCCTAGGTGAATTTAGTTAGTTAACTCACTGGTTTTTCCTGTTTGTCTAAAAAAAAAAACTAAATATATAAAGTAGACTTTTATCATACAAAAACCACCGATAAAAGATCCAGAGTAATTAAATGTTGAACCTGGACAAAACTGTAGTCAATAGTCAGTTTGGAGAAGAAGAGCTCAGGAGTTCATGAAAAGTTTGCTTTTGAACTGAAGATGCAGGAATTGGCACAAATTAATGAGACTGAGAAAGTGCTTCTAGTAGAAGAAATTATTGGTACAAAACGAGACCTGCTAACCATATGGAATCGCAGTCGTCTTCTCAATTTTAACTGTTTGCATTATTGGAGAAGCTAAGAGTTGCTTGGCCGCAAATTTGCCAAGCTGCCTTATTTCCAAGTACATGCTGTAACACGGAAACTTTATACTTAAAAAAACCTAAATACCTTGGATGGATGTTATCTACACTTAAATCCCTAAATCTGATTGATCAGCCATCTTAGTATTCTACAACAATAATGTAATTGTCCTAATAACGTGCAGTCATAGAAAATACCCCAAACCTTTATTTGTTTGTACACTGGAAATCCCTCTGGAGCAAAAAGTTTTATTCTGGTATGTCTGGAGTTGCCAAAACAGTGAAAATCTATTTTAAAACATGGATTTATGCCTCTTTGTAAGTCCATCTTTCACACTACAGGTGGAAATTAGCATGAGCTACTGTTTTAGCAAAAATTGGACTATCACGAACAGAAGCCTTCACTGGTCCCACCTGATAACTGTGCATTCATGTTAAATCAGCAATAAAAATGATGTACTTAATTTTGTTAGAGTTTGTGTTTTACATGCTATTTCAGCGCAACGCTAATGGCTTTACAGAGTGTGGAGCATTTTAACAGAGCCAAGGAAAGGCTTGTAAAACACACACATTTACCACGAAACAGAGAAGAGAGGCTGGCACACTGAGGCACGGCGGTCTGGAGGGAGTCTGTTTGTGTGTCTGAGTGCGTATTAACAGGGTCAGTCAGGGTGATGGCGACACATGATGAAGGAAAATGAGAAACACGGGCCTGAATGAAAGAAGGCTAGTGTGTTCTTTGCAATTGTGTATAAGCATGGTTGGTAGCAAAAAAAAACATGCATGGCGCCAAACGGCACGGCCTGACTCTGGGTGGGTTTGGACTCAGAAATAAGCAAAAAGATTTAAATTGTGAAGGGAATTGCTGTTAAGGGAAACATCCCACCTAAAATATAGCTTGTAAAGGCATAAAAACCTCAAAACCAGCACAGACATGGAGTGAATGACATGTGAATAAGAAATTCAGAGTTGATGCAATGACTTTGGGGGAAATGTACATAAAACGGGGATTAGGAAAAGACTGCAAGGACAAAATATAAAATAAACTAAATGAACATGATAAAATGATGAGAATGATAGAAGCATATTTAATCTACAGGCTGAAACCTATCCAAAAATACTAAAGGCTGCTTTATAATATTTTGAAAATTATCAAGTATAATTTTAAACCGGATCAGAATATAAACAGGCATTTATGCTCAAAGTAAAAATACTAGAAAGAGATTAAAACCTTTTTTATCTTTGTAATGACTAAATGAACACCTGTTTATCCCTGTCCTTATATCCTCCACGCCTTCATTATGTATTGTGCTTAATAGGATTTTGAATGAATGAGGCATAATGTAGTAAGTGTAAGCCGAGTCTGAAGTCTTTTATTGAAATTCAGCATCTTTAAAGCACAGTTTTGGAACGTAGAAGTCTAAACATTTCAAAACTAAGAGGTCCAGTGAAATTACTTTTTTTGTTTTACTGAATAGGCATTTATTTGTGGTTTCTTTGATGGTCAATCAGAAATATAAATGATCAAGAAGTTGTACAAAAACAAAAGCTCTATGTGGCAATTCAATAGATGAAGGATATTATCTTCAAATAAATGTAAATATAGAGCAAAAATTCCACATTTTTATCTTTTAAATCAATTAATAAGAAAGTCTGGAAACTCATAAATGTGTATTTGTGTTGAGGAAACCAGTATTAATCACCTATTTAGATCATTTTTGATTTCTGCTTAAAAAGCACATTTAATTTCTATTTTGTAACAAGAACCAATATCAGCAGCTATTTTTAAGCTACCTTATAGAAATAGATGACACAAAAAATCTCCAACCAATTATCCTGACAAAAACACAACATGCAGGATTCATTGTGTTGTGAACTATACAGCTGATTAGATGTTTTTGGCTGTTACATGGAGAGCAGCAGAGTAGTAAAGGTGATTTTACCAAATTAATTCAGCTCAGATGGTAATGGTGATGAAGAGGGGCACGAGCAATGATTGGTGCTCATGAGCTGCAGCACAAAGCATTTGGATCTGATTTCATCCCTGAGGAAAACTTGTTTTGGAGTTAGTCGTCAATCAGAGAAGAAAATGGTCATGGTATATGGATAATGTCACAACACAAGATGGTAGCATTCGGTTTGGACACAAAAGCAAGCTTCCTGGCTTGTATGCAGAAGAATAAATACTCCTTAAACTTTCATATTGCTATGAACCTTAAAGTATTTCACTGGATTGTATGTAACAGATCAACACAAAGAAGATCAGAATTGGGAGGTGAAAAAAAAAAGATTTATGGTTCTCGAGGGAGTGTCGGCACCAAGCAACCCAAAGTTTTAAATCTAATATGGCCGTCCTCCCATACAGAATGTCGTGAAAGTTGCCAGAATTAACTATTCATGACCCTTTCTATCTCAGTAAACCAGTGGCACATGAAGTACTCTAAAACATCTATTTCTTTTGAGTTTGAATGGACAAAATGGAGATTAATTTTCTTCAATAAACCAGACAGAAGATACTATACTGAGACTGAATTAAATTAATTATACGGAGACTGAATTAAACACAATGCACCTGATATTACTTAGAGGCATCGGATTATACAAAACACTTTTCTGATTTTCATTGTAAGAAATCCTAGTGAAATACACTTGTTGCTGTAATGTAACAAAATGTGGGAAAGTTCAAGAGTAATGAATATTTGTTTAATCTCAGGTGTACTCAGCTTGTTTGGAACCATGAGCCCTGTTTTGGATCAAACACCTTTAAACTGTTTCAGAAAATAATATACTGCAGGCTGCATTCCTTCTTAGATAAGCGTCAACAGCTGCCCACATAATCAGTTTTAATAGCATGCTTTGCATTTGAAAACTAATGTCTGGCCTCTTGACCACAAAATAGTCTGAATTTCAGGCTGATGATAAAAAATATGAGTTAGATTTCTCTGTCTGAGAAAATCCCACAGATTGTTTAATGTGCACTGGGATTAATGACCGCTTGATTTTCTATTTTCCAAGTTTATCCAAACAAGAAACCGACAAGAAACCATGCTGCGCTATATGTGAAGCGCTCATGCTAAACAGAGACGTTTCTCAGCACTGACATGTACAATAAGGCTTTCATGGAGACGGTAGGAAACTGGTAACCAAACCGCACACCCTGTCACTGAGCTTCGCGAGCGTGTCTGCGTCTACAGTTACCAGTTTCAATGCATACCACATGTAGCAACCATGTTTTGGCTGATATGTTTTCAATATGGAGAAAGAGGAAACCATAGACAGACTCAATTTGTTTAATTGAGTAATGCACTGTTTATATTGAAACACAAGTGGTTACTATGATAATGCAGCAACATGTAGACATTCCCTGAGCCCCAACTTGTCCTCTTAGTACCCCGATTTTGACAGCAAAATAAAAACTCTTCCACTGTCTTGTTGGTCCGAGCTGCACATGAACCCACATTCATCATCCTGCCAAAAACCTGAAGCAGAGTTAACTCCCTGCACTGTATGGTAAAATAAAATGTCTTATCCATTATTTGGTCTGCAGCCAGGTAGTTATCAACAGGTGACCTGTTGGAGTAAATCTGTTATTGCAAAAACCTGCTAAGTCGGCCAGTGTGGGCCTTGTACACAGCCCCACTGAGGCTAGTTTTAGAACCTGAAGAAATGGTGGGTTTTTTCAGGTTCTGGGTAATACTTAGCCCAATATTCTCGCATATATCTTAAAAATTATGCAAAAAAAACTCTTACCTGCTCCTCTGTCATGCTGTGCAGCTGCTCGTGCCAGGAGGCGGAGTCAGAACGGTGATAAGCCGGGGGCGGGGCGAAGTCCTTCAATATGATTGGGTCTCGCTCCTGACACAGTGAGGTCAGGTGACTTATGTACAGCTTCAGTTTATTGCAATTCTGATTGAGGTCCAGGAGAGGAGAGAGAATCTAAAGAAGGGGACAGAAAAATATTATTAATTAGATTAGAAATGGAAAAACAGTCATAATCGCTGGTTTAAGAGTTAGAGTAATAGAAGGGCATGCAGCGATGGATGGAAGTAGGTGAAATGCAGACTTGAATAGGACTTCAATGTGAAAAATACAAAACTGTATTAATTTCAGTCATTAAGGGAAGAAAGTAATGAAGGAAGTTTAAATAGCTTGTGTATTGTGAATGTCAGAGTCAGGCCAGCACCACACACTTAGGTTACATGAATAAAATGGATGTGTTAGGGGTGACTCAATAAAAAGTGTAAAAACAAACAGGAAGACAACAGCTGTTGACCTCATGTAAATAAATGTAAATCTTTTTTTGAATTTAAATGCAACCAAAAGTAGAGCATCTTAACATGATATGTTATAAAGGGTTTTGCTTTGTATTTATACCCCTTTAGCCTTCTCCTATTTTGTCGTGTTACAATAACAAACCTCCATTCATTTCACTGAATACAGCATATAACTGTAAAATAGAAGTAAAATGATACACAGTTTTTGAATTGTATTTAAAAAAAACATTAAATGTGGCACATAACTTTTTAATAATCCTCACCTCATTTTGTGTAAATGTACATTTTCCTCTTCACTTCACAATAATACCTCACCTACTGTTGGTCTATTACGTATGATAACAACAAAATACACCAGTCTATCTATGCTTTGCAAGGTACTGTATGTTACTGTAGTAAAGAGGCTATTTTTGTTTAAACCTTAAAATACAAATAAAAAAATGAAAAATATTGTTTTGTCTGACACAATGGCTGGAGAACAGTATCGTGGCGTAGCAGTAAAGTGCCCGACCCTCAGTCCTCAACACAGATGTCCAGGGTTCGGCTCCCGACCTGGCAAGACCTTTCCTGCATGTCTTCCTCCTCTCTCTACCCCATTTCAAGTTTACTTTGAAATAAAGACCACTATTGCTACAAAATAAAATGAAAAACCCTAAGCTACACTACAAAATGCAATTCATGCCTTTATGGAATACTGCATTTGCCTCAATAAACAGATTTTTTTTTGTTAGTATTACAGTCAAACTTATTTGCAATTTCAATACAATAAAATAATTCCACTTTCCAGCTATTTACTATCTACACGTACTGTATACTCGCAGATTTTACAAAGACAAAATTCTTTATCTGATTCACTGTCTTATTTACAGAAAACAGATTTCTAAATAACAGAGCAGAAATAATTTAATACATTAAAAACATTACATTAAATAAACGACAGAATACAGCAACGTTAGGTTCCTGATGTGTGTCTGCTCAGCGTGGGAACCGGGATGAGAGGAGTGAAAGAGATGCAAACGTTTAGCGGATCTTAGACAGGACCCCCCCATGAGACGTGCCTATGACAGACACACACTCACACAGATAAAACAAACAGACCAAACTCTTCCCCTTGTGGAATACCAGGATTTAAGTGCAGAGGAAGCATTTTAAGAGGGGAAGCAGTGTGAGTGTGTGTAAGATATATTTAACACTGCATTGCTGTCCACACCAGCGTTTTGTGCTAATCGTCACTCAGCAAACACACAAACAGAATTAAAAAGTAAGATCCTTTCACTCAGCGCAGAGGTTTCATTTTGTCTTTGTGAACTCCATCTCTGCTCTTTACCCGTCAATCATTTCACTATTTTGATTCAAGGATCTGTACATTGTTACCTTTGTCTCTGTTGACTTTATTTGCTGATGCGCTCATGTTATCCGTATATTAAGCCAGATATTCATTCATATTCTACTATGTGTATTTTGAGAACTTTCGTACAATTTTTAAATATTTGTTTATGTCTTTAGCAAATGTTTTCTTTAAAAATTGGTCAGTGGTGATCCAAATAAAATCTAGAGGCAAATTAATAAACAAGCCCGCTGTGACTTTACAATTAAGAGGACAAAAAAAAAAATTATGAGAGCTAAAACATTTAGCTCACACTAATATATAACAAAGCTATATTTTATGACATTTCGTTACTTTAATCACCACATGGGACTTTATACCCCCAATGAAAGAAAAGTGTTTGAATGGTTATAATGAGTTTTATTCGGGGCATGTAGAGGAGAGGTCATATTATGAGGAATCAAAGCACTTCCCAGTTTGTTAAAATAATGGTGAGCCCTTTATAGAGAGTTTCTGACAAGCCTAATACACTGTGGATGTGCTTTAATAGGAAGAATGGATTTAGTGCCGTACAGCTGAGTAAGTTAGACTGCAGAGTAGGAATGGGTCTGTTTCTGGTATTAAGGTAAAGAAGGATTTAAAAAGTTTATATTTTTATCATACGGTCCCATGGCTTAAAGTCATTTTAAGGAGATGCCAGAAAAATGTCTCGACTGTCTAAATTGTTCTCCGGCTAGATGGAACATAGACTAACACTGTTGCTCCTCCCCAACAAGTCCTGTGCACTACTACACTTTTAGCTGATTCATTTGTCTCTCATCTGCAAGAAATTCAAATTAGCCTGGTTGGAAATGTCTTACAGCTCACACACAACATGCAGAGCAATGGTGTGAAAATTAAAATGCCCCACCCATCATTAAGGCGTTACTCTATGAAAATATAGCTAGCAGGACACCAGCAGCATATTTTTTAAGTTACCAACACCAAGCTCCACCTCAGTAGATAGCCTCACTAGTTAATCAGCTGATCAACCTTTTATACTTGTTTTACTCTATAAAGAGCAGAGCAACAAAAGCTATATTATGTGCAATAAGGTTGAAAACTACTAATAAATTAGGAGGATGTATCTATTACTATTTTACATATTTGCTCTAAATCATAATTATTATAACTACAAATAAATGTTACTAATAGTGTCATATTACTGTATTGTATATTTTTTTAGCAGCAGTATGAACTATTTATTTTCTACTTTAAATAAAGATCCTGGAATACACTTTGTTTCAAGTTCTTGTGTAAGTACTGTGAAACCATGCTAGTTTTACTAAGCCATGTTACATCTAGCAATCTCATGCAGGCCCATGCCTAATGTAAAGTGATGTGTAGATTGTTACTTTTCACTATTAATGCATTCTATGACAAACTGAATTTAAGGTATTGCCACAACTGAAAGGTACAGAATATGAAGCCTTATATATAGTTTCAAAGATATAAACACAGCACCGAAACTATTGAAAAGAAGAAGCTAGAGGTAATATAGAACATTTGCACAGCACTATATGTAAACTACAACTGGCAGACACGCCAGTGAGCCGACAAGTTAACATTTAATCACTGACGACACCAACATCAATCGGCTACACAACGGATGCCATCAAAGGTGTAACTGTGAAATATGCTACAACTATTCTAAAAGTTATTATTTTCCTTTTTGTTTGCAACAACAAACTTGCCGGCATAGTTACAATCAAGATTTAGCTGTAATTCTGCCTCCTTGTTATACGTCTTGCAAAATTAGAAAAATCCTGTTGAGTTTGGGCGCACAGCCTGCACATTTCTTGTAAGAATGAAAACTTCCTCAAATGTGACCTGAATAAAGTAAAAAAAAAAAGACCCCACATATATACAACACCTATTATTCAGTGGCTTCATTTGATTTAGAATACTATAAAACAAATGAGGTGATGTGAATGTGGGTGGCTTTCATGCTAAAATGTTCTTTCCACACTCTCTTCTCTGCACTAAATCTGCAATAAAAGCTGACAGTGAATCAAAGTGTCTGTCACCTTTAATTTTATCTTATTGACAGCTAACACAAAGACATTAATACACGCCTACACATGTGCAGACTGGATGTGATTCTGAGCTGCTCCCGATTATCTCCACAAGTCATAATATTCCCCTTCTTGGATCAAAACTGCTAGTTTCTTACATACGCAGACATTACTTACATTAAATATATACGTTCGGATATGCTATGTGTTAATGCAAATACCCCTGCAGTACACACAGACTAAAATGCATTGAAATTTAGGATTGTTATCAGCACAGAGAGAAGCTCTAGTTGCAATATTTTCCAGTGTAGACCTGCCAGTAAGTAACAGCCTATTAAAAAATCTTTTTGCTGTCCATTTCCCTTGAGTGGAAAAAGGGGAGTAAGGAGGAGAAGTGAGGAGGAGAAGATGGAATAAAAGACTGCAGGGTTTCATATTCTGGGTTGCAAAAATTCTACACTGCCTATATGAAGACAGTTCTACATAGCTTGCTTTACAGCCCCAAAATAAACCTAGCATGTGGTCAACAGCTGCTATCTCAAATTTTCTAATTTATATTATTCTGTCAAACAGCAGGAAAACAAATTCCTGTCGACACTTTCCAGAACTGCAGCAAAGCTCTGAGGATCAAACACAAGACAAAGTAGAAACAGCCACAAAGGATGGAAAGAATGAAGTGATTTGATGAAGACATTTGTAGAGAAATAACGACAATCCTCTCCTTTCCTCCCCCAGAATCTGTCCAAGAGGAAAACAAGATTTGGGAATAATAAAAAGAAATATGAAAACTAAAACTTTGATCTGAAACTTTCAGTAAAACTGTGAATGTAGTCATTTTTATTCAATAATCTGGAAATAAGAGTCTTTAGGTTTTAGCTTTCTTGCACAGACATGATGGTCAAGTAATCAGTGTGTGTGGTTAATGGGTCTGCAGCGGTTTTTCAGTGTCTTGTGAAACAATCCCCAGGGAGGCATAGCTTTATACTGCGCTGCGAGTGTGAGCTTGAGCTGCTTTATTAGCCTCTTATGTGTCCCTACATGATTCCCACTGTAGTATGAAAGAAATCTAAAGAGAGGCATTCAGGAATCTCTGCTGACTGAACTCAGGGAAAGAAAAACACCACAGCCAAATGATATGACGAAATTGGGACTATTCTTTTCTCATAGGACCCTGATGGACCTGTGCTCAAAAAGACAAACCCAGCGCCCTCTACTATTATAGGCATTCCTGGTAATAATCCACAGAAAACTCTTAAAATAAATGGCTGCTATGGAGATTCCAAGATGCTAGTCTTTTTAGCATTTTACAGGGGTGGACCACACAGTGAGGGGCATCTTTGACTGTTCCACTTTGCATAATCTCTCCAGATCATCTAAAATCCTTTCTTATGACAGTTTATGAATAAATGACCCCTTTATGACTAAAATAATCTCTTCAGTGCTTCACAGTCAGGCTATAAAGCACACCACAGAATTGGTCCAGAACTTCTATCTTTGTATGACTTAATCTCAATGTCAGGTTTGACACGGGTGATCATAACATACTGATTGATAGACAAGAAAAATGGGTGGGATTGTCTGGTACTGCGATAAACTGTTTCAGATCTTATTTCCCAGAAAGGCATTACTTTGCAAGAAAGGGAACTTATAAATCTGGGCTAACAAAAATTCATTGTGGGGTTCCTTTAGGTTTCATTCTTGGGTCACTTTTATTTAACATCTATGTGATCCCATAAACTCAGATTACAGCGGGCTACATTATCTCCTACCATGTTTGCTGATGATACACAACTTTATATCTCTGTGCCACCGCCTTGCCATAGTCAACTATGCTCACTGAGTCAGTTGGCCTATAATGGATGTGTCAGATTTTGTTTCAGCTTAATGCAGATAAGACAGAAATAATTGGAGATCAATGCTCTGATAGACTCAATGGGGCTAAAGACCACAGAGCATTTAGAAACCTTGGTGTTGTTTTGGAGTTGGATCTAAATTCTGTTACAATATCTGCTAACTATCATATTAAAAACAATGCCAGAATAAAGGGTTTCCTGTCAAAACAGGACACAGAAAAATTGGTGCATGCCTTTAAGTTCTGTAGGTTAGATTGCTGTAAAAATCAGCTCATCCAAAATGCTGCTGATCAACACACATCTGCTGGACCTGAATGGCATATTCTCTCTTTCCTATTTTGACGAGGGACTAAGAGAACCGAACCTCTGTTCGTCCCAAAAAGAAACAAGTCAGAAATTATTAATTTAGTGTTCCTGAACTTATTTGATAAGTAATGTCTGAAAAAATGGCTAGGAATAGGAGCTATTAAGGGAGGCAATGATTGTGGCACAGGGGATTTTAAAGAAAAAAAGTTATTTCTTCACACAGAATTTTTCTACTACTGCAAAAAAAGATAACATTTTTAACAGGGTTTTACACAGCTCTAAGATGTGAGCCAATATTTGAAAAAGAAGCAGTAAAGACCTCTCCAGAGGAAAAGCATCTGTTCATGTCTACAGATCTTTCTTCTTTCACTGCTTAATATTTAGAATTAACTAAAAGCTGAAACGGATTTCAGCCAACATAAATTAATGAAAACCTCACTAAGTAATTTCCTAATTGGGTATTTGGTATTATATAGACTGTACATGTTTTCTTTTGGTTAAAATTCTATTTTATGTTTTATCTATGTTGATCGGCTCTTTTATTGATTAAAAACACTGATAACAATTAACACATTGCATAACAAGCAGATCTCCTTTATTCTTCTTAACTTTAAATTATTTACACTCACGAAAGAGAGAGACTAAACAACTTGATAACAGCAATTCATTTTAAACTCGTGTATCTAGCACAACTTATGGCCAAAAGTGTTCTCAACAACACTCAGTGTGTGTTAAAATTGCTCTCCTGTGCTCCTCTGTAGCAGTTCATTCTCTAGCTGCAGCTCAGAATCCGCCTTACAGGCATACACACAAGCGCTCACTGTTTGGATGAAATGTGCTATGGCAAATGAACCACCTCACACACGAGGAGGAAGGCGAATGTAGCTGCTGATGGTGATAGCAAGGAAAAAATATGGCAGATAGAGTTTGGGTGTGCTGCTTGGCCTGCCTCTCTCAGCAGGAAGGTGCTACATCTAATTAATAAGAAGGGCTCAACTTAGATCTGATAGGGAACCTTTGGGCTTTTAGCGTCCTGATGGGAAATCCCTCTGCAGACACTGAGTGGCACTAGAGCCAACTTGTATGGCTCATGTGGAATATATTACTTTGCTAACACAGGAGTTATAACAAAGATGCTTGACACTTAGCTGAAATAGATTTCATCCTAATTATTACTAATTATTAGGAATAAGTGAGTTGTCTGGATTATTATGTAAACATACAAAGTAATGGCTTAAATTAAAATAACAGGAATATTAATATTCACTATGTATATGTATATGAATAATATATTTTTTCTGGTTTGATTTGAAAACTTAAACAAATCTGACACAATGAAAAAATCCTAAAACATCCAGTTACAGCTTCTCAGGAATACTCTGCTAAGCCTCCTTTACCTCCAGGTGGAAACTCCGTCAGCATTTTCAGCAGCATGAAGGGATGCATGAGAAGGGTTTTCTGTAGAGATCGCAGTGCACTGTTAAGCTTGTCATCCTGCAAAATACTTTTAATCTAGTGCAGGGCTCTCAGAATATCCCTTTGCAAATGCACTCAGACAGAATCAGACACACAAAATCTAAAGTATTTGTGTTTTTAACTGATCTGTTTCACTTGATCACACACAGGCTATGACGCACGAACTAGTGTTTTTATGAATCGTGCTGCTTCTTTTATAAAGTCAGGGATTATCTTTGACAGCATTAAAAATGCTACTTGTGTTTCAAACAGCCTTGAGAACTTACAACTACCCTTGGTCTCCCAGTATGTAGTGTATGCACGATTTGGAGTTGTTTGCGCTTCTCCAAAGGTGCTAGCCCGCTTATTCCAACTTTTATGTGTGAGGAGCTCGGGAATGATATGTTCTTTTTGTTGGGATAACATTGATTGCTCATCTCAGTCCCCATGTGAGAATCTTCAATGAAGGCAGAGGATTGCCAAGACTGCACGTCTGTAGCAGCAATGGTGCCTAACATTACAATTACTTTACAATTACAAGAAAAGGGCTTCCTGCCACCTGTATTTATGATGAGATTTATAGCATTAGCATGAGGCCAGCATGGCCAGCCCTACTTAAAATTTAGTGATGATCAATTCACAAAGGTGCATGTGGGGTATGCATTATGGATAAAGTACCGGTGTTGTTACTCAGCTCCTCCAAGCCATACTTAAGTCACGGCGTGTTATTCATCTACCCCAGCAGACTGCAGAGACTATCCATGTTCTAAGTGGAGGTTTTTGTCATACTGTTTAGTCCAGTGTGACAGGATTTAACAAATCAACCACTTTATGTAAACTAAAATAATGTCACAAAAAGTCATCAAAAAATGAGCTCTTTATATTATTCAAAGATGATAAAGACTGACAGTTACATAAAATAGACAAAAAGACACACTCAAAATTCTGGTGAGCAAAAAAGGCAAATATACAAACACCAAGTGAATTTGAGATTCGGACAGGAGGAAAAGATTTTTTTTTTTTATTAAAGAAACCATTAAAATAAGCAGAAATGCAGAAGAATGGTCAAGATGAGAATTTCTTTTGGAATAAAAAAAGGCCAAAAAAAAGGATTGGAATAGTTAAGCAGAAAAACAAGACAAAATGTAAAAAAAAGTATTAAAAAAGAGCAACACTTAAGATGAGAAGACAGAAGCCAGAGTGTGATCACAAAGTCATGGATGAAAGGATGTAAAACGGGGAACGACACACCCAAAAAGTGACCAGATCCAGTGAAAGAAGCTCACCCTTCTGTACAAAATGGCAAACTGAGGGTGAGAAAGAAGGCATGTGATTGGCTAGGCCCAAATGCCCTCCTCGTCGTCCTATTGGTTAGTGAAGTCCAGCCGTAGCGTGAGTTCAGAAAAAGCAGGAAGTTAGTTTGAAAAATATATGGAGTACAGCAAAAGCAGGGTTATTATTTAGCCAAATATTGTCTAGTAATAAAAAAACATACTATTGCAAACAAAACATGTAGGTAGATAAAACAAGCTTATTGTGTTGGTTACCTGATCTGGAGAGGGCTTGTGATTGTTGGGCTGGTCAGAGTTTGGAGATGACACCTTCAGATGGTCGTCCTCATAGTTGTCCGCCATCAGCTTCATCCTGTTCTGTGTCTGCAGAAAGAAAGGTAAACATGGACTGTGCTTTCAAAAAATAAAGAGAAACTGCAAAAGTGAACATCAGTAAATATGACTTATGTGTTTGAATTCTGCATGTTTTAATGAAATGAACTCATACAGTGTTTGATTGTAATATGCTTTGATCTAAACTATTCTATTGTAGCTCTGGGTGTATGTGTATGGCTGTTGTCCTGCGGAAAGATAAATATCAGACCCAGACTCAAGTTTTTGACAACCTCTAACAAGTTTTTAACCAGGGTTGCCGCGTGTTTAGAAGAACCCATCTTGCCATTATTTCTGACCATCTTCCATGGTGCAGCTAAAGATAAGCAGACCAACAGCATAATGGTTCCACCTTCACGTTTTACTGTGTAGGTATGTGTCGTGCTAGTTTTCTACCACATAAATTGACTAAGACTTGTCCTGTAGGTAGATTATTCCACCTGATCTGTTGATCTCTGCAGCTCCTCCAGTGTTCACATTTGTCTCTTGGTTGCTTTCCGATTTTTGTTGCTCCTCTTGCCCAGATTGTCAGTATAGGTAGGTTTGCAGTTGTGTTACTGTCATAAAACAGGTTGTGGTAGGACCAAAGTACAGAGAAGGATGCTAGGAGCCAGCGGAAGAAGGTAAGTCGAGTTTTATATTTTCTCACTCACAGAACCAGGCAGGGCAAACAGAACCAGACCAGGACACCAGAAACCAGACATGACATGCTGTACAATCTACATCCCCTTAGTCTCTCAGTGAACGCTTCAGGAGCCGGGGCTTAAAGAGACCAAGCTTAGGTTTTGCCTATCTGTGTGTGTACTTGTTATCTGACAAGAAGACGAGATATCATATTTCATAGTATCAAATTTCTTGTGCTTTTGCTTTTTTGGTCACACTTAGATGCTTCACATCACTGAAAAAATTTCAACAACAGATAAAGATAAGAGTAAATACACATAGTAGTTTTCAAATAATGGTTAAGTTTAATATGGAGAAATAAGATCTACTGCCATACTACTACATACTACTGCCACATAGGGCCCAGTTGTATGGCTTATTTCCCTAAATAAATGAAATCACCATTCATAAAATGGTGTTTGTATTTACTCAGATCAGCTGTGTCTGTTACATGATCTGAGACATTTGAGTGTGTTTGAAAAAGCAAACAGAGAAAAATCTTAGAAAAAAAGAAGGCAAATGCTTTAAACTTTCTATACACAGGGTGGCTTGCTTTTGTGGAGCCCAGCTCTCCACATGAAACACCTCACCGGCCTCCCATTATGTTGCAGATAAGCTAATGAAAAATGCTGATAGTGTTTCTTCTTGCACAGCAAGGCTAACAATCATGATAGAGGTGCAGAAACCTCGCAAATTCCACAGATTGTTTAGAAATATCCTAGTGGGGATGTAATACCCTTGGCGGTAGCATTATGGTGTGGCCAGGAAAGCAGCAGGGAAACACCTGTTTGATGGGAACTATGAACGCAGTTGGATCATGATTGACCAAAATAATTTAGTATACTAATAACTAGCTGCAAGAAAAGTCTTGTTAGCTTGAAGCATTTTCTCCCCAATATAGAACAAAATGCAAGTAAAACTATTAAAAATCATTATATCCAGATTCGACAGGCCCTTCTACTGTCCATTTTTAAAACTCATTTAAAATTTCATTATTACGCATTGACCTTCAACCCAACTGTGATTTGATTTTACTCAATGTTTATTGGTATTGATTTTATCTCTTTTATTGTTTGGTTTTTATTACGTTTTGTATTGAGTTTTCAATTTATTTACATTGTTGTGTGTTTAGCTTTGTTATTTTATTTTAAGTTTTTTCTTATTCTATCTATCTCTGATGTTTGGCACTTTGTTTCAGCTGTGGCTGGTGTAAAAGCGCTTTATAAATAAAGCTGATGATGATGATTTTGAAAAACAAAAAACTAGACATGGGATAAATGAAAAAGCAAGCAAAAACTGAGAAAAATCTCCTCATTTTTTATCTGGTCTTCTGTTACTTCTTCTCCCATTTCTCTAATTGTCAGGAATGCTGACCTCAGCTCACTTGCTTCTTTGCCAATTCTCCCTCTCACTTAATCTAATCATCACACTATTATTTCACTCCTCCTCCCTCAGACCTCCCTTCACCTCCATCTCCATCTCCTCTCCACTACCACCCCTCCACCCCCACCCCCACTCCCACCCAGCCTCCATCTCTGCTTCAAGCGACCAGCAACGGGTAAAAAGAAATGGTGAACTGAAAGGAGCAAACTGATGACTCAGGCTCACAAGAAAATTATTTCTTTGGGCTTTGGGGAATATTAGATTAGATTATTTTATCACTGAGCTTTTCATCGACAAAAGAAATCCTTTGTAGATATCAAAGCAATTATCAACAATGAAAAGTTGCTGAGTCATGGCAGGGGAAAAAAACGACTTCATCATGACGACAAATTTGATTATTTTGCCCATTTTTATATTAAGAAAAGGCAAAGGATAATAACTGGAAAATTAAAAATGATAGGGGAAATGCGTTGAGTATAGTGCTGTGGGGAATTATTTTATCCGGGCAGAGTCTCTGCAGAGTAATTAATTAGATTAGCCCGCTATTTTTCACCTTACTCTAACAAGAAAGGTTCTGATATACAAGTAAAGATGATTAATATAGTGGAAAAATTGAGAAATTAACTCCAGATTAGAGTTTATTAATTAAATTAAAAGACCCCTGTTCCTCAAATTTTCTTACATAATCCTATAACTTTATATGGTTATTGGAGTTCAATATTTTACAGATTTCAGGTGGTTTTGGGGATGGACAGCTTTTTACATTTTTAGATTCTAGTCAGTTTATTTGCAGCAACAAAACAACTTAAAAAATAAAAATAAAATAAAATAAAATAATGTCAGATGGCCAGAAAAAGATCTCCAAAATATGTACATCTAAGGTGAAGGTGAGTCTCTTGCTCCAACAGAAGGTAAATTCCTCAACATCTCCCTGTTGTTTCATTTTAAATCACATGTTTTTTCTTTCCCTATAACCACTGTCACAGTTTGTCTCCATTCTTCGTAACACAAGAGCAAGAAATAAAACCTGGACTGGAGAGGAAGCAGACAGGGAAGAAGAGAGTGAAGAGAGCTGAGATCATTTTGATCTACAGCTGGGTGAAGGCCAAAGGCTGACATAAAGGCAACGCTTTCAGGGCATTTCACTTTTCAATAACACACACACACAGGTGGGTTTTTATGTACGGGGTGAAAGTCTTACTCCAACATGTTGTCTCTTACATGCATTCACAGACTTATAAAAATGTTCAGACTAACCCTGTCCCATAGCTATGCTACAGCACATCCTCATAAAGATTTGTGAGTGGAGTTTATTTGCTCTGCAATTTGGGTTAAACAAGCCTAGGTTTTAATAGCCAAGTAAAAATAAGCACAGCTTTCTTTGGTGACTCTAAAGTCCAGTTCAGATCAGGAGTAGATTATTGTAAACTCAGCTACTTTTAGGACAAACCAAGGTGACTTAATGGAGATAAAAAATCAACCTTTTCAGTAAGGGCAAGCTCCAGATATGCTGGTTGAGTGCTCTGCAGCCAGGTTGCTGCAAGCATACAATGCATTGCAAAAGTATTTATAGTTCTGCTCTTTTTTTCTCAGTTTTTTTACATTACAACCATAAGCTTTAATGTTTTTAATTCAGATTGTATTACATAGAACATACAGCTGCAAGTCTTTTGTGTGTCTCTAACAGCTTTGGAAATCTAGAGACTGCGGGTTAGGAAGAGACACTGCAAAGTAGCTAAAGGGCTTTTAGACTGGATGACGGGCATCTGTGAACAGCAATTTTCAAGTCCTGCCAGAAATTCACTGTTGAATTTAGATCCGGATTTGACGAGCTCATTCTAATACATGGGTATGCTTTTATATGAACCTATTTCATCTTAGCTCTGACTATGTTTGTCAAATCTTTTGCATCTCTGGGAAAGTAATAGCATCCCCACAGCATCATGCTGCCACAACCATGTGTGACCATGAAAATGATGTTTAAGGGTGATAGGCAGTGTTAGTTTTCTGCTGTATCTTCCAGAAATTTGAGGCAAACTAAAGAGCGGTATAATATGACTTTCTTTCAACGATGCCATTTTCATTCACTCTTCTGCTGAGGCAGGTTTGTGAAATGCACAACTAACAGTTCTCTTGTCAACTAATTCTCATGCATGACCTGTGAGTTCAAGGGGTATGAATACGAATATGAAGCGTTGTAAGAATCTGAAGAACGGTTGGCTTTTTTCAACTGTTAAGGGACTGAAAATGAGCTCTTCAGATAGGAACATTGAACTATTGGCTAAATTCTTCACAACACTGTACACGCTCAGAGAAGCACACAAATGACCTTCTGTGTTGTCAGTAACCACCATGGGTCTCAGAGGTGTCATAAATGTCTTCATATGCAACACAAAGAGATGAGACAGTGGGTGAGGAAGGAAGTTGTAGACGGATGCTTGTTAAACCGATTTCATTGGACGCAGCTACTCTATGAAGCACCCACCTAATTGTTTTTTGCCACCACCTCAAACAGATTATCAATTCTACCAAACCTTAGATAAGATTTTCCATGTTTAATAACCTTAACCTAAAAGAAACTGTAGACCTATCCTGTAAGGGGTTGGAAATTCTAGTAGTGTGTCTGTGTGCCTCTGGGCACATGTGTGTGTGAATACACCCCTCTGTGGAAACAAAGACATTTGCCCTGGGTGAGCCTGAACAAAGTGTTAACACGTAACCATCCTACAATGGTGAGATATACTGAATGCAGGGCCTATTGTTGGTGTACATCTGGGAAAATCTGTTCTCATTGATCCAAATATCTAAATAATTATTGGCAGCAAAGATTGGTTAAAGACAAAATGTGTGTGCGGTGAGTGCAGCAGTTGTAATCCTAAATTTTCCCCTGGTGGCTGGAGAGCCGTGGTCACATCTGGACTCACTTTCTGGCTGGCTTCCTTGTTTTTCTTTCTCTCCTCATTACTGCCACCTCACCTGAGCTCTCCTGCTTTTATTTACACCTCTCCAAATATGGCTCCTACATTTCTCAACTTTATTCTATCTTTTTTGTGCGTTTCTATCACTTTAATAATTTTTATCCCAACTCCCATTGGTTATCTTTAAACCTGATCAAAAATCTATACTCATAAGCCGGCTGATGCCAGGCTTTGAGTTTTCTCTTTTACCTGCTGTTTGAGCTGCTGAACCAGGCTATCCTTCTCTCTCTTCAGGGCTGCCACCTCTTCCTGGGTTTTCTTCTTCTTGGATGAGGAGAGCTCCAGCAGGGCGATGTTGGCATCCTTCTCGCTTATGGCAGCCAGCAGCGCTTCTTGCCTGTGCAAAAAAACGATAAAGGTTAGATAAGTTAGTTTATTTGAAGGTTTTCTGCTTTCTTGAAAATACATTACCCAGAGCAGATTGGGATCATTGAAATGTTTCTCTAAATATATAGAAAGGAAATATAGAACTTCATGAGCACCTTATTTTATTTGAAAAAAGACACATTTTTATCTGGACAATCTTACACCTTACGTGAAGTAAAACTAATAAAAACTAACAAATATTGCTAGTTTGTGTGGTCTACAGGAAACTGAATGTTTTCCAATTAAAGGTTGTGACAACATGACATTTTTATAATGGTCATTCTCTGCAAATATATCAAGGTTATCAAGATTATTATTAAACATATAAATAGGCTAAGAATATTATTACTGTATTGACAACAAACATGTCTTAAAACCGTATGCTATGGTTGCTATATTGATTTACAGTGGTTACAACATACAACAGACCAATCACTTTGTGACTCATCTGACTTTTTACTATATAAAGGTAAACAAAAATGTTGAACTTAAAAAGTTGAGAGTAAATTTATCTGGATACACAAAATGAAACAAAAGTATCTATACAAGTCTGTAACAAATCAATGAAGTTTATTTATTACATTAAATACCTGAACAGGCATAGGCTGGTTAGTGGCATTAGCGTATTTTGAGGTTTGAAAAACTCTAAAAATGTTTCTTCATATCATTTATACACTTTAAAGTTATTTTACTGCCAGAGAAAGGGGCAATTTTCCATAATGCTTCAATTTTCTCTGGCTTTATGGAGCACAAACTTGCATTACTCTATAAAAAACACAATGACACTTGAAAATTGCTACTGAATTTAGCGGGAGTTTGATCTATATCGTTGCTTACATTTATGTATCAAAATCAAAACAACAAATCAGTGTTATAAATGACATTTAAAAAAAGATGGCGCCGACGATGGCAGCCTCGGAGCTTCGCTCTCTCCTTGTTTTTGTATTTTGTGTGTTTATATGTTTTTCGAGCCACAGTACTGTGGTCTCGGGCCACAATTCGGTGGTCTCATTTAGTAGAGAGGAACTTCTCAACATCAGAGAGTCCTCTCTTGGGTTTTTTTCACCATCCTTCATCGATCCGAGGTTCACTGAGCTTCTGGCAAGGAGAGCGGCGGCACTTTACGGGATACTGCGCCGGAAGCGTCGGAGGGGAAAGCGTGCTGGCGCCCTGGTAAAGCTCCGCAAAAGAGGACTTCGTACACCACTGCCTTCAATACATCTGGCAAATGTCCGCTCTCTAAGCAACAAGATGGACGAGCTGCTTTTTCTCACCGGTAAAAACACGGACCTCCGCAGATCAGCGGTTCTCTGCTTCACCGAGACATGGCTGAGTGACAACATACCGGACCGCGCATTGCTGATGCCGGGCTTCCAGCTGTTCAGAGCGGATCGCAGAGCGGAGCTATCAGGGAAGAAGCGAGAAGGCGGAACCTACTTTTATATAAACGAAGCTTGGTGCAGAGACATAAAAGTGCTGGGGAAAACATGTAGTCCGGATCTGGAGTCATTTTCCATAATCTGTAAACCGTTTTATTCAACGAGAGAGTTTTCCTCGTTTATAATAATCGGCTCATATTTTCCTCCGCATGGCTGCACTTCTGCTGCAGAAAAACATCTCGGTGAGCTGATTACAGACGTGTAGAAAAAACACCCTGACTCTTTCATCATAATACTGGGAGATTTTAACAGCGCAGATCTCTCTAATGAGCTCCCAAAATACAGACAGCATATTAAGTGTCCCACCAGAGACAAAAACACACTGCACCACTGTTACACAGCTTTAAAGGACTCATACCATGCTGTTACCAGGGCTGCTCTGGGAGTTTCGGATCATTGCCTTATCCACCTCATCCCAACTTACAGACAGACACTAAGAGCTTCCAAACCCACGGTTCACACTGTTAAAAAGTGGACTGAGGAATCAAAGCAGACGCTACAGGCCTGCTTTGAATGCACAGACTGGACTGTTTTTGAAACCTCAGCCACGGATTTAAACGAACTAACTGATGTGGTGACATCATACATTAGTTTCTGTGAGGACATGTGTGTGCAGACCAAGACCTTCTGCACCTTTGGGAACAACAAGCCATGGTTCACTCCACATCTCAGGAATCTGCGCAGGGACAAGGAAGAAGCTCACAGCAGTGGAGATTGGGCGCGGTACAGGCAGGCCAGGAACAGACTAACAAAGGAGATCAAAGCAGCCAAGAGAAACTATAGTGAGAAGCTGAAGAACAGCCTTTCTACTGGTGACACTTCGGCTGTATGGACTGGTCTGAGAAACCTGACTGCCTACAGAAGCCCCACCACCCTTCCCGAACAAAGTCCTCGCCTGGCTAACCGTCTGAATGGCTTCTACTGCAGACATGACAAGAAGCCATTCACACCTCAAACCAACTCCTCCACATCCCATTCAGGAACAAGTTCGACCAGTAAAGCAACCAACCCCCTACCTTCAGATCCTCTGCCTGCACTAAAGATCTCTGAGGAAGATGTAAATAGGCTCTTTCAGCGCATGAAAACAAAGAAAGCTGGAGGACCTGATAACGTCTCCCCATCATGCCTGAAAGCCTTTGCAAATCAACTCGCTCCAATCTTCACCCGGATCTTCAACAAGTCACTGGAGAAGTGTGAGGTCCCCTCCTGCTTCAAACGATCCACCGTCATCCCAGTGCCAAGAAACCCACCATCCTAGGATTAAATGACTACAGGCCTGTAGCCCTGACGTCTGTGGTCATGAAATCCTTTGAGCGGCTGGTGTTGAAGCACCTGAAAGACGTCACAGGCCCTCTACTGGACGCCCTGCAGTTTGGTTACCGAACAAAAAGGTCGGCAGATGATGCTGTTAACTTGGGTCTACACTTCATCCTGCAACACCTCGACCACCCAGGGACCTACGCCAGGATCCTGTTTGTAGACTTCAGCTCGGCCTTCAACACCATCATACCAGACATCCTCCACCAGAAGCTCACTCAGCTCAACGTCCCAGCCTCCACAGGTCAGTGGATCAACAGCTTCCTGACGGACCGACAGCAGCAGGTGAGACTGGGGAGCATCTTCTCCCGAACCAGATCAATAAGTACTGGTGCCCCCCAGGGGTGTGTTCTCTCCCCACTCCTCTTCTCCCTCTACACAAATGACTGCACCTCAGCGGACTCGTCCGTGAAACTCCTTAAGTTTGCAGACGACACCACTGTCATTGGACTGATCCAGGACGGTGATGAGTCTGCATACAGACAGGAGGTGGATGGCGTGATACACTGGTGTAGTCAGAACTGCCTGGAACTAAACCCACTCAAGACTGTGGAGATGGTGGTGGACCTTCGGAAAACACCACCCCCATGCACCCCCCTCACCATCCTCAACAACACCGTGTCGGCTGTGGACCACTTCAGGTTCCTAGGAACCACCATCTCTGAGGACCTGAGATGGTCTTCACACATAGACACTGTTCGGAAGAAGGCCCAGCAGAGACTGTACTTCCTGAGGCAACTCAAGAAGTACAACCTTCCACAGGAGCTGCTGGTCATCTTCTACACTGCCATCATTCAGTCTGTCCTGTCTTCATCCATCTCAGTGTGGTTTGGTTCATCCACAAAACAGGACAGGTCCAGACTGCAACAAATAATCAGGACTGCAGAGAGAATCATCAGGGCTGACCTTCCCTCCATCCAGGACTTATACAGGTCAAGGGTCAGAAAAAGAGCTGCTAAAATCTCTGCAGATCCCACACACCCTGCACACAAACTGTTCAGAGTTTTACCTTCAGGCCGCTGCTACAGAGCACTGTTAACTAAAAACAGCCGCCACAGAGACAGTTTCTTCCCCTAGGCTGTTTCTCTATTGAACATTCAAAAGAGTACAAAACAACAGCATACAGATCTTGCAAATGCACCTTTTTATTTATATATGTGTATATTTGTACATTGTAAATATGTATATTCTGTAATGCAAAAACAAAAACCAAAGAGCAAAGTGTACCGGAGTCAAATTCCTTGTTTGTATGTACAAACTTGGCAATAAAGCTGATTCTGATTCTGATAATAACTCTAGTAATTAATATGTTGAAAATATGTTTATAGCAATTATTGTTACTTTTATGTTTCAAATATAAACAATTAGATCATGAAATATATTTTTATTTAATATTTTTGTGTAAATCCTGTGATACTGTGGTATTTGTCCATCTTACCCCGTAACTCATGTGGGTCTATGTCAGTGTATCGAAGTGATCCATTTTATATACTTACTGTAAGCTAAACTTTTTTAAAGTATCTGTGAGACAGAAGAAATATGATATAATATTTAAAAATCTAGTAATGATGTTAAATTATGTGGACAAACTACTGGTAAGCAGTACAGTGTTTATCATTAATACATTATTTATTACCCCAGAACATAAGACTGCAACACAGGCTAAAATCTTACATGATAAAGTTGTTTGTGGAGCAACAGCAGCTCCAAAGAGTGACTGCACATGACCAAAGAGCATCAGTGAGATGTAATGGAGTTGTAATGAATCCAGACCTTTAGATGTTGTTAGATTTACAGCTACAGAGTTTCAGGGCCATCTCTTTGAACCAGACAATGGTTGGAAGTAGACTGGATAGAGGAGCAGCATCGGTCAGGGCAGATTTTTACTTTCCTTATCTGGCTCTCTTGACCCTCCTTCTGGGGTCAGTTGTTCCACTTTTATATTGTGTGGTTTTTGTTTGGTTTTACAGGGAGCAGTGAGGGTTTCAGGCTGTGCTGCATGGAAACCAATGTTTTTTGTTACTTAATTTTCTATATTTTCTATATTCCTGCATGAGCCCATACTTAAGAAAACAGCGTATAATCATAAACATTAAGATGTGCATGTTTTTACTGACCTTTACTGGGCCTTAAAAAACTGAGATAACATCTAGACTTGGTAATTTCCTTTGAGACGACCTCTTTGAGATGTGATAAGGTTCTGAATATTACTCAGTTTTGCTAATAACGGTACACACCATGCTGCTGTCACTGTGAGGGCTTCTTCATAAAAAAAAATATATATTTTTTTTCAATGGGTAGATAAAGGTTAATTACACCAAAACGTGATCTGCTTTTAAATGAAAAACACATGAGGCATTGTTTTTATCAAAGGTCACAGATTTGAATTGCTCTATATTGCATAGAACTGTATTCAGTTCCTCAAAAGGTAAATGCACACATTCCTAAACTCTGTTTCAGCTCTGCTCTGCAGCCTCTATCTCCAGCCGTCCTGTCTCGATCTAACTCTCCCTCCTGATTCAATTGGGAAGCTGACAGATGAATAACATGCTTTGTGGTCGGAAAGCAACAAGCTGCATCAAATTCATCCCATCAGCCTCAAATTGGGCCGAGTAAACATCCAAGGCAGTTAATTCTCAGAGTCATAAGTTTTCAGAGGAAATCTAAATCACTGAAGGAATTTTTACAATCCCACAAGACTGAAGGATAGGACACACATAATAACATATGCACATAAATACATTGGCAGCAGAACAATTCTGAATCTTGGGTCTTTTACCAGTATAGTAATAGGTAAGAATCTTAGAAAAGCTCCTAGACAATGTTCGTGATAAAATAAATCGATTATGGAAGGAAGGGCATGCATGTCATGACAAAAAAAAGAAATTTAAAAAATACCTGCAGATGTCATGGCCTTGAATATAAAGAGCAGGAGATTTAGTGAATGTAGTCAACTTGTTTAAGCATTAAGACAGGTGCAAATGTTGCGAAGCTTTGACAAACACCAGGTAATCTGCTGTAGGTCAGTAGTGGTGAGTGTCTAAAAACAGAGGCCCCAGCTGATGCAAGCAATAAACCTACAACCGAGTGCTTGAGGATGTGCTGGAACAAGTCTGATTTCCGTCGAATCCAACTTGAGCTAGATATCACAGGGCAGCTCTGAGAGTCAACCCTTTTGGTGCAGCTTGAGGAACAAACATCAGGCTAGACAGAAGCGGTCATAATGTTCTGTATCATCATGATATCCACAAACATATATCCCAGAAATCCACAATGACTGACATAAAAAATCCTAATAACATTTTGCTTAACCCTACCTCATTCCTTTTGTATAACACAAAATAACACTCTTACATGAACACTGACCCAGCAGTGAAGGGAGGAATGCAGGGACGGGGACATCTAAATAGAGACTGTGTGTTTGGACAATGAGGAAAAAAATCAATTCTCGGTCAACCTCACTGACCAAAAGTGTCAGTGGGCAAATGTCCCATCATGAATCTAAAAGTGAGCACAGATCTGTGGTTGGTAGATCAACTCCCTGAGCAAGCAAGAAATTAGACAATTACAGACAGAGAGATGGATGGAAGGAAGATGGACAGTTGAATGGAGGGATGGACAGGTGGACAAACGGATGGACAGTTAGATGAGTGGACAGTTGGACAGAGGGGATGGATGGACAGTTAAATGGAAGGATGAATGGGCAGATGTTTATTTTCTGCTGATGTGTATTTTCCCCATGCTAGTTTTCAGGTCCATTCCAGACGTTTTCAGACTCCGTGGGAACCCTAGGATCTAAAAATCTGAGTCCTTGGTTATAATAAATCAATCATGTAATTTAAATGTATGTCCTTTCATGTGAAATAATGTTTCATTTATGCAATAAAAAAAATGGTTTTGCATTCCTTTCTCTGGACAATAAGACACTGGAACAGCATCGGACAGTCTCCTTTCTCTATTTAGTTCCACTGATACAAAAACAAAAAGATTCAGACGCAGAAAGACTAATGGAACATTATTCTTGTTAAAGCTAACAGAACGTCTAATTTTATGCCATATTTGAAAGCTACCTGCCAGCGCTCGGCACTTATAAATTGCTGGTGATAATATTATATTCATTCCAGATGCACTTGTCTCATTCTGAGCCTTTCCCTTCATCTCTGTCAGACTCATCCACAAACACATACTTAAGACACTCGACTTGGCCTTCTCAGCTCGCAAAGCTAAAACACGTGCTCTTGACAAGCGCTGGCTGCGGCTACTGCTGTTGCTATGTAATCAGAAAGAAACTGTCTCGAGTGCAGCAGTCTTTTGGTAAAGATGATTATTGTGTCAGATGGTACTGATAACACTGCATGCTCCTGGCACTGCCTGCAAAATGTCATTATCACAGAAAGTAGAAAAGACAATGGAGTGAGCAATGCAAGAATGAAAGATTCCCTGAGGATATAGATCCTTAGATCTGAAACTCTCCTTTCAAGTCTGAGGAGTAGCACAGAATAAAGGAAGGACCACAAAAAGTAACTGAAGAATAAAAAGGGTAACTCCAATATAGCCATTCTTCATTATTTGCCGTTTTTTTCAAAGCTATGGTAATCAACAAAACATCTCAGGGGCTATTTATTGTTATGTGCAATTGTTGGTCTTTACCGTTTGCTTATCACAAACCCTCAATCCTACCAGACATGATTTATCTATAAATGAAAACTATTTATGTTTCTAAAAGTTTAATTAGGACTGTGATCTACAACAACTTTCTGTGATTTCACCAATTTAGCTGTTAACCTGAAACAACTAGCGCCTCTAGGATTGTAAGAGCTCCAAATATTGGGCCGCCTTCTTAACTGGATCAATGTCTTTGTTTTGTGGAAGTTTTAAAGTGAATTTTCAGTGTCACCAAAGGTCACCCTTATATGGTTTAATGTTCAGGATTGTCCAGTCGTCAGGCGGAATACTCAGAGAGGAGGAATGGCTGCCTGGAGACCACACAAACACGAGCATTTTTGGCAACTTTTTGAACAAACTGCAATTTAACTGAAATAAAAATAATTTACCATTATAAAATCATTATATGTAATAGAACCGCAATTAGTTTTTAGTGTTATTATGTGTATATTTTAGTTTTCAAGACCACAATCCCATGCCTGGGATCAGATCAGATGCTGCTCAAGACATTTTTAAATGAGTGTTATTAGAATGCCTGACTCAACGGGACTCAACTGGACAGTACACCGACAACAGTCGGTGTACTGTCTTTGACTTTACATCAGCTGCACCTCGTATTTTTACGTCCATAGCTTTCAAAACTATTTTATGATTTGTTTATGGTTTTATTAAGTTTTGTTTGTCTCAATTGCCTCTGCCCTTTCTATGCCTTTAAATTAAATTAAACTGAAATTGGGTCAGAGAGGCTGGGCATGAATGATTTAGCACAGAGTCAGAGGATGGCACTGTCAGGGGGAAGTGTTGGGGAAATAGGTTAAAGCTGGTGCATGGGATATCTCTGTGTTTTTGTGTGTTTTGGTGTTCCATAGGGGAAAGAAAAGCCCCCTTCAAGAGCTGTTGTACATCAGAGAACTTTAAAAAAAAGAGGACGAGAAGCTTCATAACACACACACACACTCATATACTGAGACGCACGGAGATACAGCACTGACAGGGAAGGGAATAAAATAACTGGAGGATTTGGAGGGAAAACAAATCAAAGAGACATGAAGGGGGAGATGGAGGTAGAGAGACAAAGATGCTAAGGAGGGAGGAGAACAAGAGCAGTAGAAGAGGGCAGGTGGGACTACCGCATGACAGAATGAGGATCTGGCCTTGACACATTCCCCATTTTTCTCACTCCCTTTTCTCTCTTGAAAAAAAAAGGAAAACTTCTCTCGCTCCCTCACAGTTTTTCTTTTTAACCATCACTCAGACTCTCTCACACTCACACACACAAAGATATATAAAAAACCAGACTGTGACTAATAAGAAAAGTGTAAAAAAGGCTTTAGCCATGGTTGGCAGGAGCTGGCTCCGTCCACGGGACCACACACAAACACACCAGAGGTGTGACTAAAGATGCAGCTTTGTCTTCACTGGGGCTCTAAACAGTAAACCACTGCAAAGCTCTGCTACTAAGACCAAGACATCTGCTAACAATCTGTCAGCACTCAAACACTAACCAGTCTAACAGACACCTGTGACTTCCAGATGTGCACCAAGGAATGTTATAAATTTGAAATATTTCCTCATAGCGTTTGACAATAGTGACAGTCTGATAATCCCCACCACCCATTTCAGCAACACCTGTTGGCATCCCTGCAGCCTTAAAATAAATCCTTCTTTTCTAGCAGTAGCACAATCTCGAACCTAAATATAAAAAAATATCCAACCTCTTATTTAGGAAATTTGGTTAGTGGTAGGAAAAACATCTGATGTTAAAAATTAAATGTGTTGAACTAAATAACCTGTGGCACAATTATTGATTCCAAACTAAGCCTTTAAAATAAATCTATTGGGAGGTGTCTCAAATTGTCTGGGGTGTAATTTTGATGAGACACACAGATCCAGTACTCTTATTCACTCTTAAAAAATGTGAATAACAAAAGAAAAAGTTATTTAAGTGGGGCAAATGTGTGATGATCTTCATAAATAGGAGAAGGCAACGAGAAAATGGTTATTCATTAAAACCTGGCAATGGCCACCAGGCAGAAGAGGGGCCCATATTGGTCCAGCCACCACAAACAGTGAGGTGGATGGTCAGATGGGGTATTGATCAGTAGCTTAGGGGTCACCAAGTCTCCATAACAACCATTAGATGTTATGATTTGGGGTTGTTTGGTTTTTGGTTTCTGGATTTTTTCTTATATTTCTCTCTCAGTTTTTGAATCATGCTTCTGTTTATTATTTTTCTGTTCATGTTTTAGTTTTGTTCATGTTTTGTCAAGTTTGGTTTTGGTCATGCTATAGTTTTTGTTTGTTTTCATGAGTCTTCTTTCTTGCTCCAGGCCACGTTTGTCTGTTAATTATCTTTATCCGGTTCACCTGCTTCAAACTAATCTGTCTCCTAGCTCCACCTGGTTTACTCTCCTTATATTCACTCCTGTTCAGTTGTTCGCGTGCGGAAAAACATTTCTCAAATCATGTCTTGTTCTCAGCTCATGTCTGTTTTGTGACGGGGCATGGCACAATGCCTGTCTAGGCAGCCTGCTTTTGTTTTGTCCTGGCCATCTTCTGAGAGTGAGTTTTTGTTTTTTTATAATCGTTTTTGCACCTACCATCATGCTGCCTACTCGTCTGCATTCTGGGGTCCTCTATCTCGCAATTCCTTAACCAAACATGTTTCCGGCCAAACCGTGGGACTCTCGCGGATGATCATCAGGCTAGCTCAATGGACCTCTTTTAATTTCCTGTCTCGGGAGGCGGAGAAGACGCTGTGTGTGAGGCGCTGTTCTGCAGGGCTGTCAGCTGGTGGGGCTGGCAAGAGATGTTAGTTTCCCTGCCACCGTACGTGAGGGCTGCAGCAAGCAAGCCCGCACCTTCGTCTGCCACAGCAATGTCTCCCAGGGCTCCGCTGCAGCAAGTATTCCCACATTCTCGTCTGCCACAGTCAAAGTTTCCCAGGCATCACTGCAGCTCGCGCCATGCCGTCTTCAGCCGGGCGGTGTTCTGAGGCAACACCGAAGGAGGCTGAGGAGCGATTAAGGTTTTTTGGCCATCAGATAATAGAGCTTTCCAGGAAGACAGTCTGCCTGTATTTCTCTCGCTGAGCAGATGCATAGAGAATCAACAATTATTATGAGAGAGGATTAGAGTATGAAACGCGTCAGTAATTGCTGTTTTACTGCCTTCGCTCGCTTGCACCCATCAGCATGCCTGGGTAATTCCTCCCCGGCCTACAAAGCGGCATCGCTGCTGCTACTGCTAGGTGGTCAGGTCTCCAGAGCGGCTGCTGCTGCGTTTGAGGGCAGCCCCGGCGTTTTGTCAGGTTCTCCAGAGTGTTGGGCTGGGCTAGCTGCTGGTTGTTAGGCAGCCACACGTCAAATTGTTCTTCAGGGCATGCTTTGGCCGGAGTTTGCCGGAGGACACTAGGTAGGCCCAGTGTGTGGGGCGGCCTCTCACGAGCCAGGTTCCTGAGGGGGCACGCTTTTTTTGGGGCATTCTCTGGTTGTGTGCTCATCGGAAATCATGATAGTCAGCCTGACGTCCGCGACAGCCTGACTCGGCAGGCCTAACAGCACACTCAAACAGGGCCGTGAGGTTCTCATTGAGGACGCTGAGACACACGCACGAGCTTGGGGGATGTACGGCTCTGATACCCTAGAGGGGTCTGCCTTCGAAACCTCCTCCATTCCATTAGCGGCTTGCGATGAGACGTCGTAAGAGGGACGGCATTGCGGCTTCTAGTCATGGCGGGAGTCCAGGCGTGGGGTTTTCGCGAGGCGGCCTTCGAGTGCTATCTCTGCTCTACGCGGGACACTTTGAGAGTGATGGTGCTCTGTGACGCCCTCACGGCTTGCTAGCTCAACCGCCACTGAGGGTTCTGGACTGCGCGGCTCTCAGCCTTACGTGGGCTTCACGGAGCTCACTGTGGAGGAGGTGTACTCGCTGCGAAGTGCTCAGCTCCTGCTCACGTTTGGGATGACGCACTGTGGTAATGGAGCGGGTCTCTAGCGACGGCCTGCGGAGAGCTCCTGCTCCACGAAGATCGCATCTGAGGCGGATCTCGTGACTGGCGATCCGCAGATGGCGAGGCTCCTGCTCCAATCTGCCACTGTGAGATATGTGCTCTTTGGTGGTATTCGGGCGTGACTGTCCTCTAGTTCATCCTCCTCATCTCCACTGTGGCAGTTGGTGCGTAGCCGGTCTCGATGCAGCTTAGTGGTCAGGCTCTCTGCTCACTCATGCTCACTAGTTGTGGTTCGCCCTGATGCTCGTGTTTCTAGTGGGCAGATCCTGGCTCCTTTCGATATGTGCTGGGCAGGGCCTTCCAGGGTGGTTGCTAGTGAGAAGACTTCTTGGTCGGGCTCATATATCTGTGTCCTGCTGAAGCGGCCTTGCTACGTAGAGCGCGTTCGAGTCAGAGAAGAGCTTGGGCCGCTCCCGTGTCTCTGACAGGGGTTCAAGGAAGTGTGCGAAAGGCTTAGTGCCTGCATTTCTGGCTTCTGAGATCCCTGGCGACAATGGGTTCATAAAAAGATGGTGTAGGGTAAGGCGGGCCGTGTCCGGATCCTGTATTGCCTGAGAGGTGTTGACAAGTGAAGAGCACTTTCTCTCTCACGTTCTTGGCGCTTTCTGAACCTTAGGGTAGGGGCTGTTTGATGAGTGTGGTTCCTGGGCCAGGGCGTCCTGGCTTGCTCTCTGAAGGTTCACGTGGCAGGCTCTGTGTTGGGCGTTCAGTCTGCGCGAGGGTTCGTGCTCTGCTCACACAGGACCTGTCTATGGGTTCAGGCCTTTGCCTCATTGGGCAGGCCCGTTCTGACTCGTTGTCCTGTTTAGGCAGCGTACTCGCTTGTGGAATAGGAGTGGGGCCCATGATCGTGGTCCCCGCCTTGAACTGCTGTGTGCTTGCTCGGGGGGACGACCCTGCTAGGTGCTCGTTGCGCGCCTGGGAGCCTGTGTGCCTCTGCACAGGACGGGCCTCGGCCGGTCGCACCATGAATCTCTGTGCCTACACGGTACTAGCCCTCCCGGTCGTGGCCTCTGAACGCTGTGCCTAGCTAGCGGGGACACTACTCTCCCTGAGCACACAAAAAGAGAGGGCTCGCGCCGCGTTTCTGGTAACTCGTTGTTTTTGTTTTTTTGGTTTTATTCACTCTATCCGTCATGCTTGCCTACTCATTTGCTTGCTGGGGTCATCTATCTCGCAAGTCTACGATTAGGATGCAATCTGCCCATGTGGTCCAACGCGGTTATTTAAACGTCGGGAAGGCAGCAAGGAAAATATCAACGTTTTCTGCTCGGCGCATGCATTTAGCATGGAGTGATAAATTTGGACTCTGAGTGGAGAGGGGGGGATTTAACAGCAATCTATGCCTTTGGTTAGTATTGAGACTACTCACTTTTAGGGTGGAGTTGGCGGGCATGATGCACAGGATAGTAGGAAAAAGCACTCTCGTTCGGCAATGTGTTAATTAACGCGTGAAGGATTTTGGGCTGCGGTGGACCTCTTATTCTGAATCTTTTTTACAGCGCGTGGCGTCATAATCATCTTTGTGAAATTTAAGACAGCGATTTTTAAATGCCAAAATCGGTGTGCTTGGTCAAAAGAACTGAGATAATCTGTACGCATTGGGTCTCTTCAACAGGATAGATGATGCCATACACAGTGTGATCGACGGGTAAATCATGCACTCGTAAGGATGGGCTGGTCTCATAGCTATACATGAGTTTGTTGTGTATCGATACAGAGCAATAAACTACAAAACATACATCAACTAATCACCGTTTCACGTTGTGTGTTGTAACTCTACAGCAGTGGGCGCGACTGCATCCTGTCCACAGACAAAAGATATAGGCCGGTCATCGTACGTGTTGTTTCGTGGATCATAGCTTGTTGGTGAGGGCGGTGCGAGATATGAAAAAAATACCATAGCGATAAGAATGGACACACGGAAGGAAAAATAGAGTGTAAATGACCCGGGTCTGTGTAGGTGTGGGGGCAATGGCCAAATCGGTGTTGCGCACAAGACGTCACTGACAGGGGGCAGAAAGATGGAAGGGAGCGCGTCTATTGAAATTGAGGCTGTTTAGGTTACTTGGAGTGGTAGAGGCCGTACAGGGGCGAGTGGCTAGAATGCAGGCTGTGCGACTATGAAATGTGGGTTTAGGGGAAATTTGACACTTGTTCCACAATTGTGACACCATTGTCACAGGGAAGGCCGTAATGTGTGGCAGATCAAGAAATATGAATTATATCTTAATTTAATAACAATCATTAGATTTTCACTTAATCTGACAGTTGTCTTCTGAGCATGTTTATATTTGTCTTCAAAGGATGTTAATTTATTCAGCATTAGACTAGGTTTGGGTTTTACCCCCCCGCCAGGGCCGTGACAAAAATCTGCAGCTCGGCGATGCTCAATCCTTTACAAACCTGTTTTCAATATTTGCACACTTCTTGTTTATTGCTGTTAAACAAACAGTTTGGTGGGCTGACTTGAAAAACCAGTAATAACAGAGGAAAACATGTGAGTTTAAGTTTATTTTGCATGCCTTTTTGTTTTAACTACTGGGGGTTCTCTATTTATTCCCTTCCGGTTGACAGATGCTGTCCTTGGTTTTCTTGCCTCTGTATTAATAATTTTCTATAAAAAAACACACACAATTAGCTTGTTTAATTGGTGCAAGACATTAGCACACCATTGACAAACTGCTAATAACATGAATGCTTCACAGGTATATATAAAATCATAATTTTTTACATTTTTTGCTCTTACAGCAACAACCTTTGTCACTGCCTCAATCCTTTGTGAAAAGCAGAAGAAAAATGGAAACAGCAGCGAGCTGTGATCTGAGTTTGTGAGGCTAAGTGTCAAAACGGCGTAGCCCTACTTGTCATATAAAGCCCTCAGAAAGACACAGACAAACATAGACTTCCACTGGCACATTGCAAATGTGGATTACAGTCATTGTTGTGTGAAAGGATCAGAGCATGTGTTTCTTTTGGTCTTGCTATAAGCATGTGTACATGCATTTGTGTGGGAGGATGCATTTGTTTATGTATGAGTCTTAATGTGTGGGTGTGGATCTCAGAGTGCTCCTGCCAGGGTGAAAGCTACGAACGGGTTTGGAAGTTACTGCATGTGTGTTCGAGAGGCTTACATGTTCTTCCTTTGTTGGTAGTAGTATAGGTGATGGTGTGTGTGTGTGTGTGTGTGTGTGTGTGTGTGTGTGTGTGTTTGAGAGCGCCTGGCTCACATCTCGTTATATCTGCAGAGATGATGGCTGCAAAAAGCGGAAATGTCGTTCCGCTGACAGAGCCGCTGGAAATGGGATCTTTGACGACACACACAGTCACACACATCATTGATTAGTTTCAGTTTGCAGTGACAAGTGTGACGAAAAACACAGCGAGAGAGGATGAAATACAGCCAGAAAAACACAGATCGGGTCATAACGGCATCTCCATACAGATGTAGACTCAGGAAGAATGGAAACTGAGAAAAGTATGGAAGGATGTTAGGAAGAAGCGATGGGAAAAAAAGGAGGATGGGATGTATAGAGTTGAGGTATTTCACAGCAAAGGATGGAGTGAAGGAGGGACGGCAGGAATGAAGGGGGAGATGTTGGAAGGGGACCAGGGAGGCGTTCGGATGGGAGGGAGATAAAACAGAGAACAGAGGAGCTCAAGAGGAATAAACTAAATTTATAGCATTCACCTTGAAGCATCAGCCAAGCTTCCCACTGCAGGAAGCTTAGAGACAGCAAACCATCTTAGAGTCTCTGCACACTTTATGTAAAGTCCAGCAATACACAAAGCTCCACATTTTAAAACCCTACATCAAGTAAATGTGGCGTACTTGGAGCCCACACCAACTGACTGCAGTAGCAGGGTCCTGTTTACAGGTGTTAGCGGCACCTAGGGTACCAGAAACTCAAAACATGTTCAGTATTATCAGACAAGATTTGGCCAATGTTCCATGGAAGCAACCCACATACTTAACTCTGCTGCTTAACTCAACAATTGTATTTCCTTGTAAATGCGGCAAATGTCAACGGAAAATAAACTGCCTTTCCTACTGTATATGATTTCAGAATCATTGCTACAACAAAGAAACAACTTTGTGAAAAAGGGGAAAACAACCAAAGAACGTTTACTATGTACTATGCAACTGCTATGTGAAAAACATAGGATGCCATTTATATGGTTATATAGACAACATGTACGCTGTTTACACTGCAACCTAAATAACTGGTGAAAAGATGGAACAAAGCAGCCAGAGATGTAATAATCATGTCTTTGCTATTGACATGCATTTTTATTGGACTGAGTGAGTTGTTGTTCTTATCTTTTTTCCCTTGCATTCCTGTTTCTCTGTTAGCCAAAAAACATTTCTGCTTCTTTGCATCAGGCTCCTACTAAATATTCTTATATTATTCGTGTTGCCCTGAGCCGTTCACTCTCTCTTATATTTCCCTTTCTGCCCATATTCTTTCCTTCTAATCACCTCTGCGTCTCCTCTCTGATATCTAATCCTGCTAATTTAAGGTATAACCCCTTTGTCCGCTTCCAGTCATCAGTGTGCAAGAGGCAGGATAAACTCTGGACACGGTGCGCTCGCCTAAGGCCAGATTGGCCTAATGTGCATGTTTTGGACTGTAGGAGGAAGTCATAGCAACAGGACAAAAACAAACATGGTGAAAACGTTCAAACACCACAAAAAAAGGCCCACGCCAGGATTCAAATGCAGGACAAGCCTCTAGTGCTTTAACTATGAGTGTCTAATAAAAATGATTACAACATCATCATTTTTTTGTATCTGTAAACCTAATATGCGCATATTGAACATTCAGCCCGAGATTGTCAGGCTATTAAATAGAAAGATAGATTAGATAAATTAGATCAAATAGATTAGATTAAGTATGCAGACTGTTAAAATACCAGTTTCTGTGATGATAAGAAATTAGCTGAAATAAATTATGTCAGAACATTCTACTTTTATTGTGGCATATATCCTGTACAAACAAGCAAATCTGCATACATGGTAATATTTGTGCAAAACAACTAGTTAAAGTGTAATTTTAATACAACCCTTTCTTTAATTGCTTTCACTGATCAATTAATCCAATCTTCAGACACTAAAAGATGTCATAACACATGAAATGCCTGCGCTAAGGCGAAACAGAAAAACGACACAAAGGAGAGGCATACATCATAAAAGAGGTTTGTATTCAGTCAGGCAAGCAGAACAGTAGAGGTTTCTAATTCAAACACATCGCAGATTGGCCTCCCTGCTGTTACACACACATTGTCAGCACATTCCTCCAACTGTATCACAGAGTTAGTTTGCATAGTCTTGGAAAACGCAGAAAGACGGACACCTACATCGCCACAGTGCACCGTGTGTGTGTATAGAGGAAACGGGAGAGTGCATGTGTGTTCTTCCAGCTGTATTTGGTATGTATTTCTTCATGGGAATGAGCTTGTATGCATGCGCGTTAAGGTATCCTGTGACCATGAAACACTCGGTATCATATATCATGTCTTACAGCAACATCAAACCCTACGGCAATATAATGCAAGGCATGAAATCAGACATGAGACTCCCAGGAATTACAGCAGCCCCCGTGTGTCCACAGACAGTTTCGTGTGAGATGTATGAACGCAGCATCGTTTAAAACGATCATGTTTAACTGTGGGAGAAAGCCAGAAACAAATTACGTATTTGCTCACATCTTGTGAAATATGTGAGCAACCGTGTCATTAACATAACTCAGTCAGACAACCAGCAGCTATCTGTGCAGTAGTTCTTTTCTGTGAAGTGTCATGCTGTAAGCTCCTACAGGTGATCCAGGGCAGGTTTTTCTTTAAAAGGGATTTCCTGATGGATTTTGAGAAGGCTGCTTTTAATCAGATGAAAACCAGGACACAGTATAAAATAGTAGTTTTGATGAAACTCAGCCAAACGACCATAAACTGCTGACTAGTGTAGAACACAAAGCCAAATATAATCACATTTTTTTGGGGTAGAAAGGCAGTTTGGCTCCAGAGAGGAATACTGTCAAAGAGTTTATAATTTATACATGATTTTTTTACATGTAATGTTGTGCAAAATATTGAACTGTGCTCCATCTCTTCATATATTGAAGCTACATCAGGATATATGGTTGGAGCTTTAAAGGACGCTTGTGATGCTAAAATCCAAGTCTGATCTGTGGCACTAATTATTTTTTTTCATCCAGGGAGAAATCCATTATGCTTGCCAGATTATTTGAAATCATTCTACAATATTTCCAGTATGTTCAATACTAAAATGGATTAGAATTCCATGATGGTCATGGAATCGGAGAGGGAAAACTCTGGCCGGTCAGCGCTGGGTTACAGAGTGTCTGAACACTCGCGGTTCTCTTTGAGCCGTTAGTTTTAGAGCAGATTGACAAGCCCGGAGGAGAAGGAGTTTCTTTCAAGAGTTTACATAAAATTGTAAGCAGGCTGGGGGACATGAGATCAGTGAGAGATATGATTTCAAACACAGCTGTGTGTGAGGGAATTTTAGGTAAACTAAACCCGATAGGGCGGCAGGTTTGAGTTTACTGTGGATTTTTCATAATTCACAAAAAGTGGAAAGCGAACTTATGTCTACCAGGATCAAATGATAAAACGAGCTGCAGGGGGTCGCATTGTACCTCTACGCCTAAACTTATTGTATCTATCACACTTTACCATAATAGATCTAAATGAAAATTGGTAGGATGGTTCAAAGATGCAATTCATAGGACCCCGTCGATTAAATCCATAGTAAGTATCGTCTCGGGGACGACCAAGTGTTTCGCATCGAGCTATTGAACGCGCAGCTTTTATATTACTCGAGACTGTAGGGTGGCAGAACAGAGAATTAGACCTCCTGCGACACTGAGAAATCGTGGTCACCTTTAGATGCTGCATTGTAATGTGACACTGTAAGGCTAAACACTTCAGAGAAGAACGATAGATGTGTGACTTAGTAGAGACTAGAAGAGATGAAGAGTATATGCAGCACAATCACAAGTAGACAATTGTTGAAGAGAGTGCTGATGTTAAGAACATGCGTGGTGATCAGCATGAGATGGCTAAGGTGGTCTGTTTTCATAGCCCTAGTTGGTGGAGGACGAGCTTCCTAGAATAACTCTTCACCTTTTGCCTACTTGCGCTTTTATCTTGTTTTTTAATGATATTTTTATATTTTATAGCGCGGCTAGCTGGTTAAGAACTTGGTTAAAAGCTGATGTTTGCAGATGTTAAAGACCGGGTGTGCCAAAACCGGCTCTGGAGAATAGATAACGTGTACATTTATAATGCGAGCGAGTTAAAAGATAATATTGCTTGGAAGCGAAGTGTACTGGATCTATTCACCTTTTTTGTGTGTTGTCGTGTGGAGCCTGAGAAGCAAGTAAGGCGACCTCTGAGTTGCGGAAAGGCAAGTGATAGAGCAGGTTGAGGGTTTGCTTGTTCTAAGAATCGCGGCGCATAGCCTCAACCGACGAATTGGAATACTGAGCAAATATTATGTGGGATAAGGAGAGGGAAAGTATCAGTGAACTACACCAGACTCTACAATTTCTGAAAGGAAGAGTTGTCATATGAAAATCCATGCCGAGAAGATTGTTGCCTACAGAGTTTTGTGTTGATGCTAAGCAAAACATAGCGAAATTATTATTCGAATATTAATATGATCTATGTGCATATTATTTGAGTGCTATGATAGGTTATAATATTGATTTGTGGAACTTGAAGGAAAAAATCCAAATCAAACTATGTTCTATCGCCTGTTTCTTGGGCATTAGTAAAATATTCACACATGTAAAGGTTGTTTCATATTTGTAATTAAAAAAGGCTGAGATGTGTCGAAGCCAGTTAGAACTGGCCTCAGAAAGGACATTTCGGGATAATAAATTCTGCACACTGACAATGTGGGCTGGCGAGACCAAATGCAGCTCTGAGACTGTTTCGGGGAGCGAAAGAAAGATTTGAATGATCAATGTGAGTTTATTTAGTCATCGGGTAGTGTTGTGGAGTTGTAACCACCATAATACTCGTGTTGCTGTTGTTTTTCGCAAGTGGGAAGAAAGAGAGCAAAGTGCAAAGTGAGAACACTAGTATGTGTTTCATGGGCTAGGTCACATGTTCTGTTGTATAGGAATTTGCTAGTGACTAAAGTGTTTGATACGATTCAGTGTAGCGAAGCTTAAAGACAATGTTGATAGAGTTGATTGTTTTCGTACAGGAAGGGAGTTGTGACGATAGTATATTATAGGCATTATAGCGCTCAGCGCAAGAAAAATGTCTTTACTTAACATGTGCAAGTGCCTTTGAATCATAGATAATAGCACCTGTCTGCTATGTGCTTACCACACCGATGGGCCTCGGTATGAGTGTAGTGTTTGTGTTTTTGAGAGCCAGTATAAGATTTTGTTCAGCTGGAGCGCTTAGACTTGGTCGCTGTCTTGGGATCAAGTCTTTTGGTGGAAATGTGAACATAGACTCCATTGTTTTGATGAGCAACCAGGCTATAGGGATGTAGCAGGCGAACTTGGTTGTGTCAAGGCATCAGCAGTGGTGCCAAGTGAATGGCGGGGCGGGACAGAAGTGAAGAAGATGTTTGGAGCTGCACTAATCCTTAATTATTAGGGTCTATGTTTATGCTGCAGATTGTGCTGGCATAACGTTTTTTAGCCCTAATTATACTGCATTTCTTAAAGGGCAGATGTGAAGTTTTCGTGGAGACCATTATGAGCTATATATTTCAGTGTAGGTGGGGGGGGGGTGGGGTGCTGAAACCCAATGAGAACGTTAGTAACTGGGGGATGGGAAGGGGGGGGGGAAAAGGGGGGGGGGAGGGGGGAAAGGGGAGGAGGGGGGGGGGAGGGGAAAGGGAAGAAAGGAAGGGAAACGAGAGTGAAAAAGAGGTGGAGGGTAGATACTTAGGCATACACTGGGCTTAACTATCGCTAGAGGCTTTTCGCTCGTTTATTTAACTGTTATTAGCTATAAACGTATAATTTTTTTTTTAAAACTGGAATGCTTCGACTGTTTAGCAAAGAAATTCCTTTGATGCCACATGATTTTTTTAAGTTCCTTAACAGTGATAATGGCTTAACGATTCCTGTTGCTGGTTTATACTTCTATAATTATGTACTCGATTAAAACAATTACTATGAGGTCCCAAGGCTATAGACTCAGAGCGGAGGACAGTTTCCCAGTTCTCGTTGCGCTGATTGATTAGGGCCTGTTATTTTTCGCTATGATGATCAAGCAGAGTAGGGGTCGAGGTGTGTGTTTAGTTGTTGAGAGAACTACATTTAGCGCAGTTTTGGCGCTCAATATAAGTCTCAAATGTTGGGATATACCAACAAGAGAGCATACAAAGCTTCATCATCATGATAATGCTAGTAGATTTTTGGGGCACGAAACTAATATAATTTGGAGGCTATTTAATATCTCTAACCAACTTAAACAATTTGGTTGAATAATGGGGCCAATAGTATTTATAAAGAGACTGGGTTGAGGTGTTTTTAATGACGGCCTGTTAAAATATCTGGATTTTCCAACTGTATCAATACTGGCTTTTTACTGAAAAGGGCACATATTTCTGTAGGATAGAATTTTTTTTTATTGGTGATCATGCATATATGATGTTCTGATTATCTTAAATTTTGTCTTGTGTGTATTTGTGCGGTAGGGCGGGCACAAATCTTTATAAATTCTATAGCAAGATAAGTATAAGGCTTAGTAAACAGTCGTGCTGTGCGTAGGTGAATGCTATGGAATAGTGTTTCTACTTAGTGAATTATGAGCTTACTGAAGGATAAATAATTTTTTTTGATTAGAATAGATTTAATTACTGAATATTGGAGCGTGTATGTGAGCGATATTAATAGCAAGTATACAAATTCATGATTTCGTTCTGGTTGTTGATGGGGGCTGGGGGTGTGTATACTCTTTTCTGTAAGGGATGCAGCAGTGCTTGTTTCATTTATTTTTTTCATATTATTGGCATCAGGTCTGGACATCATTGGGAAGATAATGGGATTCTATGGGTCCCCCAGCGTTTATTAGATAAAGTATTAGTTGGAAATAATCATGCAAGTAGAAGGATGCCTTGAATTTTCCGTGGTGACATCTGAAGAGCGCTGTAAGGTATCGTCAGGTTGTGAAAGTGACAGGCTTAGGTAATGCATGGCAAAACATGATATCATGTAATGTTATTAATGGTGTGCTATGCTTGTTTTGAGTTATAGGTTAACATTTATTCTTTAGGCCGGCAAATGCTGTGCACTGTGCAAATTTATGTACATTTCATATAGCTATTTAATGTAATAATGTATGTTACGGTGTTAATGTGTGTGATTTAGAGTGATTGTGGAGAATAGTGTTGGTCTCGGCAATAAGCCGCTTAAAATTAAAGGCGTGGGGTGAGTACGAAGGGAGTTGTTGAGGTGGCAATAGACAATTAGAGCATGTAAGTTAGCTCTAAAACACCTCAAATAAAGATAGCAACTATAGATAAAACCTGGTGAAGTTGATACATTACCTTTCGTCTAAGACTAGACTTAATGTTTATGTGGACATCTGCTAGTGAGAAGGAAAACGAGGAGGTGGGGGTTGTTAAGTATCTGAGGATTGATTCTTCTGACAACCATCATCTACATGCACATTAGCTATATAGTGTTACCAGGTAACCAAGACCATATGGTGGGAGTTTGAGAGGGTGAAACATTTTGATGCAAATGCTTGAGATTTTACCGCATCTGCAGAATAACTAATCCCCGCCATTCGCAATAGAAACGAGGTCATGAGTGATGGAACTTTACGGATTAGAAACCGGTTTACATACTCGGTTAAATCACCCTACTGGACAAGCTATGAGTGGACATGTGCGTTACTGTAAAATAGTAAGTTATCTTTATTTAATAAAGCTGGTAAGTGGCCATTTAACTCTTCGTGTGTTACATGTACACAAAATCTTAATGGGCCAATTGAAATTTGTAAAGGAACGCGTTGGTGGGCATAGTTTGAGCATCCATATCTAAAGCAATATTCAGCGTATGGAATGAAAAAAGGAAAAGAGAAAAGCATCCATTCCTAGGTTTATGTGCCTGTAAAAACCACATGGGTTAAGAAAAAGGTGATAAAATCCCCTCACCTGGATAAAAAGGTGCATAAAACTATCAAGTGAACGATTTCTTAAAGACGCAAGAATACAATTGCCTAAGTAGGGGAATTTCAGGTCGACAGCACAGTAGGAGGTAAAGATCGGATGACAGATGTGCTCATTTCCCATTTGGCCACAATAAAACATTGTCTCTTTGCCCAGCTTAAGAGACAGGACATGCCTAACATGGATATTCTCCACAGGTTCTATTTCAGTCCAAAGTGTTGTTCCACTTAATCAGATGTCACCATGCGGGCTAAGAAAGGATGTAAATTTGCAGAAAATACATGACGGCTGGACTCATCTCAACAGCACTTAAAATGCAAACCCATCTATTAAAACAACATTAAAACGAACACTGGGTTACAGCCTGTGCATCAGTGTGTGTGTGCTAGTGTCTGCATATGTAATCAATCATGTGAAGAGTTGGACAGTGGGACATGGTTGTTGCATTAGCATCATCTCGATAGCTTTAAAGTACAGAGTGAAGGAGAAGGAAGATGAAAGAAGAGAAGAAAAGACAGAAAGAAATGAGAAGAGAGTTAATGAGGTGTCGGGTGAAGATTGTGTCATTGAGTCCAATCACCATCTTCCTGGATCACTGAAGATACATGGAAAAACTACTGCAGATATCAAGAGATCAAGGATTTAATGATGCTGAGTTAAATGAGTTTAGTTCAGAAAAATATGAAAACCTAGCTGGTTGGATATGTTGTACTGTAGCTACTGCTCACAACGTAAGATAGGACTGAGAAATGTGAACGGAAATACACGTTTTGACCAGCAAAGGGAGCAGCTGCCAGGCACTCCAATGTTAATCATCCAATCCAATAAAAGACACCAAACAAGAGTCAATAGTAGAAAAAACTGTTTGGCATATGCAGAGAGGATTTGGCAAGTTTTTCATGGGTCCAACCCACATAACCAAGTCTGCTGCTCAACTCACACATGTATATACCTTAAAACTGTGGCACAGTATGACAAAATAAGGAAGTATGGTTACTATAAAGAAATAACTGACGAAAGACAAATCTCCATACATTTTCAGCTAAATTTCTAAATGTATTCCTGTGTGACACAGATTTAATGAACTATGAATCAACAGGCGGGCATGACGAATGTTTACAACCAAGGTTATTTCTACATTTTGTGCGTGATGCCGCTAATGTGGATTTTGGAGTAAGGGCTGGTGTAAATCTTCCATCTTGTATATTTTTAATAAATAACAATCCACTCTCAGTTTTATATTCAACATGAAAGCTTTATACTTCTATCAATAATAGATAAGTTAAGGATTTGCAAGTTTTTGTCACTGCTCTTTTCAACAGTTTATATAGTGTCCCAGCTATATGTCCTGTTCAGAAATGCTAACAATTTTTTCCAACCAAAGCCTGGTTTCTTTGGAGGAAGAGAGCATTATTGTAGGCTATTTATTAGCACTGTGAGGAGAACAGTGCACCCTAGCATTTATGTGGTTGTTAGCTATTAAAGTTAATACACCACAGTACAAAATGCTCTGGCCATAAAGCCTGAGAGATGGCATTAAAAAGTAATAGGATCTTTGTTTGCTGTGGATTTCCAGTTGTTAAAATGATCATTACATAGCAAACCAATTTCCTGAAGAAAAAAAGTGTAAAAGTATTTACTGTTTTGAAACAAATCAACATGTTCTTCACTAAAACCCCTGCAACAAAATAAACTTAGGAGAAGCCTAAGTAGGCAAGAAAATTAATGCAGAAATTTACATTTTGATGATGTTTCTGTAATTACCTTATTATAATGGTTACATTTCATTCCATATGTGTGTGGGCTTCATAGGAGGGGCCGTAAAAAATAAACATATATGAGGTACTGGGCGCTAATGAGATTAAGAAGATGGATGGATAAAAACATGTAAAAACTCCCAATCTTAAAGAACAGCTGAAACATAAATGAATATAAAGAAAAGCACTAAACCACGACATAGGAGTGTTTTTATATTCTTACTTCATCTCAAGGACCTCCTCCAGGTGCTTCCGCCTCTCGGCTCGCAGGGCAGTCAGGTGACCTTCCTTCTCAGCCAATGAGAGTTGAGTTGATGACAGCTTGGCTTTCATCACCTCCAGTTCCTGTTTCACCTTTTCCATGGCAACCAGTAGGTCCTCCACCTGACCCAGGCACATTAACATACATTTAATATTTTCTTCCTTTATGTTTCACTGAGAGTATCTGAGTCCTACTCTAGTTTGAAAAGTTTAACTAATCGCTCAGCTTTTGCAAGGCATGCTCCACCGCAGAACATCAAGCAGCTCATTTTCCTACTCCCTGTTTTCTTTTTTCTCCAAGTTGTTTCTCTTTCTCCCCGCTTTTCTGATACATATTTTATCTCAGCCTGTTCCTTTCACTGGCTGTATATCACTGTGTCAGTTTAATGTGTGTGAGGTCAGTCTGTATTTCTTAAGGCCAGACAACGTTTCGGCTAACATCCTAAGAAAGAAAAAGACAGAGAAAAGGAAGAAAACCTTCCAACAGAAGAGGTGAACAATTAAAAAGAAAGATTTTTAAATGAAACTTCAGAAGGTGTATATAAAAAAGGCTTTATTTCAAGTAGAACAAATCAAAGCAAAATAATCAAATTGTTAACCTTGTATTTTGAGAGATTATAAAAGCTACACAGTGGAAAAAACCTACAAAGATCTAGCAGAAAAATAATCTCATAAATTCTGGAGTACATTCTCAATTTATTTCTAATTTAGTAAAATACATTTTTTACCGATTTGAGACCAAGTTTGGAGTTTTTTCTGCTTGTTTTAATATATACAATATATGGATATAATACATGCTTTGGGATATTGATCCAAACAGGTTGGCCCAATCAGAGGAAGCTACACGCACGTAGTTTGGCTTGCAGCAGTTTTCTAAATACTGTCATACAAACATACAAAAAACGGGAGTCTGATGTAAGACGTCAGAGAAATGTGAAACAAAAATGAGAAAGAAACGAAACAAAAAGAATCTGATATTTTTCTTATAGTCTGATTGATGCAAAGTCCTTGTTAGTGCAAAACTACTCAACCGTTAGAGCTGTCAAGATAACCAGAGCCAAAACAAAAATGATTTGAGGTTAACTTCCCATCCAGCTGTTCTTTTAAAGGAAAATATAAGTAACTGGATAAAAGGGAGAACGAAATGAAAACAAAAGTACCACCTGGTAATGGAAAAACAAGAAAGGTGAATGTAGTGATGATTCTTTGTTACCTTTGACCACCTAAATCCGCTTGTGGTGAACTCATGAATTGGAATGTGAGACAGCTGCATACAAATGACAGAGAAAAAGAGAGATGTGAGAAGAAGGAGTGATTGCAGTGAGGGGAGGAGATGAGTTTAAGGAAGTGAAGAGTCATAAAAGAAAAAGGCTGAGTAAAGGGCCTCAGGATGCAGAGTAAAACAAGAAGATTGATGTAAAAAAAAAATCAGAGAAGATGAAGGAAGAAATTTGTAAGGACAGATAAGTTGTTTTGGAAAAGCTGAGAAGACAAGAAGAGATGATGAGGCATAAATACTAAGCACACAATAGACAAGATACAAGAGCAGTGACATGCAAGCAGCATTGTTTAAGTGACTTAGAGAAAAGGGGGGAGAAAAAAGATGGAAAAGGTGACGCAGATCAATAAGTGTCACAAGAGGAGTGGGTGGGAGGGAGTTCTGAGGTAGGAGTGACATTGGAACTGAGGGACTGGAAAGAACCAAGACGCAGTGTTTGGAAATAAACAGTATATCATGTTAGGATTTCAAAATGTTCCAGGCTCAAATTTCTTAGTCTTAGTTTTGAAGTAGAATTACTAAGGTTTATTATGAATTTATTGTATGTATGTATGTATCTATGTATGTATATTTGTATGTATATTTGTATGTATGTATGTATGTATGTATGTATGTATGTATGTATGTATGTATGTGTGTGTGTGTGTGTGTGTGTGCGTGTGTGTGTGTGTGTGTGTGTGTGTGTGTGTGTGTGTGTGTGTGTGTGTGGATGGATGGATGGATGGATGCAGCTCTGTAAAATGTTCAAATCAAACTCCACACTGTTCCAGACTGTGTAGGCACCATGGAGACAGAAAGCCCTAGAGTGTTGTGGATGTTTGTGTTTAAAAATGATTTCTGTTTTATTTTAAGATCAAAACAGAATGAACCACAGGCGAAAGTGCACTGGGTTCAAGAATTTAAATTCCCAGCTTAATAGAAAACGGGAAGCAGAGGAGGGGAATGTCTGTCTCCAGTTTGAGACAGATGGAGTGTGTCACGCTGCTGGCTCACTGGTGTGTCACACACACGCACACCTTTCTGTAAAGATCACACATACAGTAGTGACTCATGTCTCGCTGCAAAAGTGTGGTTTATTTTCATGCGGTTCTGGTCAAATGCTTTTGACAGGCCAATCAGGTTCATGGGACATTCCCACACACACACACATACGTGTTGACAGTAAAGTTGAATATAAAAGCCGTCTGCGTACCAGTATTGAGTCAGAGTGTGTTTAGAAGTGGGTCTAGTTTGGCAGCATTTGCATGTGGGAACCTTTGAACCAACCGGCCTCATTAAGGGAGGAAATTGTCTTCCTCTGTCATCATTTTATAAATCATTATGTGAAAGGTTAATTGCACTGACGCAGTTGTATAAAAAGGAACTCAAAAATATTTATTTATGATTTACTTGTGCCCACAGAGACGTGTTTCAGGGTCAAAATCCAAAGCTGGTTTCCATCTGACTTCTGCTAAATGTGATATTGTGAATGGTCTGTGCTCAGTTTAGACAGCAGGCCACCCTTCTTTTGGCCATATTTGTCTGTTTGTGTTTGAAAAAATGTGTCCTCTGTCCTCTCTGCAGGTACTACATAACAAGTGTGTACGCTTGCTCAAAGGATGAATTGGAGCTGTTGCCGCTGGAAAAGGACTGCACTGGGTGTTTGGCTGACATCTCCACTCATTCACCACAAACTGACATCTGTGCTGCTTCCTCTTTGACTGGAGCATTTTGGAACAAGGCCTCGTTCTGGCTTTAATGACCTGTGGTCTCCCTAATTAAAGGTGCACTTGCAGCATTTTGATGCCTAACAGTATTCTCCAGCCTAAATAATGTAACAACATGTATGGTGGAACTAATGAAAGAGACTGTATTCTTTATCGTCATCCTTTTTAAAACCTGTTTGCTCTGAACAACTTCATCAAAACTGTTCAAATTGTCCACTCTTGTTTATAACTACTTGATTGTGGTTAAGCATGATGTATAGACTCTGACTACACATGGATACAAAGATGGTTTGCTCGCAGGCACGAAATGGTAGTAAGAAGAAATACAATAGCAACACTTGAGTACCACTTGGCAAAGGGATCTACAGTAAATGTAAAAACAGAAAAAAAAACAAATAAATGTCAACACTTTTGCAGAATTGCATGCCACAAAACATGCTTGTCCAACTGGATACATAAATAAGAGTGCCTGATGTATATAATTTGCAGTAATATCAAAATAGTTATTTTAATGATGCAGCTGTTATTATTAGGAAACCTATTGATCACATGTTTCTGTGCTAAGGTAGAGGTGGAATGGTATTCAGTCTGTGTAAGCTAAGTAATTGCTAAGCTTTGTGTAAAGACAGAGACCCCGACGACATGCACACTAGATCTCTGTCCTGCTGCACAGAAACTCTGCTTGAGGTTCTGCTTGAGGTTCTTCAGGATTCTCTGGTAGAGAGCAGAATGCATGGTTCCCTCAATCAATTACAGCAAGTCACCCAGATTCTGAACCAGTAAAGCTGCCCGAGATCGTCACACTACCACAACCGGTATGATTTTATGTTTCTGAAATGCTGTTTATATATAAATATATATAAAGACTGATTTAATGGTTCACCTTCCTAAAAAGGTTCACTTTTGTCTTGTCAGTCTATAGAATCTTTAAAAGTTTCGGGGATCATCAGAAGGTTTTTGGTAAAAGTGAGATGAGCCTTTATGTTCCGTTTGGTCAGCAGTGGTTTTGGACTTGGAACTCTCTTATGGATGCCATTTTATCCAGTGAGTTTGTCCTAACGTTGACTCATGAGTCCTGACCTTAACTGAGGCAAGTGAGGCCTGCAGAGCTTCAGATGTTCCTCTGGGTTATTTTGTTCTGAATGAGCCACCACAGCACTTTTGGAGTAATTTTAGTAAATTCCCTCAAGGAGATGTAAAAAACATTCATTGTCCTTGAAGGCAGTTCTTGCCAACAAAGGAGGCATAGCCAGTTTTTAAGTTTAGGAGGAAATTACTTTTCACATATGCACGTATAGGCTTTCTGTACTAATTAAATCATTTCAAAACTACATTTTTTATTTACTTACATATTCTCTGTCTGATATTAAAATTCTTTTGATGATATGAAACATTTACATGTAGGAAACAAAGCACAAAAACATAGGAAACCTACAAGGGGGAAACTACATATACCTGGCAATTTAGCTCTTCAAAAACTGGTTTATGACCAATTATTGATCTTGTATGACCAGATCTAGCATGTTTAATGACAGATAAGAGTGTTACTTGTACTCTATAATTCCAAAAACACAAATTTTGAATCACTGTATTTCTTCCGTTCAATATCAACTATATTTACACATTCTTTATTATAAGAGTCAAGTACAGCCATCAAAACCGCTGTTTCTTTTTGGTTGCATCATTGCATCAAAAAGGCAATCCATCCTGTCAAGTGCATCATTTTAAATATGTTTTCTTGCTGTATTTGATGTCGTTGAAACTTGGTTGGAATTTGAAATTGCATGTTTGATCTTTTTTCTGAAGAAGAAAATGTTTTGTAAGCTGAATTTCACCTTCACACGTCCGTGCGGCTGCCTTCCTCTGTCCATCGAGCCTTTAATTATCTGTCCTTCCTCTACATCATCTGTCTGTGTGAAACTTCTTCTGCCCGTGCTGCTCATTAGCACCCACCATGGAGGAGAGTGTGAGGAAACAAACCCCAGGAGTAAAACATCTGTTTTCATGCCTGCCTTTACACGCCTCTTCAGAAGCTGTCCGGTAAGTAAAGGCCGGAGCAGACAGCAGACGTTTATAGGCAGTAATAACAACAGAGTCCAGCCGTTTTGCCAACAGCTACAGCAGGCCATGTTTTCTCAGTGCAGCTTTCGTCCTGAGCCCACACTGTTTTTTAACCCCCTCCACTTGTCAAAACCCATCCAGGCAGTGAGGAACATTTCCCATCTCTATGGCCTCGTTAAGTCACCACCGCTCCGGGGAGCAAAACACGCAAACATACTCCCCGTGGTCTGAGGTTGCATCCACCAAACCCTTCCCTTCTGAGCCTCCCTTTTACCACCGCTGTGAGCTCTCCCACTGTCTCCATTTAGATGAGCTGCATTACGACTTAAAGAGGTTGGCACACACTCCATTTGAAAAACATGCCTGGTTGTGTGTTGCCCGGTAGAAGGGGACAAAATGTATGCTGTTCTGTAAATAGGTACGTGTTTACCTCGGCTCTAAATGAAGAGTGACTGGGCAAACACACAGAGCCGCACCTGAAGGGGCTCAGTTGGGAGTGGCGTGCTTGTCGCCGCTCCCACTTTCAGTATGGATGATTTTAAGATTATCACAGAAAATTGTTTGTTTCAGTAAGTATGGTTTAGATTTACCAAACACAGTCACATAAAAAAGATGGACCGAGTTTAAGGAAAAGTTCAGGATTAAACCTGGGCCACACATTTACCATTCAGGCAAAACTCATGCATAATAGTAGTGGTCCATATGTGCTTGAACACACATTACCTGTTTCTCGGCATGCGAGCGTGCCTGCTCCTCCTGGGCCAACACCACCTCTCTCTCTGCTGTGATCTGAACGCTTTCCCTCAGCGCCTCCTCCAGCTCCTCAATGCGCTCCTCCTTCTGACGGAGGGAGTCCTGCAGAGAGGAAGGATGGAAAGATGAAAGTGTTGAGAAAATGTGTTGATCAAACCATCCACCTGATTTGCCGTGATTTTTTCTACTAGAGAAAATTGGCAGGTGACCAAAATCGGACAATTTTCCACTCGACTGACCATGACTGGTGACCAGCCAGTCAGAAACTCAAAAATTTAACTCTTTTTAGGATCTGTGAATGCACCATACCTAAGTGCTACCAAGTAGTTAATGTGGAAAAAGAAATTAAGTGTATCCATGGTCAGTATCAGTACAATGTGTAAAAATTTAAGATTCTGAATCAATAAAATAACCTTTTTAAAAGGAGTCCTTGTTCTATGGCGACGTGTTGGCAGTTCATTCAGGTTGCTGCAACACAGAGCTAGACTTCAGACGGTTATGGTTATTTTGTTCATATGTTCGCAGTTTTGTGTGTTTGGCAACTGACTTCTCTATTGTAGAATGTCAATCTGTACCTGTATTAGGGGCATTTTGCCAAATTAGCAGAGACAAATTGACATGAATGGATGAAAGGCTGACTATACTGCCGCAAAGTTGTTGTCTTTTATACTTTTGGACTTTTAACTTCTCTTTTACAAATAAATGCTGAAATTTTGGAAATCTCAACATACTCTACGAGCATCATATTGTAATGCCAACAGTGGTAATCATGCTAATTCCTAATATGAGACTCAAGACTGTTCAAAATGTCACCGCTTTGTTTTGGAATAGTAACACTGCTCTCTCTTATAAACATGATGTGGTGTTGCCTCTGCTCTTAATACAAATAATTAAAGGCCAAAACAGAAAAAGCTAAAGAAATATTTTAAAAGCTGGTAATTAATTTTTGTTATATTATAGTTTTGTTATATTATAGTTTTTACCTGGAATCAGTGTTACCAGGTAAAAAAATGAACGAAAACAAAAGATTGGAAATTCCCAATTCCCTGATCAGTGGTTGCTACCATTAATCTTTAAACAAAGTGTTGCATCATTATTGTAGAGAAGCAAAAACCTTCAGGTCTCAGAGGAATGAAGTGTTATGTCGTGTTGGGTTAATGGTCGCGACAAAGACTCTAAAACAATGTTTCAGCGATGTGTTAATAATGTTGATATTTAATTTCATTGTTTAAGTTGGTATCAACATATCACTGTATGTTTTTACAGAGATCAGCAAAACTCTACACCTCAAGTCAAGCTTAAATTACACCTCCCTCTACATTCATTGGCATACTTGGTAAAAATCAATGAGGAGTCTTAAAATAAATATTTTTATGTTTGTTCACAGTTTACCCTTATAAGTTGGGGTTACAAACAAATGGGCAACAATACAGCTTTACACCCAGGCCCATTTCTCTTAGGCACTGCTCAAAATCAGAAAGCCTAGAGAACATGCATCAAAGTAAGGTAGATGGCAACTGATAATCATAAGCCAAGAACTTGTCTAAACTTGCTTGTGTCAACAGTCAGCGATTTAATGATAAAGTTACCACCTTGGACAAACAATCTGTAATGCTGCGTGCCTATTTCTATTCTAAAGGCCTAAGAAAGCCAGAGTCAATCTGCATGAATCATACCGCACCACCAGGAAAAAGAACGAGCACAACATCCGGATTTTCAAAATAATTCACCTAAGATGGACTAGATCTTGGTATATTAAGAAATGCACACTATATTTATATATTTATGTAGTTGTTTACATTAGATCAATTAGATCAGTTACTGGGTTAACTAAGGTATTATAAACTGGTTTAACTTCCACAGAAGGAGTTGTTTTGGACTTGCTACTGCATTTATCACTGGCTTTTTTTGCGCGATTTGCGTATGGTTCTTGGAGCTCCTCCGGGCTTCGCAGTGGACCGGACCAGACACAGTGTAAATCCAGGGTTACAATAAATACGGCACTGAGTGAAACAACCGGAGGCGAAGTGAGCAGCATGGAGCAGCAGCGAAGTGAAGACACTACCTGGTGTGTCATTTATACTTTATATTACAATCTGTAGAGAAACATTTATTCAAATTTATTGTATGCGTGTGTGATTTATCTTATTTTAATTATGATGATTTTGGATTACTATTATTATGAATAAAAATAATTATATCGGAATTGTAACTGTTAACAACTGCCAATATCTAAACGTACTGTATCAAAGTGTTCTTACCTGCTGAGCCTTGATCCGTTTAGCAACAGCAAGCAACAACCTTTTCTATGGCGACCTTTTCACATCAGATGCTCTGAACAGCGTGGCTATAGACTCTGCTTTCAACATTTTCCTTTGTCTGTCAGATATCTCGACCTGTGACACCTTTTCTCTTTTCTCACTCCAGGAAAACAGTGCAGACTAACGGCTGCTGTTTCAGTATTGCTGCCACCACCAGCAATGCGCCGTTTCACAATATTAACACTGTTTTTAACGCAACTTGGCTTCCACCTGAACCATTTATCATTGACGCTCACACAATGAATGACCGGAGACTTCCCCCTAGATGTCATTTCCGAGCTACTTTGGACTTGCAGAATTTAACAACGAAATATTGTTATTTAATGTCACAATCGTCTTTTACCACGCTTTTAATAATAATATCACGTCAGTTGCTGCCCAATGTCTTCAATATATAGATGTTTTCTTTCAATTTCTGCATTTGTTGGAAAAGCATGTCACAGGCACTTTAAACTCAACTTTAGAAACTGAAGGCGTCTAGGTTAGCCACAAAGACTGACAGATTATGCGTAGTTGTGTTCCTGCTGCTCAGTGCATCCAGATTTCAGCATGCAGGTACAAAAAAAAAAGTGTTGTAAATCAACATGGAAAAACACAAGCTGCAATTCAACAGCGTCTTAAATCTGTAAAACATAATGACAGCTCTATACATGCAATTATCATCTCATCTCAATCTTGACTGTAGCAGAGATTAACCAAATAGGAACCCTACTGACCTTTAAATGTGTTATTTCCACCTATACCAAAACATTATGTAAATGAATGGTCAATAGCAGCTGAGGATACTCCACCCTGGTGCAGGGATCTGCCAAATGAGTTGTTTTTAACCAGAGGGAGGCATTCAGTTGAGTTGGTGGTCCTTCAATGGGGCTCTAGAGACGTTCATGTTTACACTGCTACAAGAAAGTGACCATAACATACACAAAGGACCACCTCTGAATGTGGTCCAAATGACTGGAACTCAAAGAATTTAAAATGTGTCCTGGGTACATTCACAAAGGCAATTTAGTGATTTCGGGCCAACTTTGATCGGCTCGCCCAGGATACATGGTAATGCCAGATGTGCACAGGGCCAAAGTGTACCTCAGGTGGAAGGGGATTAGTTATAAAAGAGGGCACATTATGGTGTGTGGATTTTTCCCTTCCTTTCAGTGTGTGATGTAGCTTTATGAGCACGTGAAGCATCTGCAGAAGGAAAGAGCACTAGTTCCAGAACAAAGAGGGTTACAGTTGAAGACGTTTTAACAACCTGGTATGATTTCCCCAGGCCTCGAAAAATATCTGTGACATGGTATGGATAAAATACAACAGGACCATGGTTCAACTGCACGGTTCTAAAGAGGGGTCTTTGCTTCTGATTTAGGGGGGTTTAGTTAAAGACATCAATCCTATCTGAAGCAGACCATGTGGAGTCAAGGTCAATTCAAATGGTCAAATCTTGCATATTACTGAATTAATTTGTTTTCTTAAAGCTTGTATTACACCCTATTTTTTTTAGCCCTGATCCTAGATTGAGCCAGATGTCTGGGCCAGATTGTGACCCCTTGTCAAATCAAAATAACTCCAACTGACAAACATTTTTTATTTGAGTCCCGTATCCTTACATTAAACCATGAGTAGATTATAAAACATTATTTAAACCGCTGGTTGTCATTGTGGGTATGTGCGTTGACATGTGGTCGGAATGAAACATCCTACAGTAGACTGCACCAGTCGGTCCCCAAAAAACTTGGGTATAAAACAACCTAAACCACGTGTGTTTAGAGATATTTGTATACACCAGTTAAATTTTTTTTTAAAGTAGCTTCTTTTATAATAAGACAAAATGCAAAGATATAACAGCATGTAAATGCAGAGAATGCAAAAGCCCGGCAAAAAAAGCTAGGTTTTTTTTTTTATTTAGGCTTGCTTTCACACCAGGATAGTTAAGGGCACTCTGTTTCAGTGGGTGGGAAATACCCCAAAAATGTAACACCTTCTTTGGTGTGGTTTACTTTCACACTGCAGCAAACCAAAGGGCCTGGACAATGTCATGCAGTTAGAACAACTGTTCTTCAGGCACTATCACAAGAAGCTGCCCACTGTGAGCAGCAAGCTATCCAGGATGTCGCTCTGTTTACAGAGAGGAATAAAGCAGAAAAGGGAAAAAGACAATGATGTGCTGCTGTGGTTACACAAACGCAAAGTGAGGTACTGCAAGAATTTAAGTGTTCAGAGCACATATACGTCCACCCTTTGGTTAATTTTTCACTTTCGTTACCTAGATAGTCCGCTTGCTATTAAACCACACCAGGGTTCACTTACAAGTTAACAGACACTCGGGTAGTTTAGCTGCAACACAGTTTGCTTGCTTAGTTTCAGTTTTTTAGCACACTATTGGAGGAAACAAACTGTGGATCGAACAGCACTAGTGAAAAAGAGATAACAAACATTATCATTGGAGTTGCATAGAATCTTGGAAAACATAAATAGGTATTTGAACAATGCATGTACGTATAGCAGCAGGTGAAAAGTGAATTCAATTGTTTCCATTTTAAATAATCTTTTATTCTGATTAAATTTTCTATCTTTAAGTAAATACTTTCGACAAGCACTACTATTGTTTAATGGGATTTAAAATAGACAGCTATATTTTAGAAATTACTTTTATCCGTTTTGTACTCTAGTCACAAAGATCCACTGGCTTCATTGAATGCAATTCTTCCTTGATGTGCCGTGCAGTATACCTGCCAGATCAGTGCGTGCTTTACATAGCAAGTGTGAAAGTAGCTTTATCCAATGATGAGTTTGCTTATCTACAGTATGTTTCCTTAGCAGACATATACTTGAACACATTCAGTGACTGACAACTGCCGGAAGAGATGTCTCAACTTTCTTGGATGTTCAGGTACATCTAAAAAAAATTTAAATATTGTGAAGAAATTCAAGATTATTTTTCCCCTCTGATTTCAGAAAGTGAAAGTGATATATACATTAATTACACATAAAGATAAATATTTCAAGCCTTTATTTTTTGTGATTTTGTTTGATTCACACAGTTTAAAAAGCAATTATACTAAAAACAAAGGAAATATATGTAAACTTTTGAATTTGAAGGAAGTAAAAGTAAAAAAATCCCTAAAAAATGTGTTTATTAATTTGATAGGATGCAGTTGTTACCAATGTTGCTTTGCAGAAAGAAGATGCTGAGTTTGAATCACGTCTGAGGCTTTTCTGCAAGGAGTTTGCGCATTCATGCATGGGTTCTCTCCAGGTACTCTGGCTTCCTTTCACAGTGCAAAAACGTGACTGTTAGGTTAATCTGTCTCTCTAAGTTGCTCATAGGATTCAGTGTGTCTGTGCATGATTGTAAGCCTTGTGTGTCTCTGTGTTGCCCTGTGATGGACTGGCGACCTGTCCAGAGTGTCCCTGCCTCTCGCCCAATGACTGCTGCAAGGATAAGCACGTATACACAATGGATGGATGGATCCTAATTGACCTCAAACAGGAAAAGTTTAGTCGGTCTTTATTTATGTTTGCTCTCTAGGATAGCATAGTCATCAATAACTATCACGCACGATGCATTCTGATCTCTTTCTATCCTTGGAGGATTCTAATCACACACAAAGCTTAATAAAATCACCACATAGTTCCCATAAATTCACAGCTAAAAAAGGTATATTTTTCTTTTTGCTGGGGAGCTGACTTTGCAGGGTAAATTAGATCTGAATGAATACCTGGTGGGGACAGGGAGGAAGAAGGGCGATGAGGCATTACAGTGGCCATGAGCAAACCTCCAGAACATCTCCAACACGTGCTGAGAATCTGAGTCCCCAATGAGCCAACATTACTTGGTGTCTAACTATGCAGAATACGGAGGAATTTGTTTGGAACAAAGCCGGCTCTTATTGCATCGAATTAAATTTACAGTCCTGTTCTGTTACCGTCTGCAGGGTTGTTTAGGTTATGCATACTGGCTTGGAACCGGCACATAAACACACACAGAAGTTAAGCTTGTAACCGCTGTGGTCTCATGTGTCTCAGTGACTCACATCGAAGCATCCTCCGACCACATACACACACTTCAAATGACAGCTTCTTAACTACTTAGACCAAATCAACCATAGCTAAAGGGTGCATCAGATTGTTCACACAAAACACACACACACCGACTGAATTCATCTGTCTATAATCAGCGAGCCTATGAGGTTAGCAATTACTGGAAGAGAAGAGCGAGGACGAGGAGGAAAATCAGGCTGGAGGATGTCAGGGGAAGACGGGAAGAGATTTAAGGTGAAAGGGTGAAGTTAAATGAAAAACAAGCAAAGGAAAACCTACTATCTGCAGCTATAAGAAGAAAACCACACAAGAAATCATTACACCACATATGATTCTTATCTCGGGTGACTTGATGCATCCAGCAAACAATTAGGAAATGCTCTCTGACCACAAAGAAGCTTTTTAAAAGCCAAAAGCATTCATTTCAGTTTTTCCTTCTCCTTTAATCATCTCTCTCATTTTTCTACTCATCACTTCCGTCTTCTCCATCTTCTATCAGCTCCCCCTGCCAATTATCCACCTTGGCTTACCCCTCTCACATGTTCTCAGCTGAAAGCTCCAGCGTGTGAGAGTGAGTGTGTTTGACATTGCCTCAGGCTGCTCTGTATCACGTTATGACAACATGGTGTTGTAGCAGAAGTTACTCAAAGGACACGGAGAAAAACTTTTCTCCACCTTCCTAAAGTTGCCTGCCTTGGTTTTTTTCTTCATTACCTTTATTTGCTGAGAACTTTCGTTGAGATTGTCCTCCCTCTTCTTGGCGTCCTCCATCAGCTGGGCATTTCTGTTCTTCTCCAGCTGCTCCTTGTGTTTGAGGTTGGCCACCTTCTTCGACTGGTCCTTCATTTGCCTGCAAAACACACAAGGAGCATTTTAAAAATACGACAATACATTATCTGTGTTCATGAGTGATGTGTTTTTGTTGGTAATATTTAAAATGACTTTACTGGAGCCAATATAGACTAAATAATAGTTCACAAACTGTGCCAAGTTAAAAGCCTTCATGTTTTGCATTTTCAGTCAGGGTTTTAAATCTTTTAAAGTTATCTTGCACCAAACTACTCTATGTTTTGTTATACAAATTTGTTTTCTTTGTACAGCTGCAAAGACTTTCACATATTCTACACACGCTTTTAAATTTTTTATTGTTATTAGAGTTTTGTTAAGCCATTTAAGACTGAGCTGTAGATCATTCAGATCTAAAATAGGTTCACCAGAATAAATAAACTTTCTTTTCAAATAAAAAAGGCTGGTTTTGCATATATATTCAGCCCTCTTTACTGTGATGCTTTTAAATAAAATCCAGTGCAACTCATTGCCTTCAGATGTCACGGAGTTGTTAAATAGAGTCTGTCTGTCTGTCTGTGTAATTTAGTCTCTGTATAAACACAGCTGGTTTGTGAAGGACTAAGAGGTTTGTTAGAGAACATTGGTGAACAAAGAGCATCATGAAGATCAAGGAGCACAGCTGACAGGTCAGGGAGAAAGTTGTGGAGATGTTTAAACCAGGATTAGGTTATAAAACAATACCTAAGCTTTAAATATCCCAAGGAGCGCTGTTCAGTTAAATAGCACAACTGCAGGACAGGGCCAAGAACTCCTGTAAAGGCCCATTTATGCTCCCTTTAGGTATGTAATTAGGGCTGCCCATTTCGAACGTTGTCTAGAGTCATTGCCCCTATGCTTCCCATGCGTTTATGAGGCTGCTGGGGTTGCTTAGAGATTTAGCCACTAGAGAAGTGTTCTGTGCTTGCTTGCAAATGTAAAGGAAAGTTTCAAACAACTGCAAACATTGAAAAATTGGATTTAGTCGAGATAATGTACATTCTCAGAGAGACATAAAAAGAGGTAGAGCAATAGACGGAGGTAATCTGTGGAGCTTTTATATACAACCCAGCATGTGGATGGAGAACTTCTGTGGTTTCTGTCATCATTGTCTGATTCTTCATTCCTTTAGCTGATTTCACAGGAGCTATTGTGTTTTTGTTGTGCTTGGGTACGCCTTTACAAGCTCTCTGATGACAGAATAAAATACGCACGACATGAACGCCGCAGATGGTCTGAAGGCTCATACCCAGAATCATTTTCTTTCAACTTCCTAATCACGGACTATTTTGTGTTGATCTATATTATAAAATCCTTAATGACATACATTGAAGACTGTTGCTGTAACATGACCCAGTAGTGAAAAAAGGTTTGTGGGTTATAAAAACCTTTGCAAGGATCTATAGTAATAAACTGTTGCTCAAATAATGACAGACTGATTTAGCTCTCAAAATGAGGTTGAGAAATTGTAATCATACGGCAGGATTCTGTGAAACACATTGTTCCACTAAATACCCTCGGGCCGATATAATGTCAAAATCAGTAAAGGAATTTGGTGAAAAGCTATGAATCAACCACGAGATGACATTTTTGATGTCTGCACAGCGGGAAGCAGGAGGGCCTTGTCACACAGGGATTACTGGGTGTCGGGAAGCAGAGTTTAAATCATCATCAGGAAAATGAAGGAGACTGTGAGCAGCAGTAAAAGAGCGGGAAGGGTAGCAAGTTATTCCTTGTGGGAGACGCGGGCTTTGCAAGATGGAGAAAGAGTTTAATCCCTGTTTAAGACGCCTGGAAGCCATTGTGGCCCTGTCACAGAGCTATCAGATAACACGGCAGCTTTACTTGATCAGGACCTCTCATGTGCTCCAGACATGTACACAGGCAAAAATGTGGAAAAAGTAAAGCTTAATACCATCAACTAAATCATAACACAAAGGACAACCCAAGGAATGTGTAAGCATACTCTCAGAAAATATGCATAACAAAGACACTAAACTACAGGCTGAGTGGTTCCTACCTTCACTATGTGTGTATGAGTCTTTCTGCACTGTGGAAATTTGTATACATACTGTATGTGTCCGTTTTGTAACTTTTTACAGATTCATGCATACATTATTTTTCCAACAGCAGCAACATACTATTCATACAACAATCCTACTGGGATCTATTCACAAAGCATGTGCTCTGTGGTTCATCTCTCCACCTGATTCCTGAAGCAGGTTTCATTAACACACCTAGGAAAACAGGTGTGAGTAATTTACGTAAATCTATTAATACAATCGGCCAAAGTGTTCAATGACCTGAGGAGATTGAGGCACTCCTCAAATCTGTAAGAAAAACATGCTATTTTATTGAGTATTCATCTTTGAGATGGTATCTTTACACCAATACCTGAAATTAACATTTTCAATGTAAAGTTGCATATTGTGAAAGACTGAGCAAGGATTCAACCCTTTAACTGATTTATATAAATACTGTTTTTAATTAAGCATTTACTTAATTAAGAAATGGTTTAGTTTGTACCAATATTACATGTAGTCTTAAATATTGGCAACAATATTTTACGACATATTGTCAGAAAGAAAAATGAAACATTTGAGCTTTATTGACTTTTAATATATCCTGTTTTGCTCAGTTAATAAATGAAAAAAGGGTATTTATTGCACGATGCTGCCTCAGTCTCCTCTCACCCTCAGAGCTACAGCAGAGAAGAGCAGAGATTCCTCAGGACATCTGAACTGCATTGTACTGTGAAAATGGGTCTTACTTACCCAGTAAATGTATTCAAGGTCTATCCACATCCTTTTTGGGGTCAGGGGTTTTGGAAATATTTTTGAGAAAACCAAGCACCATATCTCTTTTTTTCCCAGATTGACAAGTCCAAACATTGACTTAATGTAAAGTGCTCTTAACGCTGAATGTACAAAAAATAATTTTTTGTGTGACTTTATAAACAGAACAAGGGTTTATTTAAATCTAAAACAGTAATTTGCTCCGCTAAATAAAAACCATGATATTGTTTTTATAATATTATCTGTAGCTCCGTCACATTTTCTTTTTTATTGCCTAAAATTATTTTTTAAATGCTTTTTGCAATGGAGTATTGTCATCCAGGTTGACAATCAGTCTTCATCCATCATTTCTGTCAGATAAACAGGGCAACTAAAGAACTACTTCAAAATAAAAGCCTGAAACAAGGTTATAAGCCCTAAAGGATTCACCTTATTAAACAGAGCTCAATATAACAGCATAAACTTAACTCACCAGACAGAGTTATATTCTGAAAGCAACAAGAAAGTTCTTTGTTGGATAAACTTTACTTCAACAACAAATTTTGAAGATCTCATGTCACAAGGTTTTGTTACACCCTTAATTGGCAGTTATATCAGGCACAAACCAAAGCACCTTTCACTTCATAGTCCCACAATTAACACACAACCATGCAACCCCCCACCCATTGTGGATCAGTTTGTCCTAACATGTCATGCAAGTCGACGTGTGTGCTTTCAGAGCTTGCAGCAGTAGCTGCAGAACCAAGGGGGATGTGGCTAACAACTTGCTGCTTTCACCTAGAAAATATGCATGAGATATTTGTGGAGGGGAAGGAAAGAACACATGTGGATAAATGAACAAAAGGAAAATCTGAAAAAGGCTTTAGAGCAGTGGTGAACAAGTCCTCGAAGGCCGGTGTCCTGCATGTCTTAGATGTTTCCCTGCTTCAGCACACCTGATTTCAATTGGTGGCTGATTACCAGGCTTTTGGTGAACCTCAATCATTTGAATCAGGCTTCTTAAAGCAGGGAAACATCTAAAACATGCAGGACACTGGCCCTCGAGGACCAACTTTGCACACCCCTCAGTCAGACATATTTGACACTGGCTGAAATTTACTTAAATATGGGCAAATTTTTGACCAGATACTATAATAGTCATTACTTTAAATGTGGGCAGTATTTTTTCTGTGTGGCTAATTTTAGGAGCATATCTGCCTTTAGATGCTGTTTCAGAATGAAACCGTTATGCACGCTCTACATTGTGCACACTCAACATGCACAAATGGATTCATGAATTCGCCTCGGTATATTTTGTTGCAGAAAGTATAAACAGGTTTAACATTTCAAATGACCTTCGAGCCTCAACATATCTCAGCTTTACTCTCAGCCCTAACCCTCTCTGAAAATGCTTTTAGTTTACTCAGCTTAGTGCAAAGCATAAAAAGATAAATGTATTCAAATACATAACTATTTTATTACAAGCCTTTGCTTTCATCTTCCTTGTCTGTGTAAGCCATAAACTACCTTCTAAAGTTACTCAAAGTAACAGGAGTAATCCATCATTGGTTTTTACATCAATATTTCTGCCAGAAAAGTTGGAAAATGATATTGGCAAAAGTGGGAAGCATAAAATCTGTTTGCTAAAAGGTCCAAAGGGCCTATTTCCAAAATGTCCTGAGATATCTAGGAGAAGGGAAATTGTAATGTAGAGCCACAGCCAAAGCTGCTCAGCAGCACTGGCATGTTCAAAGCTAACAAAATAATCATCAGCCTTTGTGTGTGTACATTTTAGTTTTTTACCTATAGGTCTGCGTTTGGAAAAGCCATGTGTATCTCTTGCGTTTACATCCAACTCGAGTTTAAATGTTAAGCGAGAATGCAGATGAAGTGAGCTCTCTCGTTTGTTATTTTGCTCCCTTTGTTAGGCCGTACTTTTAGCTCCCATGTATGGTAACTGTGGGATATGGTTATTTCAATATTTGGGGTTCAGTTTTGTGCTATACACCCTGTCTGTTTGTAATAGGTCATAAACAGGCAGGAATGTTCCTATTGGAGGATTTCCAGGGAGCCCCAAACATCTGGTTGGATCTCTGAGGTTTCCTAACTCCATGCTACATTTGCCATACATACATACATACATATATAGATATGCATACAAGTGGAAAACAATTTTCCAATTGACACTCTCATACACTTTCTGCTTCAGCACATATTTTTCCTTACATTTTAAGGACAATGGAGATTTGTTTGAATGTTGAAATGTTTCTATCATAGCTTTCTGACCCACTTTTCAAACCGTTTAAACATTCTTGTCATTATTTATCTGCAAAAACAAAATGTGAAAAGACAAATGTACACTTTTTACCTCCTTTCATAATTTGCTAATTTGCTAGAATAAATACACCATTCACAGACATTAGACCAATATATCAATCTTTCTCCTCAGCTTAAACCTTCATAATCTTTTAGGACAGCCATAACTTTCCTTTCACTTCTCTCAGTCTTTGATCTCAATGCAACTTAAATGAAAAATGTTTATTTTCATGCATACAGTTAAACCCCAAATTATTCATACCCCTGGCAGATTGAGGTTTAAAGTAATTTTTAATGCTACAATTTTTTTGCCTTTTGACTGGAAGTGATAATTATGTTTTAGGTTGGCTCAGATGGCAAGGACCCCCATTCTCATTAAATATGTACCAATCAGTCATCCAGTGAATTAACCCACTAATGGCTCTAACCAGCAACCTACAGGTCAAAAACTGAACACTTTTACCTGTGAATTAAAAATGCATGAAAACCTAAAATGGCCACAAGCCCAAACGGTCTCTCTCTGATTTTATTAGTAAAAAGGACATGCACTTTGATGCATAAATGTGTATAAGCTGAATACACGTACTTCTAAAGCTTCTAAAGCTCCTACTACTAAAGCTGCAGGACATTTGTTTTTCCTTTTGTGGCTAATGTTTACTACATTCAATTGTTTAATTAAAACAAAATGACAAAAATGAGCTTGTATGTCTTATCATACTTGAAAAAGTAACAGAAGTGGACACAATTGTGTCACACAAAAGTGTGACACAAAAGGGGTCACATTACCTGCATTTGTCCTGAAACATGCCATGGTGGTAGTGGGAAGCAAGAGAGGGGTAAGGGAACCGTTTATGACTCATATTTTCTAATGAGGTAATTAAATACTCCAGCAGGGGTTTATTCATCCCATTAGAGACTAAAGTGGTGCCCCCACCAGGTGAGAGCATGGGCGTGCTGGAAATAAAGCACAGCCCTGGACCTTTCTCTTGAATGTGTGCTATTTATTTCATGGGAAAAAACTGCAAATTAAATACTTTATTCCTGCAACTTTCATTAAGTTCAATGTGAACAGCAGCCTAATGAAATGAAGGGTTGGGTGGGGACCTTTGACTTTAGGGGTTGTTGTATTTAGGGCTGAAACAATGAATCGGATTAATGGTGATTAATTGATTATCGAAATAACTGTCAACTAATTTAGAAATGCAATAATCTCCATTTCCTGAGCGAACAACCCACTCAGAGCAGTGATTCAGCCAACATTGTACAAAAAATATATACATTTTGCATTCAATATATAAAACCTTCTTTATCTGTAAATATACTCTATTCAGAACTCCTCCAGTGGCATAGGTTTAGCTTCACCTGGTTCAAATTCTGTAAAAATCTTCGATTAAGCACCTTTTGCTATTCCAAATATGAATTTGTTAATCCAAAAAATAGTCAACATATTAATCAATTAGCAAAAATAATCGTTAGTTGCAGCCCTAATTGCATTGGGTTTTTCTGAATTGGAAGTTATAAATTGTAACTTTAGAGTAAAAGCTCCTGATAATTTGAAATTCTTTAGGCAGCCCTTAAGACATTAATGTACTAAAGCTAACATACTAGCCATTAGTTGCCTGAGGTATTTCTTGCATCATTCTATAAATTGCTTCATTTAGTATTTATAATCTACGGTCTTCGTGTTGAAAGTCTTTTTATATAATGCGACAGATGTCCTGGTCCCTGTTCCTATTTTTATTGTAAGTAATAAACCGAACAGAATTGTCTGTAATTACAAACAAACTAAAAATGCTGAAAATGAGAATATTATAGTTTTCATAGAACACTTGACTGACAAGAGTAAACTTTCACTGGAGCTGTTCTTTCAGGTTGCACAAACTGCTCTATAAACCCAATGCCCCGCTGGGCTGTGGCCCCACTGCCATTCAAACTTGTTTAAATATGTAAAATATCTCCTCCTTTCTTCCTGCAAAACAACTGAAGCTGATCGCCGGAGGAACCGGAATTACAGGAGAGTTTGCCTAACCACGACGCTGTAAACACAACATGGAAACCTGCACACACAGAAGCGCAGAGCAAACTTGCATGGTTAAACATTCCCTGACACATGATGTGAATTTCTCTGGGCTGGACCACACACACAAACCGAATGAACGCATAACACAACACAAACACCCAAAATCTATTTGCCAAGATTCACACAGGTGTAAACACATACTGTACAAACAAGATGGCCTCCTCTGTAAATATATATTATGTGCTAAGATTAATGCACAAAGGTATACTTGTTAACAACATTTTGATTTTTGGATTTCCTTTTTTAAACCCCTCCAAAACACACATAAAAACACTTTTGGACAACTTGCAAATATATCCAAAAACATAAAAAAAACAGACTAAACTTGATTTAAACTTTCTGAAAAGAAAAATTTAGATTATTGCTTATAATTAGAAGGAAAACCCACGTGCAATCTGATAAATTTCAGTAAACTTTCCAACCTCCCTCATTAGCATGCCGCTCATACTCAGGGTGCCACATAAAGGTGATATTAATATTACATTTGGACTCCTGTATAAATATTTGATCAAAAACTGCTTGTGGGCCTCATGTATGTTTACTGCTAGTAGTTGCCCAAAATTAACATCAAACATTTCCTTTAACCGCAAGGAACTCAGTATTTCCTTTGAAAAAAAGAGGAGGAAATATGAATTTGGTTTTCTGGTCCTTAAAAAACGCCAAAAACTGACTAAAAACATAATTCAAAACATAATAGATATGTCTTTCCAGTTATCAAGTGCGGTAGTAAACCTGATGTTTTTTTTTAAATAAAGAAAGAAAACCTTGAATTATAAACTGATTAAAGACTGTAGAAAATGTCTCAGAAGGAGATGAGGAGTAAATAAATTCATGAGCTGAAAAAGTCATGCTGTGCTGGCCATATTTATTGGCAACCCTGGTAAAGATGGGTAAAACCTTTAAAAATGATCTTTTATTGTAGTAGCATTAACTCACACTAGCCTTGAGTTTGGAAAGGAAAAACTGCTATAATGAAAAATAAGTGTTGTTTTTTAAAAAGCTTTTTGCGGCACTAATCACCTTTATTCATTGGTAGCTAAAAGGGAAGAAGGTCAAAGAAGGGAAAGACATGCAGCAAATGCCCCGGGGCCGGGAATCGAACCCGCAACAGTTGCAGGACTGTAGCCTCCATATGGTGCTCTTGTGCCACCGGGCACCCATAACTAACTGTTTTTCTTTCACTTTTGCCACATTCATTGGGACCCCTAGCACACCCTTTAAAACAAATGTAAGTGAATCGACTTTTAAAATGTATACTTTTTTTTGGCCATGAACTTTGGGTCATGACCAAAAGAACGAGATCCAAGATCCAAGCGGCTGAAATGAGTTTCCTCCGTAGGGTGGCCGGGCACTCCCGTAGAGAAAGGGTGAGGAGCTCGGCCATCCGGGAGGAGCTCAGAGTAGAGCCGCTGCTCCTCCACATGGAGAGAAGCCAGTTGAGGTGGCTTGGGCATCTATACCAGATGCCTCCTGGTCGCCTTCCTCGGGAGGTGTTCCAGGCACGTCCCACCAGGAGGAGGCCCAGGGGACGGCCCAGGACTCGCTGGATGGACTAGGTCCCAATACCCACACTACACCCTACGCCCCTCTATGAAGTGTGTACTTTGTACAAGTGCATGTAGGGGTTGAAGTGCGCAGGTTACAAGCGTGCAAAATTGGAGAATTGGGACAGTAGGGGTTACGTCATCGACTTGCACCTCTGCACCGTTACTGCAACATCAAAAAGGGCGGGAACCGGCGCTGTTTTCACAGTCTTGCTGCTAAAAAAGCTATTTAAAACTGCAAGAAGCAATTTTTTTGAGGAGAAGAAAGTTCATGAAGCGAAGGAGGCTTTTACACCAGACTCTCGCTGCGCCAGTGTTTGTTCAGTGTTATGGCCTACTCACTGCCCAGACTCACTCTGAACACAGTGGTATCTTACAATGTTGAGCCTGGAAAACCAGTAAAAAAATATATTTTTCGGCTTGCTGTCTAAAGTTTACGCAGTTCTTATTATTCTGATTTGATGGTTGATTACGTTGATGGTTGTGATTGGATTTTGCTCAGAACGTCATCTGCAGCAGTGAATTGTGGGTAATATACTTCGGCGAAGCCCGCATCTAAGCGGGCTTCGCCGAAGTGTGGATTGAGAGCGCAAAGGGAACGGGGCTAAGGACCACTCTGGAGAATTCAATTCAGGGACACAAGGGTGGAAGTGCGAGTATTGGGACAGGGCCTATGTCTCTCGGCTGGCCTGGTAACGCCTTGGGCTCCCCCCGGAGGAGCTAGAGGAGGTGTCTGGGAAGAGGGAAGTCTCGGTGTCTCTCATGATTGTGCTGCCCACGCGACCCGGTCCAAATGAAGCGGAAGACGACGACGACGACAACAATTTTTTTTTAAGCTGATCAGATTTTCCACTTAGTAATAAATTAATTGACTTCTGTTTTTTTCTGGGGTATAAATATGACAGAGAAGGTCATTTCTTTGAGCTATTCCGCAAAACTGGAAAAATAAGCAAACATTACATAAGTAAAGCAGGCTTGTGTTTATCTTTACTAGTCAAGAAATGTCTACAACAAAACAGTTGCTTGCCTAAACCTGCGCAAATAATTTTGACGTTTGAAACAACTGTAATTGTGAAAAACAAGGCTGAATGAGGATCCAAGTTTACCTTGCCTCAACGCACAGTGAAAAGCATTGTATGGGAGCTAAATAAGATATTTAAAATCGCTGAAATGTACCGTTAGAGAACTGCAGCGAATATTGGCAATCATTAGACCCTACCTAGGTACATGCCAGCCAACTGTTTGGCTCAAATTTAAACACGTGGAGTTAGCAAAACACTACTGGGACTTTAAATGGAACAACGTGATTTGCGGAAATGGAACTAAGATGGAGCTTTTCTGCAAGAAACACCTCAGGCGGATGTAAATGACACAATGGATGAATAAATGGAAAAGCATCCTTTGCCCACTGTTAGGTATGGTGGAGGATCTATTATGCTGTGGGCCTGTTTTCTCTTTCAAAGACCACGGGAACCATGTCCGATTTCAAGGCATCTTAAACTCTTTGAATTACCAGGACATTTAAAAAAACATCTTGTGGCCACACCAGGGTCTTTCAACAGGATTAAGATCCAAAACATATGGACGAATCAATCCAGGAATGAATCACCAGACAAGAAATTAATATTTTGCTTCTGATTTTTCTACTGGTGGAATTATGCTACTGCAATAAAAGATGCATTTATTTTAGGGCTTTTTACACGTCTTCACTGGGATAGACAATAACTGTGTGTGCCTTCAACCTTCATTCGATACTGAGAACAAGCTGTGTAAAAAAGAAAAAATTTGTGGACTATCTTTAAATGGATCCCTGGTGGAAACAGAGGCTGGGGACTCGGGGTTGGACTCTTTCATCACCCAGTCTGAAGTCACCGAGGTGGTTAAAAAGCTCCGCAGTGGCAAGGCTTCGGGGGTGGATGAGATCCACCTTGAGTACCTCAAATCTCTGGATGTTGTGGGGCTGTCATGGTTGACACGCCTCTTCAACATTGCATGGCGGTTGGGGACAGTACCTCTGGACTGGCAGACCGGGGTGGTTTTCGTCCCGGCCTTGGAACACTGGACCAGCTCTATACTCTCTACAGGGTACTCGAGGGTTCATGGGAGTTTGCCCAACCGGTTCACATGTGTTTTGTGGACCTGGAGAAGGCATTCGACTGTGTCCCTCGTGATGCCTTGTGGAGGGTGCTCCAGGAGTATGGAATCGGGTGCCCTTTATTAGGGGCCATCCGGTCCCTGTAAGAGTGGAGCAGGAGTTTGGTCCGCATTGCCGGACCTGTTCCCGGTGCATGTTGGACTCCGGCAGGGCTGCCCTTTGTCACCGGTCCTGTTCATAACTATTATGGACAGGATTTCTAGACACAGCCAAGGGCCGGAGGGGGTCTTGTTTGGGGACCAGTGGATTTCGTCTCTTCTTTTTGCAGATGACGTAGTCCTGCTGGCCCTCTCTAGCCAAGACCTACAGCATGCGCTGGGGCGGTTCGCAGCCGAGTGTGAAGCGGCTGGGATGAAGATCAGCTCCTCCAAGTCAGAGGCCATGGTACTCGACCGGAAAAGGGTGGCTTGTCCTCTTCAGGTTGGAGGGGAGTTCCTGCCTCAAGTGGAGGAGTTCAAGTATCACGGGGTCTTGTTCACAAGTGAGGGAAGAATGGAGCGGGAGATCGACAGACGGTGCGGCTGCCACAGTAATGGGGGCGCTGTGCCGGTCCGTTGTGGTGAAGAGAGAGCTGAGCCGAAAAGCGAAGCTCTCGATTTACCGGTCGGTCTACGTTCCTACCCTCACCTATGACCATGAACTTTGGGTCATGACCGAAAGAACGAGATCCCGGATACAAGCGGCTGAAATGAGCTTCCTCCGTAGGGTGGCCGGGCACTCCCTTAGAGATAGGGTGAGGAGCTCGGCCATTCGCTCTACTCCGAGCCCCTGCTCCTCCACATCGAGAGGAGGCAGTTGAGGCGGCTCGGGCATCTATACAGGATGCCTCCTGGAGGCCTTCCTCGGGAGGTGTTCCAGGCACATCCCACCGGGAGGAGGCCCAGGGGACGGCCCAGCACACGCTGGAGGGACTATGTCTCTCTGCTGGCCTGGGAACGCCTTGGGCTCCCCCCGGAAGAGCTGGAGGAGGTGTCTGGGGAGAGGGACGTCTGGGTGTCTCTACTAAGTCTGCTGCCCCCGCGACCCGGTTCCGGATAAGCGGAAGACGACGAGTACGAGTATCTTTAAATGACATTCATTCATACTCTCAAACTTTTGAGAATGAACAACAGAACAAAAAGATGTACTTTATAGAATAATGAGGGTGTCCACATTTGACAGAAAGCCTGAGTTGCTCTATATTTAAAACAAAGAGCAGCGAACACCAAATATTAAATTATCCCGAAGTACTTACCCGTTTGCAAAAAATAAAAATAGTAGCAATAACCAGAGTAAATTGTGGTACAGATTTTTAAAGCCAAAAAAAGCTTCTTTACATTCTTTAAGAGTGTGAGTGAATGTAATGATAGAAATTTCAGCAGTTTTCAGCACTTTGGCAATTTCACCTAATTTCACCAAAGTCCTACTCAGGTGTGGTCCGGTGCTTGTGTGCAAAACATCACAACACAACACAACACAAACAAAACAAAAACATGCATTACACTTTGCTTTTGATAGCATGAGTGTCTTTTCTTGCTGTCACCCACTGGCTGACAAATCCCTGCACAACATCAACGCTCAGGACCTCCACTAGATCAAACACACACAGGCGCACAAACAAAAAGAAACCCTGCAATCCCATTTTAAGCTCTGAAAACCTTGATGTCAGACGTTTGCAGAGTTCCCAAGCTCAGATCAAAACAAGAAATAAAAAATACAGAAAAGGAAAAAAAAAAGTCTCTTTGTCATCTACCAGACAGCGAGATAGTACTACCTTTTTCGTTTCTTTTCTCTCTTTCTATAGAAGAATCACAAAGCTGCAGAAAACCAGCAATGAAAAGGCAGACAAGATGCCAGGGGATTCAGGGCTTTAGAAGTTAAGAAAGAAAGAAACAGCAAAGGAAGAGCTGGTACTGTGGAGATTTAACAACACATCTGAGTGCACAAAACACTCAGACCAGTGGATTTATGCAAAAACCAGAAGGAACAAGTGGTTATTATGCTGTTTGTAGCAATGTGTAGGTCAGAAAGTTGATATGATTTTGATATGTCTATTAAATAGGAGCCTATCCAGACCCCAGATATCACATACTGAAATCTCATTACAACGGTGACCTCCGGAAAACAGATAGGAGAACCTAAAAGTCAATGAAAGCTTGTAGCTTTTAGCTGTAAATGATGCTGTTATATAAAAGTATCTTTATAAATAACATGTAGAACAATATTCTAATCAGAAAAAGGAAGATAATTCACCTTTTAGCATGGAGATTCTGTACAGAAAAGAGTAATCAGTCTTACTGTGAATCTTTTTAGTATCTTTAGACAAGAAAACCTAAAAACCTACTTTAAATATATATAAAAAATTATAGTCATACTATAAATATACATATAACCATATTGACCTCCTTTAAACCAATTCACAACAAATTGATGAGGTCTTGACAATTAGACAAGCTAACGGGGAGTCCAGCTGGACAAACCTAGTCATCCTAAATCCCCATAAAGCATTTATTAAATCAGAAAATATAACCCTGTTTTTATGAATAAGTAACAGTTTGTCTGATGATAAATCATGAACGGGCCTATAATCCACACCAGTTCACTTAGACAGACAAAAATTACGGATGGAGTCGATTTTACCAGCTTTCATTTCAACTGAACTCTTCACTCTAATGAGCTGGAGAATGGAGATGTCACAACTTGCAATCGTAATGTACATTTAAGTTTTTGCATTCCTTAAAATTTATTGGTCAAACTGTCTGCTCAGGTAGACAGCGTGCTGTCAGCTGTTAAACAGACATGTCGCATGTAGCTCTCCAGCTGTTAATAAGACTGATGCTCTGTAGGTCTTTACACCATGACTGTCTATTTTGTGTGACCAAAAACATGTTCAAAATGTGTAAAATTGTCTGGCAACTGAGGAGAAGTTGTAATATCCTTTCACCCAGCTGACCTGTCAGTCTGCAGCAACAAAAGCTTTTCCGGCATGTCAATAAAACGGCTTTAATACGTAGGACCAAATAATGGAAAATGTTGTGTTTTAGAAACTGGCTTTTCTATATATCTTCGTACCAGAAATTTGACCATGAATATTACTCACAATCATACATCCAAAAGTGTCCGCTAATCACATGGATGTAGCAGCTCTTTCTTTATCTGGACTCTAACACTTGTGACTATAAGGGTTGACTATATCCTATTAAACAAATTGACAGGCTTAGTTTGAAGATTTGTTAGATTTTATATGAGTTTTACACTGTTGGGTATCAGTTTAACTTCTGTTTCAATGATCTATGAAAATAGGTGCAGTAAATAAATACCTCAAGCATAGCCTTTCAACACATTTGATAATGTGGAACATTTGAGTTCAAGCTTAACCAGGCTACACCAGATTTATTTTACATGTGATGAAAAAAATTTTGAAAACAATTTAAGAACTTAATAATTATTTACGTTAGTTAATGTGGTGCTAAACAGATGCTCGGTATGCACTAATGGAGAGTCATTCACTTTAGCATGCTTTCTGCTTGGAGTGGCTAACCTAGAAGGGGAGTTGACCCATTTTCCTGAGTAATTGAGCTGTTGGTTGGGGGCAGTTATAGTATATTTTAAAGTATGGTATTGAACTTTCAGTCAGACATGGTCTGATGATCATTATGTATTACAAAAATAATATTTAGGAGATGATGTAAATGACACAAAGGATGAATAAATGGAAAAGCATCCTTTGCCCACTGTTAGGTATGGTTGAGGATCTATTATGCTGTGGGCCTGTTTTCTCTTTCAAAGACCACGGGAACCATGTCAGATTACAAGGCATCTTAAACTCTACCTCCTCATCCTAATAAACATGAACTATACAAAGCAGGGCCACATCATACGCAACACACGTACCGTACTTTAAAAATGTGATAGGACTTGATGTTTTACAAAATGCACTTCATTGTTTTACATTTCTTTATGTTTAGACCCATATAAGAAGTATGGTAAGATACACCAACATACATGGCAAGAAAAGAAACATTGTGACAGTAGCTTTAGATTTTGACACTGCCAATCTGCAATTGCTGTGGTGTAACGGTAAAATCCACTGAAAAAACAACACAATGCTGATTTAATGTTTGAAATAGACAAGGTCATTGATTTTTTTCAAGAATGTCCACAAAGTCAAAGACGGGGGTAATTTCAAATTAAATTTGTTTAAAAACTGCTGGCAATAATGTTAACTTACTAATATGGTGAAGGGAGCAGCAGAGGTGTTACATAACAAAGAGAGAAAGACAGAAACAATGTTTCCTGTTCGAAGAGGCGGGATGTGACAGAGAGAGTGAAGACAAAGTCAAGGTGTCTCCCTCAAAGACAGACATGATGAGAATTATTAGACGCGGAGTTTATGACAGACTGAAGGAGTGTCTAGATGCAAGGACACGCTGCACGACAATGAAGGAGAGAGATGAAAAAACGAAGGGAGACGGGCTTCAGAAGAAAGATAGGCGTGCGATACTAACCTTGAGGCAAGACTGGGTAGCGCAGCAGACAACGTGGCATCATAAAGATAAAAGAAAGACAGAGAGAAGGAAAAGGAAAAGGTGAGAGAGGGGAAAGACGAGTTGAGCACTGGGTTAGCTGGCTTAATCAATCTTCAAAGAACAGGAAAGACAGAAGAGCTGACAGAGAAACATCATTAACCAAAAAAAGACAGCTGACGGACATTTATACAGGGAGACAGACACAATCAGGTAGACAGACAGACAGACAGACAGGCAAGCAGACAGGCAGGCAGGCTGTCACCAAGATGGTTTCTGCTCTATTTTGTAAATTAAAGTTAAGTAATGGGAGCCCTGCTTTCCTTAAACTACTCATACACCAATAAAACTGCAGTAAATTAGCCAATCAAAGCATGAGATGGGTCCAAGTTCATTGTTATTGTTCCTTGAATGGACAGGTCTGGTTATTGAATTTCTCACACTGACAGCATCCACCCCGTAGATCTGCAGCATTTACTAAATTTCATGCAACTTTCAAGGTATAAAAATGTGAAAATATAAAAAAAGGACGTTTCCAGTGTCCATAAAATGATTCACATGCTTAAGTTGGCACAATCCAACCCTAATTCCAGCATGAATCCATGCTTGAGAACATGCTAATGACAATGTGGCAGAGACAAATTTGTCCATAACAGAACAACACAGCTATGAAATCTGCCAATTTCTCATTAGTTTGGTTTATAGGTACAAATCTCTCCCAACCCTTTTAGGTTTTCTTGCATTTCCACCCATTAATAAATGACTTTTTTACTGTTTTTCTTCCTCTACCACCTTCCTCTGACTTCCCCTGCTCCTCTCTATCTGTTTTCCACTCGTTCTTCCAAATCCTTTATTTTGGCCATAGGGGCAGATTTTCAGCTCCATTTCCCCTCAGTGTGAAGTCACTTTAGTCTGCTCCAATTACCATCCCAGATCCTGAAATAAATAATCTGGTACCACTAGAGTAGATTTACAGGAAAGGAGAAAGCGAAGCCTAAATTTTTACTCTTGTTGCTCTCTTGTTTAAACTACTGCTGAACTTTTTATTAGACATGTTCCCGCGGTTCACTCATAGCCCAGAGTCAGCCCCGGCCTGGCCAGGCTAAGAGCAGGCCAGAGGCATTTCTATTCTCCTCTGACATACCTGTTAGGTATCTTTCAGGCAAAGAATCATTATTTCCTCAAAAGCTATGGATAAATTCCCTATTTGTACATGTAATGTTACTGAGTCAGGCCCGGTGGGTTAAAAAATGTTTCATATAAAAAATCACAATCTGCAGGGATTCTGCAGGGATAACATGTTGATATATAAAAGCTTTTTTGCTCACTTTGTCAAACAGCTCAACAGTTACACGAGCCAGATATCTGTATAAAAGAGCATGAACGAGTACGAAACAAAATCCCAAGATTTGAACATCTCACTGAGCGCTGTTCACTCTATCATGTCAAAATGGACAGACTGGGCATGGAGATCACTCATTAGAGAAGCAGCAAAAAGTCCCAAAGTAACTCTGGAGGAGCAGCAGAGGTCCACAGCTTAAGTGACAGCTGTCTGTTGTGCACTCCAGAAACGACAGAAAGGTGCTCTGGTCAGATAAGATCAGAGCACAAATTAAACATATTGGCCAACACGCAAAACGCTATATGTGGTGGAACATTAACACTGCATATCAGCCAGCCTGAACAAAGTTTTCCCAATGGTGAAACATGGTGGCGGGACCATCATGCTATGAGGAGCTTTTCTTCAGGAAGGACAGGGGAGGTGGTCATAGTAATTGGGGAGATCGATGTAGATAAATACAGGGCAATCTTGGAAGAAAACCTGATAGAAGCTGCATAGAGACTGGGGCAGGGGTTCACCTAGCAGCAACACAACCCTTAACATACAGCAAAAGCTACAATGGAATTTATTAGATCAAAACATATTCATCTTTTAGGATGACCCAGTCAAAGTCCAGACCTAAGCCTGAGATATTTTACACAGAAGAATGGGCAAAAACTGATCCTAAAAAACACCTAAAGCCTAAAATGTCTTGCAGCTCTAATTGCAGAGAAAGGTGGTTCAAAAAAATATTGTCTCAAAGGGCCCAATTACAAATGCTCACAACATATTATTTTTCCTCCACTTCAATTATTTACTACTTTGTGTGTCAACCAAAATCAAAATAAAATGCATTGAAGTTTGTCTGTGTGATGTGAAAAAGTTGAAGCGGATAAATGCTTTTGAAAGACACTGAATTCGTGGGTTTTTAAAAAAACTCAAAAAATTAAAACACAGAATGCTAAAACTTTAAACTCAAGGAGTGATGTTGTAAAACAAAGAGAAAGAGAAAAGATACCCTCTAATTATAACTAACTTTAAAAAAAGAACATTTATTGTTTAGAAGCTGAATAACCAATGATTTATTGATTTGGATTTTTTTCATTATCAATATTCTTTCTACACTGAAAAAGCAAAATGTCTATTTTGACTTGTTAATACTTTGTAAGAACCCTGAAGCCTTTTCTGGATGGTTTTAGACTATAGAATTCTGCACAAAATGTAACTCATTTAAATAAAACTCTCCTTGTGAAGAACTGGCTTTTCTTTTCTTTCAGGTGACCACACCTAAATTATCTACACAACCGTGTTATGTCAGCATAAATAGCCAGCCAGTAAAGCCAGAGATAAAAATGGCCTTTACCATTTGGTTCTTGTAGATTAACTAAAACAATATATTTAAAACTCTAAAGATCTGTCAGGTGAGGGACGATGTTGTATGAGAGGCTGTTTAAAAGGTCACAATACCTTTTTTATTCTGGTTTACTCCCCTACACGTCTAATAGTCTACAGTGGAGGCTGTGAAAGCAAATTTAACTTTGCAGATATTAAAAGGGGGGCTGGAACTGACTGATTTCATTCAATTGAATTAGGCAAATTCACACTTGCTTTCTGAGCACAGTGTTTTCATCAGAGTCCCAATCTGCAGAATAAGCACACAGCAGTTTCAATAGGAAACAAAAAAAGGTCCAACACGACCAATAATTAAGCCAAAAAAATGTTTTCCCTCTCATTTAAAAAACATCTAAAACAAACACGAAACATTCAGGGACACAAGTAAAAACAGTTAGGACAGGATGCAAAGAGAGACCAAGAAGACAATCTGATACAGACAGAAGGAAAAACAGATCAAGACTTCATAATAAGGTAGAAATAAAGTATTCTGGAAGACAGTATAGGTGATATTGATTCAAAATTACATTCATCAGTGGAAAGTGGTTAGAAACAGCAGTTTGTAGCTGCATAAAAATCACATAATATTAGTGAACATTCTAGATTCCTAATGCAAGAGAAAAAAAAGTGTGTTAAACTCTGCAAGTCAGGCATCCTCAGCTGAAAGTAAAGCAAAACTGAACCGCAAACTAAATAAAAAGAGTTGCATCATTGACAGGAACAGAGGCTGAAAGAGTGTCAGGCCGTGCAGCAACAGCAGTGCAGAGGCTGCGCCTCATTTTACAAACTCTTTGGAGCTCTTTGGCTTGTCATGCTGCAGTAACAGACGAGCCGAACCTCTGCTAATGTGTTGTGTGTGTCAGAGTACAAGGGAGTTCAATTTCAGGATTTGAGAGACATAACTGTCCAAATATGCAATAAAGTATGATTTGTGAGTAATGAGCCAATGCTACAACTCTTTGTTGGTGATTAGTAGTGAGCATACTGAGCCCTGCCCATGTGGAAAAGACACATATGTCATTTTAAATGTGACTTTAAAAAACTTATGCAGCCTATAATAAATGACTGCCAGTTTAACCTTGGTTGATTTCAACAATAAATGTGGAAGATGGAGCCTCACAATGATTTTACAGATACATACATAATCTATACTGGCTTGCAAAAATATTCACATCCCTTGCATTTTTCCACATTTTGTTTCATTAAAAACCACAAACTTCAAAGCCTTTTATTAGGATAATCCATGATTGTCAATTGGAAGGAAAAAAAAAATTAATTTACAGATTAATACACAAAATGTGTATTCATACCCATGTAATCGGACACCGCTAAATAAACCGCAACTCAGATTTTTATTTTTAAAAAGATTTTGCCATACATGCTTTTTATTTACATTTATGCTATACTATTTGTTGTCAATCACATTAAATCCAAATAAAATGCATTGATGTGTGTGGTTTTAATGTCCTAACAGGTATTAGCACTTTTGCCAGGCTCTGTAGGATCACAATTTGTAGTTATGTTACTTTAAGCTGCCTCTAGCTGTAGCGTAACAGCTTTTGAAGGACTTTTCCACATGGGCGATTGTAATAGTCGTGCCCTATTACAATATCTGATCCCCTGACAGGCACAGTGAGTCTTATCGTGCAGTGGTCTCAAGCTAACTGACAGGGGCCACCAGCCACTCACGTGCCCAGGTAGTCCCACACCAGCCCCCCCATTGGCTGCTGAGAGGCAGCTGGGGGAGGGGCCTGTTTTTGCGACTGCTGTGAACGCCACAGATGAGATGCTGAAGGACTTCTGAAGTGTGATGAGCCCAGGCACGCACACAAGCAAATACAAACACACTCACACAAATGAAAAGCAACATGATTGTTAACAAGTGCAAACACACACACACATGAGAAGAAGAGTTGAAAGTTGGCGTGAGAAGGAAAGGAGAAGGAGAGAAGGAGAAAAAGAAGGTGGTGAGTGATAAATAATGAGTTTTTGATACCGGGAAGATCAACTTAAACTCAAGCATTATGTTGGGCAGACGAGAAACGAATGGCAAATTAAGCCAATTCTTTTCAATTAACCAATTTTTCCTTCATACTTTTATGTTGGAACAGGAAAGAAAAGGTTTTAGGACTGCATTAGAAAAGATTTTGTTTTTGTAGCTGATCTAATTCTTCTCTCTCACCTCTCCAATTCATGGATCTTTTTCTCCTTGTCGTTCTTTTCATTCTCCATCTCCCTAAGGATGTCCAGAAGTCGTTCCACCTCAGACTGCGCCTTCCCAGCCTCCTCTCTGCACCGGGTCACTTCCTGCTCCAGGGACGAGATGCGTTCAGTCAGTTCAGAGTTGGCCTGGGACTCTGCCGCTGCACTTTGAGCCTGCAACAGAAATTATTATTAAAAATAAACCGAGCATTGGCTTTCAAAATAAAAGGACCAACAACATTCAGCCTAGAATGAATGTGCTTGGTCCAATATGTGTGCCTGGAGGTGAAAAAGATACATCCTCAGGGGATTAATGGAGCTATAAATAAAAAAATCATAACAAGTGAGGAGTCACTTTACTCTTATGTTATCATACAGTGCCGGTTAAATATTTACATTCACTCACAAAAAATTGTAAATGTATACATTACATTTTTTGGGTATTTAAGGATGCATTTGAACTCCTCTTTTAGCACAGAGCAATGATAAAACAACAAACACCTTCAATGTATTTAAAAAACAAGAATTCCTCTAATTCTACAAACAAACTAAGCACCTAAACTACATACTTCTTTAGCATCAACCATCTTCTGGTGTAATTCTGGTTGGATATTTAACTGTTCCTATGAGTTCTTATGAGTTTCCTTGCACAAACCTGACTTTTAAGCATAATCTACATATTTTTAACAGAGGTGAGGTCAGGGTGGTGGGCATATTACCCAGTTGTATCAAAGTTTCGACTGTTTAGTTTTGATTTAAGGTGAAGTTGGAGTGTTGACACCCACACCATGACACTGCCACTACCATGCTTGACAGGTGGTAAAGGTATCTTAATTTGAAGCCTCACCTTGACTCCTCCAAACATATTTCTTGTCACTGTGGCTAAATATTTTGATCTTTCCCTCAGTGTTATTGAAGATACATCATAACTAGTTTTGTAATGGTCAAATCTGGCTTCCTCAGTGGCTGTAACTTCAACCTTATTAAAAATGTATGGACTATGCTTGAAATCTGGGTCTATGTCTGGGAAAAACATTTCAGTGGAGTACAGTTTCTGATAAGAGTGGTCAGACAACCAGCTAGTTTTGCTAGAACCTTGCTGAAGGAAATTTAAAATGTTGAAGCCTTCAGATTTTGGTTCATTTCACATTCTCAAGTCTCGGGGTAATGTAAATGTTTGACCAGGATGTGATCATAAATCAACATATTTGCATAATGAAGCCCCTTGCTATGGTCCAGGAAAAGCTATTCATGGTGCAGGGCAGCATGAACTGTTTCCTCAGATTTTCAATTCCACAAATTATCAAATTAATAATAAAAGACAGGTTGTAGCAGTGCTTTAAGAAAGGACAAAAACACAGCTAAACCTAAATCTGCAAATATTGCTCCTGTTTGAATACAACCCAGTGTTAGCAGTAAACCACAGCTGGTAGCTGCAGAAAGTGAGAAAAGACACAGCTTGAAATCCCTTGAGCTGCTGCTTTAAATGTTGCTGGACTGGTTGGATTGGATTTTGATGTGTTTATGGATTTTTACCATGTGGTAATCATTAAGCAGTAGATTATTGTATACGGTATGGTCAGCAGTTAAATGTTGTTGTCACTGAAAATGTTGCTTTGATACTGGAGATTAATAGCCAGACTTGCTAAAGTTCCTCCAGCAGTGAGTCATTTGATGCCAATGTTAGAAGGATGGCAAGCAGGTGCAAAGCTAAAGCAGAACTTTGCTAGGTACATAGAGTAACTTTTTGCTTTTTGCAAGAGGATGTAAGTCCAGTTTTCTCAAGAATTTAAAGGAGTCCCCCAAGACTGCTTTATTTTTCATTTTAGTTTTGTTAATAACAATGGGAAGATGATTCCTATAGCTAAAATGTACCCTTAAACATATGGCACTGTACTTTAAACTGTTTGTTCTACTCTTAGGCAGCTTGTTGATGTGTTTCAAGCTGCCTTTCAACTACTCACTGCATGGCTTGGATAAAATTAACGTTCACTTGGAAACAGGCAGACGAAATGCCTTTCTAGGCGCCTCCCTTTAGAGGTATTTTTAGCACGTTCTACCGGGAGGAGGCCCCGGGGAAGACCCAGAACTTGCTGGAGGGACTATATATCCTGTCTGGCCTGGGAATGCCTTGGGATCCCCCAGAATAAGCTGGAGGACTGCTGGGGAGAGGAATGTTTGGGATTCCCTCCTGGACTTGTTGCCCCTGTGACCGGATCTCGGATAAGTGGAAGACAATGGATGGATGGTCTTCCAGATATCAGACAGTGTTGGTGTTTCTTCTCTAGAAGAGAGTAACATTCTACTTATAACAGGGATGACAGCCCTCCTTTCAGTGTTCATAATGAGCATTTAGTAAAAAAAGCTAAAAGTTAAAATGGGCTTTTATTATCAAAGGAAGGCCTGTCTTGATTTATCAGTTGGAAAAAGTTGCTCAGGCTCCATTTTTTTCATGTTCTTCAATAGGAAGACATCATTTAAATGCACACGGTGTCCTTCAAACTTCATGGCTTAGATTCCGTGTTTCATAGTTTTTTATCTCTCAGGAGAAATTTATTGTAGAGAACAGTTAACCGTGTACCGTACTTTATAATCTGGTTTCTTTACCCTCGTTAAGTTTAAGTAGACAACAGCACTGGTATACTGTAACTGTGTTAACCTATACAGGGTAACACGCTTTTTAAGAACATTAAGCAGCTGCTATAATTTGCGTTCCTCGGCTGGTCTTCTCTTTAGATTACCCAGGATTTTTCTGTACTTTTGCACGTTGGTAATAGATTAATCTTTGGAGTTTACCAAAACAAAAGGCTTCAGTCTCACTGGTAGTGTTCCTAACTATGGGGTGCAACTACTTTTCTGTCTTGAAAAAGAGCTAATCTAAATAGACCTTATCGTTAAATAAAGTTTAAATTAATAAAAAAAAAACAGTATAAATCATCTCTTTTATTCATCAACATTTGCTCATCACAAATTGAATACATTGACTAATGAGGCTTTTATTTCCATATAGATTCCATATAGTCTTTTCTAAAGTATGTGTACCATCTGTAAAAAATCTGTAGACTGATAAGCAATTACAGAGTCCTCCACTATTATTTACACCTTATGTAAAGATAAGCAGAGTAATAAAACTGAATGTTTTATTGTGGTAACATTACGTCAAAAAAGAAGAAAAAATGCAGTTGTTCTATAAGAGTGGGCTTTTTTTTACCTCCCTAAAATTATTTTTCGATATGAAGCGGGAAACCAGACCTACTTCCCCATCTGGCATTGCTGGTTCACAGATCCCGTTGTTTAACACTTTTTAAATGTTAAACTGAAGAGTTGGTCAAGAAAGTTCTACAGCAGGCATTTCTTGACTTCTTACTTTTTAGGCAGGTTCTTTTGTCTTTCCCGTTTTTAAGATGCCTTAGAGAAATTAGTGTCATGAGTTATGAAATAAAGATTCCTTGGCTCTGATAAACCAAACAGGAAAATTAAATATAAATGAAAAAATACATAAGCTACATTTAATTAATAGGGAATTATTTGAGGGGCAATAATATGAATGATTGGTGAATTTGCTAAAAAAAACTGACTCACAATGAATGTTAGATTTTTCAGAGTGTGATATTACTCATGTTTAAGGCTTTTTCCACGTTTTTACCAGGGCTCCACACCAAAAACTGTGGAGTTTACTGTATTTAGTCTGAAAAATTGTTAGAGTCTAGTTGAGCTAAGTTCAAACACATAAAAGCTGAAACCTTCAGTGTTTTTTGTTTTTTCTTTACTTGTGATGGACATGATAATATTTCTGAATTCAAAAGGGCAAATTGTAGTCAGTTGAAGTGGTTTTTGTCTTTATTTGTTTTTTTGCTTGGCTAAACCGATGGAACAGAAAATTGGTTGCAGAAAAAAAATTGATAAAACAAAGAAAAATAAAACAGGTTCTAACCAGCTTAGAGGTTAGAACAGCTGTGTGTTTTCCCAGAAGCAAATGTTGCTCTTGGGACAGACCGACATCGTGTGTGTGTGCACGCCTTGGTCCCACAATACATAAACCCCTATTAGTTTTGGAAGTGGACGGCAATTTTAACAGCTCCTTATGTGGAGAGGAAATGTTTGGGTGGCTGACGATATACGAAGATCTTGTTGGAGGAAAGAAATACGACAGAAAGTCACGCATCTTTTCTCCATCCATTGTGGGGAAGGAAAGAAAGAGACTAAGAAATAAAAGCTGATGAGGGGAAACACCACAGATGCACTGACACGTTCATACATATTCCTCTTTTCTCTGTTTCTCACATTTCTGTTAACACACACACACACACAGCCAAACACACACAGGGTGTGATGGTGGTGCTGTCTTCTAGAGTCTGTGAAAATGACTGCAAGGCTGTCAGCAGGCTGTCACACGCGCACATTTTACAGACTGCTGTGAGGAAAAGGATATTTGATATGCAACCACACACAAACACCCACATACAAATACATTTTATCTCTCTCTCTGAAACAAGGGAAAATAAGTTAGGAAAGAAAACTGTAAACTTATCTTCGTTCATAGTTAGGCCAGTAGCTACTAACCTTTTTGAGCTGGTTCTCCAGTTTGATGCACTCTTCCTTCTTCTGTTCCAGGTTGATTTCTAGACTTTTCAGCCTGTTTTCCTTCTTTAGCGTTGAGGATGCAAGCGAAGAGGCCTTCTCTTTTAGATCCAATACTGAGGTCTAGAGTAAAATGATAACCAGGATGAAGAGCAACAATGATGACTTCATCAAGAGGATGTATTAAATCTTAAAAATATATTTTGGTTGAAACTGCTTTATAAATTGAAAATATCCTTAAAGTTGTTCTAACAGTAAGCAACATGCAATGATGAGCAGAAAAAGATCTATTTTCCACCTCAAAGTAGAGCAGCTTAAGCTTGCAGATCAAGAATTTATGCCCCTTGAACATCATCACATTTTCCCATATTAGAACCTAAGACTAAAGACAACTTAAGACAATGTATTTTATTTGCCTTTTATGTTCTAGAACAAGACTGTAGTAGTTTAAAAGTTCAAAGTAGTTCATAATTGGGAAGCGGGAGGAAAACAATAAGTGGTTTTTAAAGTCTTTTATGCATAAAAATCACAGATTAGTGCACATTAGCATTCAGCCCTGCTCCGTCAACATTTTGTAAAACCATAATTTGTGGCATTTACAGCTGCGAGTCTGAGTATGTCTCTACCAGCTTTGCACATTTAAAGACTGAAAGTTTTTGCCCATTTCTCTTTTCCAAAGTTATTCAAGCTCATTCATATTGGATGGAGAACATCTATGAACAGCAATTTCTAAGTATTGCCACAGGTTCTCAACTGGATTTAGATCCGGATGCTTTGATCTAAACCAGTCTATTGTAGCTTTAGCTCTATGTTTAGGGTTATAGTCCAACTGGAAGGTGGACCTTCGCCCCAGTCTCAGTTTTCTGCAGGCTAAAAGTGGTTTACTTCCTGGATTCCAGTGAATTTAGCTCCTTCCATCTTCTAATCAACTCTGAACAGATTCTTTGACTCTGCTGAAGTAAAGCCTGTCTACAGCAAGATGCTGCCACTGCCCTGTTTCACCATGGGTATGGCTTGCTCAGGGTGAGGCGCAGTGTTGCTTTTTTCAGTTAGGTCAAAAAGTTATATTTTGGTCTCGTGGGACCTGAGCACCTTCCTTCACATATTTCCTGTAGAGATTCTCCCACTTGAGCTGCTCCAGAGTTACCATGAGCCTCTTGGTTACTTCTCCTAGTAATGCTCTTAATTTAGAAGGAAGGCCATCTCTTGTGCCAAACTCTTTCTATTACCAGGTGATTGAACAGTGATCCTTCAGATGTTACAAGCTTGGGATATTGTTTTATGCCCAAAACCTGCTTTAAACTTCTTCACAGCTTTACCCAAGATCTGTCCAGTGTGTTCTTATATCTTTACGATGCTGTTTCCTTACTAAAGTTACATGAAATCTCAATTAAACATATCGATGTTATGGTTGGAACGTGAAAGTGAAGGGAAAAAGTTCAAGGGCTGTGAATACTTTTCAAAGGCACCGTATATCAATACATATTGGCCTCCTCTATTAGACAGTATATGCATTCACATTTAAGAGCTAGTAGCACAAACGACAAAATAGTTTATGCATGGAAACATTTTAACTTATAAAAATATCACAACCTGCATATTTCCTGGCAGCATCTGTCAACAAGAAGGTGGAACATTAACTGGGGGCTTTCAGAATGAAATTTGCATGCTTTGTTTGTCGCCGGATGGATTTTTTCCAGGTGCTCCAGTTTCCTTTCACGGTCCTCAGTTATGCATGCAAGGTTGATTAGTTTTTCTAAACTGTGTGACCGTACAATGGTTGTCTGAATCCGTGACATGGCCAGGGTCTGTCTTGTCCCTTTAGCCCAAAGTCAAGTGGTTTAACATGGATTTATCCTTTTTCCACAGTTATACAATTGTCTCTGTCCCCTGCTGGTTGTAATATTTCCCATGACCTGTCTCTTTTCTCACTTTTAGGCTCAATCCCTCCATCCGTAAAATCGCTCTCTCTCCTCTTCCTTTCTCGCTTTTCCTCTTTTGGTGGAAGCAGTGAAACAGAAACCAACAGGACCAGAAGGAGAGATGCTCAGACGTGTAATTTCACCCATGACTGACCTTACCAACTTCAGACTTCAGATCATCATGTTTGACTGGGTTTTGGTCAGAGAAACCTTCCCTGCTTACTCAGAGTATATTTAGGTTTGTGTATACACTGGTGTTGTCAGACAAACCTCACATCTGCGCCTGGCAGTGAAGAAAGGAATGCGTGTACTCTTGGGAAATTTTCCGTGTATTTTTCAATGCAAACTGACAGGTTTTATGATCCCACAATCAGTAAAATTAGCTTAAAAAAAGACTAAAAAACAGCAGCTCTCACGTTAACTCTTCAAAGGAAATATTTGACAGCGGTAACTTTGCCCCATCATTTTGATTTTGAGCCTACAAAAGAAGACGAGCACTTTTAACACAAGTAAAATGTTACAAAGTCAATTATTGCTTTCATGCAGAAGTGCAGCAGCAGGACCTATGTCTAATATTATGGTTTATGCTTTAGAATTTCAGTGTCTTTTAACATTTTCTAGTTCTTTTCCTTTGTCACCCTATAATTGATTTGTTTATTTGTCTAATAATTTCTATAGTTTATTCCTTATGTACCTGCTTTGACAACTTCCGGGGTGATTTTCCATTTTTAACATGTGCAAAGCACTTTGTGTTAAACTTGTTCATATGAAAGATGCTCTAGAAATAAGTTAAAGTTAAGTTATATTGATTTATTGACTAAAGATAGCAGTGCAAAATCAAATGCCTGCAAATATACCAAAGCAAAGAGTGGGCCTAAATTTCTTCACAAACATCTGAGGAACTGTTAAAGTTATACAGAAAACGACACAAGACGGTTCTACAAGCTAATCAATAAAGTTGTGCACTTACTTTTCCAACTTGTCTTTGTTTTTTAGTTCAGACTCCTTTATCAGTATTTTCACAATTGACGAATTATATCCTCAGAACCTGGCCTTTGAAGAACTTGTAATTTCTTTTCTCGTTACTGTATATGTAGTTATTTATATGCTTTCAAATTTACAATTCTATCTTTGGAGTAGTAGCATTATTATCCATCTTATTAATGTTTTCACATATGCATTTCTATATTGACTACCTTACTTCTGGTTATTACTCTCATAAAAATAAAACTGTTGAGCGGAACTTAGTGGAGTTCTGAAAATCTGATCATTCTAATTAAGCTTGGTCTTCCTGAAATAGCTAGCTTTAACTTTCCTACTGTGCTGCCCAACAGCTGTAGAAAGAAAACAAGGAAAATGCTTTATCACTCTCTTTCTACCTCTCTGGCTCTACTCAACAGTCCTGTACAGCTCACAAAGGTCACTATTGGAAAACATCAGCTCAGATTATTGCTTCCATTAGCTGTGGCTTGGGCATTACATACAATTAAAAGGGATTTAAGGTCTTTCTCCTGTGACACATTAAATAGGTTTGAGTAAAATTTAATAGCACCTTTTTCTGATGTTTTCTGACTATAATCAACATGTTTGTGGGGATTGTACCTCGCGGTCAGCCAGCTCAGCCTGCAACTGGGAGACTTTTTCTCTCAACTCTTTCAGCTCTTTCCTACTGGTCTCCATCTCATCTCCCTTTTCTCTTTCTTCCTTTTCTCGCTGCTCCTTCAGCCGCTCGATAATCCGCTCCTGAATAAAGAAACGGAACAAAAGCAGAAACAGAACAAAGTAAAAAAAAAGGCACAGCCCATTCAGGAAAGAGGAAGATGAGAGGAGGGAGGAAGAAAGTGGACAATGTGAAGGAGCCATGGAAAAAGAGAATAAAACACCTAATACTCTCCAAGAGGCATTCACAGTCACTCAATATCAAGTTTCTGTACTAATAACTGTCACGTTAAACTTTATGTACATGGCAACTTTTGACAGGATCTAACAGCCAACGGTGATTTTACACACGTAATGTGCTTTGGCGCAAGATGTAAAATTCACAAGCACTAAAAAAGAATAGTTGATCTCTATAGCTACAGAATAACACAGCGGTCAGTTTAAAGAAAAGCACAAAAGTTCACACACCTCAAAAACATGCAAAGACCCAGAGAGTGCACACTAACGAAGGTAAGAGAAGAAATGTTGAAAGGTTTAAATCTAAAAACAGGACACATCAGAAAGCAGCGAAGGAATGGAAAGAGAGCAGCAAAGAAATGGAGAAAAAAGGTGGTGAAGCAGGAGTTTGTCAACTGTGTCATCCTGCCAACAATCACACACCTCACCGACATCATGAATATTAGTCACTGGTCAATTCAAACCCTGCTTCCTGTGTGTGTGCGCAAGTCCAAAGAAGATTGGGTTAATAAAATAATCATCTGGAAGAGCACAATAATAAAAGCTAAAATGTCACTGGTTTTAGTTTCTGAGAATTAAAGTCCAGTCCCCTGAAAAAGCTGCCTGCGGAGCCATAAACCCTGTACTTCAGTACAGTTTTGAACCTGAATGTTCACACATAAACAGTGATCAATGAGTAAATCTGAGCCATGTGGCTGGATGCCGGCCGGCTCCTTGTGTTTTATAAAAACAGCCTGTGAATAATTTAATAATATGAAAGCTGGTGTAATTATTGGTTTATTTCCATTTATTTCAAGTCACCGGGTCAACATGTGGGTGGTCGGTGGTTTTGCTCATAAAGCTTTTATTAATGTAACCTTGCTCGGGCGCTGACCCGAGGTTGACCAGCGGTGGGTGTTCGTGTAGTTGTGTACGTGCATCTGTGTGTGTGTACCTTCTCAGCCAGAGCTTCCTCCAGCGTTCCCAGTGCGGTGTCTGTGTTTGACGTGTCCGTCTGTAAAGACTTGACTCTGTCTTTCAGACCGCTCAGCTGTTTCTCCTTATCCCGCAGCTGATCCTGGAGGTTCTCTATCTGTAGAGAGAAACATTCATCAGCTGCACAAGTTTAGATGCATATTTCATTACTAAATGTGGAGAATTATGCTATTTGGCACGTGTATGGGCTCCAAAAGTTCCTAACATAAGAAACATCACCAGCAAACAGACAAGCTAGCATGGCTAATTGAAAAATGAAGTAAAAACTACAAACGCTGTTTAATGGCTGTATTCACAAGGCAAAACACATAAAGGTATTATTTTTGGTATTATGTTTGTTTAAATAAAGGTACTTAAAAACTGAATTATAATATTTTGTTGGCAGGTATAGAGCTTGAATAGTTTTCAAAATAAATCACAGGAAGAAACATTAACAGGAAAGACATAAGCTAATACGGCTAATTTCTAACTAAACTATAACGTTTTGTTTTTTTATATAAAAAAATAAGATGTATTAAAAAAGCTTTTTTTAACACAAAAGAGAAATTAGCCAAACTAGCATAGCTTCTTTTGGGGAACTTGTACACCAACAATTAGCAATATGCTAATAACCTGGTTAGCATACTTTTTACATTTGCACTGAGTCGAATAATTAAACAAAACTTGACAATATACTACAATTACTTGCAAGACCAGACTGTAAAATCTGCTGAGCTCACTTTAAATATATTTTACCACAACAGGCCATTGTTGATTGTAATTACAGAAAACTAGCCAAACTGGCTCATCTCATAGGTAATTTGAACGCTTCTGATTAGAAATGTGCTAATTATCTAACCCGCCTCCAATTTTTGAATTTAAATTGAACAGAAAAATAAAAACACATTTAGCAATATGTTACACTTACCAGCCAGATTTTGATGTGAAATCAACAAACTCACAATTAGTCTTCTTTAAAACGGCATGTCATTTGTTAGAGAACTTTAATGAACAAACATATATAGTCAAAGAGTTGCAACAATTACATGCTAATAGTATTGGTCTATAAATGTAAAATCCCAATAAAATGCACTCAGCATATCTGGTTGTAACATGACAAAATTACAAAAAGTTGAAGAGGCATAATTCCTGGTGGTTTATGTTTCACTATCAAATGAGGAGATGACGAGGTACTGCATATAACTAAACTGTAAGCTATGCACTCAAAAATACATTGGTAATACCTTAAAGCTTATTTTTATAGTAACTTTCACTTTTTGTTTCTCTTCTCCCATCCTCTCAAATTCATTTCAAAGCAAATTCATTTTCTGTTAAAAAAACAAACACAAAAATCTCTGACAACTATATTAAATAAAACAGGGCTTTTTCTGTCTGAATGTTTCAGGTACACAAATAAGGCTGAGAGGTAGTGTTTCATATAAAATACCTCTGCTTTGCTTCTTTTAACCCTCAATCCAAATACACACTTTTCACCTCTGCCGCCTCCTCCATCCCTTCTCAACCCGTCTTACTGTGTGTTCTAATTATGTTTTGGTAAAAGATTGATTCTCCCATAAAACACTAAACTACCAGATACCACCTAGCTGAAAGATACAATATCTGGCCAAAAGGATTCATACCCTTTGAGTTTTCAGTATTTTGTCTTATTAGACCTGTTGAATATCAGAAAAAATTCAGCCATTTTGTGAGGCCTCAAGAACGTTAGTTAACAAACATGATGAAGACCAAGGAACAGATCAGACAGGTCAGGGATTAAGTTATGGACAATTAATACCTCAAGCTTTGAACATCTCAACCCATCCTCCAAAAATTAAAACAGTATGGCACACCTGCAAGCTGAGACTTGGACATCTACCTAAAAAGAGAAATCCTGAAAGACAACCTTAGAGGCTGCAAAAAACTTGAGACTGGGGTGGAGATTCACCCTCCAGCAGAATACCAAGCCTAAACAAACTGTTAGAGCTCCAAATGGAACGGCTTAGATCAGGGAATATTCATGCATTAGAATGGTCCAGTCAAAGTCCAGACCTAAATCCAAATTAAAAATAAATTATAAGACTTGAAAATGGATGTTCAAAGACACTTTCCACCAAAAGCAACTGTGACATTTTCAGCCTCCAGATGTGCAGAGCTATTAGAGAAATACCACATAAAGCAGTAGGGAAAGGTAGCAGAATTGACATGGCCTTTTGATTACTCTTCACAATTATGCGCTCCTTTCAATAAAACCCAAATAAAATACATCAAAATGTATCATACCCAATTTCAAAGGGTATGAACACTTTGGCAAGGCACTATGTGGTCTGAAAATAGGGAATATAATAAGCAAAAGGTGCAACACTAAAGTAATATATTCTTTCCTAAATAGTATTTATGTTGTGTCATAAAATATGTAAGTCTGGTTGGTAGATGTGCAGAAATTCTGTTTTCATTCTCTTCTATCCAGAATAAATGACAGCATCACTCAAAAAAGGAGAAGAAAATAAAGTCAGCATGATGTGCAACCTTTGACTCCTCTGCAGGTGAGAGATGCACATTTCCAGAAGAGAAAAGAGCAAGTGCGTGTGCGTGTGTGTGTTTATACAGTAAAACATTTCCAGCAGCTCATTAATAAACTGTTAACCTGACAGCTTGACTGACATATCTCACACTCATGCACACACACAGAGGAGCCCTCACACTTGACATTGAGAGGCTGTGGGACTCTTTGATCTCGACAGCACATGAGCACCATACTTATATACATATAGAAACGGCGTCTGTGTTTTTTTTGTTTCAGTCCAAAGGAGATAAGAAATCACACGGATACCTTCACTACTAATCGGCCGTGCGTTTGCGGTAAGCTACTTGCAAGAAGCGCAAGTTAAAACACAGCAAAGGGTGGAAAACTAAAAGCAGGAATAGAGAGAGAAAATGAGGAAATCAAGGAGCAGGAAACAGCAGGATTTCTCTCTCTCTCGCCCGCTCCGAACTGTATTCTTTTTGAAGACAGCAGAGGTCATCATTTATTAAACAAGAGGAAGTCATTAGTATGCATCGGATTTTAAACACACCATGTCTCTCTCCTCCCCCTCCTTGTCTCTGCTTTATGTCTGCCTGCTTGATTGTCTCCACACATTTTTTACAATGCGACAAGGGAGAAGGGTTTGTTAAAGAAACACAAAAGAGATAAGAGACAGATGATAAAAAAGTGAACAGGGTTTCTTTTCCCAAAACTTGTTTTACCCACATGCCTTGGAATATTTTATAAAACAATATATATTTATACATATCATTATGAGTGACTATGAAACAGTATTCCCACAGAGATCCTCTCAAACATGACACCTTTCTGTAACGCACAAAACGTCCAAACTGTACTCTGTACAACACCCCCATCTAGTGGTTACAATCATGGACTGCAACATTTTTCTGAAGGAGCTTTCTAACAGCATGAAAAAACTTAGAAATTCAATCTTTCGAACATTTTTAACCTAGATAAAAGCTGTAATCTCTTCACAAAACCTTGTATTCCAATTCTGTCTCACATGTTGAGCAGACTGTATCAAAAGTTTACTTAAATTCATCATGGACATGAATGTTTCAACTTTATTGATATTTAGAAACGAGACCTGAGTGGACAGGTCTGAATTTTATAGTAAAATTTTCTCCATTCCACACTCAAAATGATTTAGTTGGATACATAAGATGAAGCTTCCCACCTTTTTCTGTAGCACATTAACTTTGCGCTCCTTAACATCCAGCATGTCTTTGAGATCACTGATCTCTCCTTGCTGAGTGCTTTTCTCCTCCGTCAGCTCTGACATCTGCTGACTTTTTTTCGAGAGGAGAGACTCCTTCTCTTCCAGACGAAGACGCAAGGCATCCACCTGAGTACAAACAAGAACAGTCCGTGGAAATGAACACGCAGATTTTAGGTTATTTGTGATACTTGGAAAAACAAGGTTTACCTCAGTCTGTAGTATGGCAGCTCTCTGTTCCTTGGCAGTGAGTGACTCTTTGAGTACGTCCACGTGTTGTTTACTGTCAGAAAACTGATTGTTTAGAGTCTCCAGTTTGGTCCTGAGAGCTAACAGCTCGCTGTCTTTACGGCTCAGCTCCTGCTTTGCCTGCTCCATCTGAGAAACGTGCAGGAAGGACAAGAAACATCCAGATAAAAGGTGTGCTTTAGAAGATGACATGCTTTCTTCTTTGATATGCTGTACATCTGTATTAAAATTCACTGCAAGCATTTTATACAGGTCCAGATAATAATGCATTTAACCATTATTTTTTTGAGTGGGCTTGTTATACAACAAACAACTTCAATGAATTATAAGAAAGAGGAATTGGGTGGACCTCCACTAATATTAGGGCAAATACCCCTAGAATATTCTCACAATTAGCACACTTCTTGAATCCTTGTGGCTAATTATACGACCACACTTCTCATAAGCAGTGATAAAGTTTTTAAAAACTGGTTTCCTGACATGGGCCTGGCATTTAAGCATAGTGCATACATTTTCAAAAGTCCTAATATCATGATAAATCCAGAAGCTTAAATTAAGATGCGAAACTGGTTTGGATGGACATGGATCCATGTTGTGTGTCCAGCTGTTGATTTGAGATGAAGTGAAAGTATTTGCCCGTAGTCGTCCTTCATTATTATGCTTGAGAGCTAGTATAGTGTTTTTCGGTTTGACCGCCCAACCTGAACTCCATCAAGCATTCATGTCATAGAAGCCAAAAAGCTCAAACTTTTCTCCAGAAAAATTTTTAACAGCAAAACGGCTTTGTCAAAGGGTGTCAATTCTTTTTTAATACACGCACCCTTTTCAATATAATCTACTCAAAGCATTCTTCGGATCTACCCGAAATAGTAATTTCCCTCGACGCTGAAAAAGCATTTGACAGGGTAGAGTGGGAATACTTGTTTGTGGTTTTGAAGAGGTTTGGATTTGGTGATAAACTTGTTTCCTGGATTCGTCTTCTCTACACATCTCCCAAAGCTAGTGTCCATACCAATGATATATACTCCGATTATTTTCCTCTAGGTCGTGGAACACGCCAAGGCTGCCCACTGTCACCTTTACTTTTCACCATTGCAATTGAGCCTTTGTCCATCGCATTGCGTGCATCCTCCTCATTTGGTGGGATTTTTTGAAATGGTACAGAACACAAATTCTCTTTATATGCAGATGATTTGTTGCTATATGTATCCAATCCAGCTACGTCTATCCCCAATGTCTTGCGTATTTTAGATCATTTTAACTCATTTTCAGGCTATAAATTGAATTTGGAGAAAAGTGAATGCTTTCCTATAAATACTGCTGCTTGTGGTCTTCAACACTCTGATTTTCCTTTTAAGCTTAGTCCCACAGGATTTAAGTATCTTCGTCTAAATGTGACACGTTCCTTATCTGGCCTCGCCTCAGCTAACTTCTCCCCTCTTATTACAAAAACAACTTCTGATATCCACAGCTGGCGTAATCTTCCTCTCTGCCTTTTGGGTAGGATTAATGTTGTCAAGATGAATATTTTACCTATATTTCTTTTTTTATTTCAGTCCATTCCTCTTTTTCTGCCAAAATACTTTTTTGATTCCTTGGATAGGTTAATTTGTGGCTTTATTTGGAAAGGGAAACCTCCTCGGGTTCGTAAGACATTACTGCAAAGATGCAAACTCAGCGGAGGACTTGCATTGCCCGATTTTCAATGGTACTATTGGGCAGCTCACATACAAAAAATTAGTTATTGGTTAAAATTGTCCAGTTTGCCTTGGTGCAGATTGGAGCTATCTTCTTGTCCTGGGTCCTCATTAGCGGGTCTAATCAGAATCAGAATCAGAATCAGAAAAGCTTTATTGCCAAGTACGTTTTTGGACATACAAGGAATTTGTTTTGGCATAGTCGGTGCAATACAGTACTCAAATTAAACAGTATAAATATAGTTACAATATAAATATATGTGCACAGTTTTAAGTGGGTGAGAGTAAATACTGCTCTATAATTTAGAGCAGTATAATATGCGAGAGCGGTACAACAGTGCAGGTGATCAGTGTGCAAGTATGTCAGTGCAAGTAAAGCAGAAGTCCAAGCTGAGCGTTAATGTAACGCAGAGTTGCAGCAAAAAAGGGGGGGTGTGGGGGAAAGGGAGAGTGTCAGGGTGGTTTCCGAGCTTTGTTAACAAGGCTGATGGCAGATGGGAAAAAACTGTTCTTGTGGCGTGAGGTTTTGGTCCGGATGGACCGCAGCCTCCTGCCAGAGGGGAGAGTCTCAAAGAGTCTGTGACCGGGGTGGGAGGGATCAGCCAGATTCTTCCCTGCCTGCTTCAGGGTCCTGGAGGTGTACAGCTCCTGGAGCAACAGTAGACTGCAGCCGATCACCTTCTCAGCAGACCGAATGACACGCTGCAGCCTCCCCTTATCCTTGGCTGTAGCAGCGGCGTACCAGATGGTGATGGAGGAGGTGAGGATGGACTCAATGATGGCTGTGTAGAAGTGCACCATCATAGTCTTTGGCAGGGTGAATTTCTTCAGATGCCGCAGGAAGAACATCCTCTGCTGGGCTTTCTTGATAAGGGGGCTGATGTTTGGCTCCCACTTGAGGTCCCGGGAGATGATGGTTCCCAGGAAGCGGAAAGATTCCACAGTGTCAATTGTGGAATCACAGAGGGTGATGGGGGCAGGTGGGGCTGGGTTCTGCCTGAAGTCCACAACCATCTCCACTGTTTTTAGAGCGTTGAGCTCAAGGTTGTTCTGGCTGCACCAGTCCAACAGATGTTCCACCTCCCATCTGTACGCGGACTAGTCACCATCAGAGATGAGTCCGATCGGAGTGGTGTTGTCCGCAAACTTCAGATGCTTGACAGACTGGTGACTGGAGGTGCAGCTGTTGGTGTACAGGGAGAAGAGCAGAGGAGAGAGAACACAGCCTTGGGGGAAACCAGTGCTGATGGTCAGGGAGTCAGAGACGTGCTTTCCCAGCCTCACGCGCTGCTTCCTGTCAGACAGGAAGTCAGTGATCCACCTGCAGGTGGAGTCGGGCACACTCAGCTGGGAGAGCTTCTCCTGGAGCAGAGCTGGGACGATGGTGTTGAAGGCGGAGCTGAAATCCACAAACAGGATCCTGGCGTAGGTTCCTGTGGAGTCCAGGTGCCGGAGGATGGAGTGAAGGGCTAGGTTGACTAAAACAATGCGCACCAACACGCCGAGACGACCATCCGCGGTGCCATCTTGGTGTTTTAATGTTTTCTTCCTTACCTATAAAACCCTCTTTATACACTAATAACGAAGTTGTTCTTAATACACTGAAAATTTGGTTTCAATTTAGAAGGCGTTTAAAGTTTGTTGCTGCCTCTTCTTTGTGCCCCTTGATTAACAACCATTTGTTTCCTCCGTCTCTTTCGGATAAATCTTTTTCAGTTTGGTATGATAGAGGTATAAAACAAATAAGAAATCTATACACGTCAGGGGTATTTCATAGTTTTGCTAATTTGTCTTTCAAATATAATTTAACTGGTACACATTTGTTTCGTTATCTACAAATTCGGAATTTTGCCTCTAAATGTTTCCCAAATTTCCCTTATGTTCCCCCTGAACAGCCCTGGGAAAAAATTATTGCATATACTCCGCTTCAGAAAGGCCTGATTTCAAAGATTTATAATTTTATTCTAACTCTAAGGGTTGATTATAGTGTTAAAATTAAAATTGCATGGGATAATGAGTTGGGAATCCAGCTGAGCGAAGAGTTCTGGGATAACGCCACTGACAGAATTCGATCGACTTCCTCTTGTGCCCGTCTTAGTCTGATTCAATTTAAAGTTGTACATAGGGTTCATTTCTCAAAATCTAGGCTTTCTGAGATTTACTCGGATGTTATGGATACATGCGATAATTGCAAAGGCTCTCCATGTCATCTTGGCCAAATGTTCTTTTTCTGTCTTAAATTATATCATTTTTGGTCTAGATACTTTTCCATTATTTCTGATGTTCTTAAAGTAAATGTGCAACCTTGTCCATTTGTGGCCATATTTGTTATCCTCAACTCTACTTTAGCACTAAATTCTGATCAAAAGGATATTATTGCTTTTTCATCTTTAATCGCTAGACGTTCTTTATTGGAAGTCTGATAGATGTCCCTCAATATCCCTGTGGGTTAAAGATATGATGTTTTCTTTACAGCTTGAGAAAATTAAATACACTTTACGTGGATCTACACCAAGGTTTTACGAAAAATGGCAATGTTTTCTTTCCTACTTTTCAAACCCGGATTTGCCTAACTGAAGGTGCCTGTCAGTGTAATTTTTTGCTTTTGGTTATGAATATGGGTGTACATATCTGATTAAGAGTTTTTTTGGGTTGATTTTGGTGAGCTGCGATGGGAAGGGGGGCGGGGGGTTTACTCTGTAGTCTCATTTTTTAATTTAACGTTTTTTGGGTTTTTTTTTCTTTAGTTGAAAAAGCAAAACAAAAGGCTGAAGCTGGTGCATTGTAATTATTATTCTTCATTTACTTTCTTGTCTCGTCAGTATTATATTGTTGAGTGTATCAGTAGATGTATACGTATAATTGTATACTGTAATTTGTTCGAGTGGCTTTAATAAAATTAATTTAAAATTTTTTTTCAAAAAAGAAACATTTTTAAACACACCCTGGCTATAAGGTCTCGAGAACTATACCACTGCACTGCTGCACCCACAATCAAAGCTTTAAAAGTGTTACTGACTCTAGAGAATATTGTGTTGTTTCTTTTTAGATCTGTGAAAGGCTTTTGACACTATTTGCCACTAGAACATAAAATGTTCTAGTTGATGGGGCCTTCCACTTTCTTTATTATGCTTTAGGGGGTTCACAGGGGCCAATACTGGACTCGATTTTATTTATCATTTACATAAATAACATGTAGAAATGTCATTGGTGAAAAGTTTTTATGCAGACAACACTATGTTATATAACACAGCTTTATGTATAACACCGGAGAACATCTGCAGTCCGATTTTAATACTGTTCCAAAAAAGCCTATATAAACTGCCACTCGTTCTTTTATAAAACTAAGACAATGTGTATTTTAAAATCAAAGCATTCAGATGACAAATTGTTACTCTAAATTGTGCAGTGATTGAAGAAGTATAACCCTACCAATATAATGAATTTCTCTCAGAATTTGTCATTGAGACATCAGATTGAGAGTCTTATGAAAAATGTTTTTACTTCAGAAATAAGCAGTTATTTGTCTTATAGTGCAAGAAAAGAAATTTATCTTCTCTCGAAGTGTTAGCAGCATTATGATTCTGGTTTTCGTACTCATCATTGCAGCTTGTGTGAGAATGTTGACTGGCCATGTTTGCATCAGATTGAAACAATACCTGCCAAATATGATTCAATTTAAAAATCAGGATTGGGTCTTTGAGTACTGAATGGGCATGTGATGTTACTGGAAGCAGCTGGTGATTATAGTGCTTTGATGATGTTTCCTGTTGTCTGTTTGAACTTGGTTTTTTAATCATGTAAACGCTCTTGGACTGACAGGGACAGTGATGGAATAAGCTCAATGGGATTATTCCTGGTTATATAAAAAAGGGTAGTCCATTTATGTCGGCTACAGTTTTTTGTCTTGCTTCAAGGTCATGACTCCCATGATTTTGGTTCCCCCTCAGTTTAGATGGTAAACTCGCTTCACACTAGGCAGACACTGGTGTTCCAGTATTCTCCAGTTTAAAATCGCATTGAGCCCTGGTGGTTCCTAAACATCTTCTTTTCCTATGAGGTCACTGTTTGATTGTTGGGTCTTGTAAACACAAAAAAAACATGTTTTGTAATAGATAAAGCAGATTAACAGTAAGCTTCAAGAACTGTCCTGACCTTAACGTTATCGGAAATTTGTCCAGACAAGTGCCAGAAAACCTAAAAAATTAAAATGAGTTCTACCAATTCTGCCAAGAAGAGCAGATAATCCTGCCATAATTATGCTAGAAGCTTGTTGACAGCTAGAAAATCCTTGTAGCTCAGTTGAAACTTGTAAAGATAAATTGAACCATATATTAAAGGGGATATATGCGCATACTTGAGCATGTATATAAAATTTAGATCCTGTGCTGATTAGAGAAAATCTACAACAAAAATTTGTTAGTTGTATTATCAGCCCAATAAAGAAAACTGTTTAAATGAATTATTAAAAGACCAAAATTAAAATGACATATATGTAATAGTTTAGACTATTGCTCAAACGTTTAATGCTAAATTCTAACTGGAAGAAATAAGATCAACTTAGTGGGATGATATACAAGTTAGCTACGATGGTGACACAAAAATGTATATATTTATATATTGTCCTTGTTTTGCAGGTTTTTTGCTGAAAAGGAAACAAATGTTAGACACACACGGAAGTCAGTCAATCGCTTTCCTCTAAAGCAAAAATGCGAGCAGACTATGCAAAAAGCCCTGGTTCTATTCTGTCATGAAGCCCAGTCTAGTTTTGAGGTCCTACTTCAAAACAAGTGGTAAATAGTTTATTTTAAGGTAACCTAAAAATAATTTCTCTTATTTTCTACCAGTAATTTATACAAAATGTTACACAATTAAGGCATATGAAGAGAATTGACCCAAACCTTTAAGCAGGAAAATATTTGTTCTAAAAAAACAAATAAAATTCATGTGCAAACAGATCCATTAGATCCAATGTCATGCAAGAAGAAAGAGGCGCAGGTTAGAGGTTACAAACTGCAGAAGTTTGTATTTTGTAGCTATATTACTCACACCGCAGAAACAGAGTTGAAAGGCTACAGATCTCACACACAGAGCTGTAAATCTCCATGTTTAGGTAACAGCATTGGAGTTGTACATTTCTTATTTTTAAGACTATACAAAATGGTCAAAAACTCAAATGTGAGATGTTGTCTCCCACTTAATGAACGTTAGAGTTGATTCATTGCTTTGTTCCTGCTTTGGTTGGTGCAGTAGCAGTGGTTTAAATAGAGGTTTATAACACAACAACTTATCACAGTACTGCTGTGAGATCTGAGGAGGATTGAGTGTTATAGCTGCTTGCAGCTGTCCTGACACATCGTAGAGCTGGGATTCTACCGAGAAAGACTACTCAAGCTTCAGCCTGTAAGAGTGGAAGGAAGGAAGGAAGGAAGGACGGTAGGAAGAGATACAGAACCACACAGGGACAAGGAAGGAGGAGGAAGATGGAAAACGGACAGAGAGGTGCTTCTCTTACTGCAGACACCTCCTGCTGAAGCTCATTGGCTCGTTGCCTTAGCTCCTCCTTCTCTGATTGGCTGTGAGTTAGCTCTTCTTTCAGCTGTTCAACCTGGCAGGAAAGGAGGGGGTCACGGAGGCTTCTCATAATGTGGCCGACAACCTGGCCTCCATGTTTTCTGAATAAACCTGAATTTCTTCCTCATATCTCAGCTCCTCACATTCAGCAAAGGGAGACGGAGATGTGAGGAAGAGTCATGTGACCTGATCATGATGCACAGCATGTCAGCTGGTGTATGTGTAAATGTCATTTCATAAACAACGGCGGCAAAAACATGTCACAAAGGAAAATGATCAAATTTTTCAAGAAGGAAAAAAAAAGATGCAATGGAAAAATGGGTATATGCAAATTAAAAACCTTTTAATCCTTTTTAATTAAAATAATCATAATTCACAAAGCTTTACATGTTTTATATGTAATGTAAGCTTACATTTTTCCCATCATTCTCTGGAAACATATCCTAATCTCTATGATGCACATTATTTCTATACTATAATGGCCTTTCACACCCCTCTGACTGAGATTATTGTGGATGCTACAGAACATGTTGGTGGCATTTGTGGTTTACCCTCCTAGCTGTTTATCCAGAAGAAACTGAAGCATAAATCTGATCACATTCACAGGAATATCAGGGTGAAGAATGAGAAACCTAAACGGTAAATGATCTGCCGTCTGAACGTCTATGTTATTGAATTTCTCTCGAACAAATCGATGAAGCCATTAATATTACGCCTGTGAAAGGTATATCTGCTGACAGATCCTCATTTATGGTGTCAACAACTTAAACCAACTTCCATGGATGAAAAACCAAAAATATGGTCATGCTAAAAACAAACAGCTACCTCTTACAGCAATAGGATTTTATGTATTAGGATATAATAACCACTGTCTAGCGTTCAGTTTATAGCAGGTTAGCAAGCTATTACTGTCAGAAAATGCTAAATTTGTATTCCTTTTCCTTTAAAGAAGTAAGTGAAGATTTAAAAAAGATCCAGATGAATAGGGTGAAGGCTATGGGGTGGCGTTAGTGTGTGTGCATGCATTGATCACCTTGTTCTTCATAAACTTGGAGTGGGATCTGTAGACCTCCATCTGTTTCATCTCCTCCTCCCTTTCCTCGCTGCTCAGAGCTCCGTTGGACTTGAGCATCATCACCTCCTCCTCCAGTTCTCTCATGCCTCGCTCCATAGAGCTGATCTTTGCATCCTGCCCAATAAATAAATAAAGAAGACTGAGGAATTTTAACAGAGTACATGGCAAAATCTGATCAAACTTGATTATATCTATTATATTTTGACAACAACGCAACATACCGACATTGGCAAAATGTCGTGAATCGTATTTTTTGTACTTCCTTAAGTTTTACCTATTTGGGAAGTAAAAGGTGTATACAGCCAATCTGAAAAGTGGAAGTGCTGCTTGTTAAAAAGTTTTGTGAGGTATAATCCATCCGGGGTGGTGGTCCCCCTTCATAAGAAGGGTGATCGGAGGGTGTGTTCCAACTACAGGGGGATCACACTCCTCAGCCTCCCTGGTAAGGCCTACCCCAGTGTACTGGAGAGGAGAGTCCGGCCGATAGTCGAAGCTCGGCTTCAGGAGGAGCAGTGTGGTTTTCGTCCCGGCCGTGGAACACTGGACCAGCTCTATACCCTCTACAGGGTACTCGAGGGCTCATGGGAGTTTGCCCAACCGGTTCACATGTGTTTTGTGGACCTGGAGAAGGCATTCAACTGTGTCCCTTGTGATGCCTTGTGGGGGGCGCTCCAGGAGTATGGAATCGGGGGCCCTTTATTAGGGGCCATCCGATCCCTGTACGAGCGAAGCAGGAGTTTGGTCCGCATTGCCGGCACTAAGTCGGACCTGTTCCCGGTGCATGTTGGACTCCTGCAGGGCTGCCCTTTGTCACCGGTCCTGTTCACAACTTTTATGGACAGGATTTCTAGACGCAGCCAAGGGCCGGAGGGGGTCTGGTTTGGGGACCAGTGGATTTCGTCTCTTCTTTTTGCAGATGACGTGGTCCTGCTGGCCCCCTCTAGCCAAGACCTACAGCATGCGCTGGGGCGGTTCGCAGCCGAGTCTGAAGCGGCTGGGATGAAGATCAGCTCCTCCAAGTCAGAGGCCATGGTACTCAACCGGAAAAGGGTGGCTTGTCCTCTTCAGGTTGGAGGGGAGTTCCTGCCTCAAGTGGAGGAGTTCAAGTATCTCAGGGTCTTGTTCACGAGTGAGGGAAGAATGGAGCGGGAGATTGACAGACGGATCGGTGCGGCTGCCGCAGTAATGGGGGCGCTGTCCCGGTCCGTTGTGGTGAAGAGAGAGCTGAGCCGAAAAGCGAAGCTCTCGATTTACCAGTCGGTCTACGTTCCTACCTTCACCTATGGCCATGAACTTTGGGTCATGACCGAAAGAACGAGATCCCGGATACAAGCGGCTGAAATGAGCTTCCTCCATAGGGTGGCCGGGCACTCCCTTAGAGATAAGGTGAGGAGCTCGGCCATCCGGGAGGGGCTCTGAGTAGACCCGCTGCTCCTCCACATTGAGAGGAGCCAGTTGAGGTGGCTCGGGCATCTATACTGGATGCCTCCTGGACGCCTTCCTCGGGAGGTGTTCCCACTGGGAGGAGGCCCAGGGGATGGCCCAGGACACGCTGGAGGGACTATGTCTCTCGGCTGGCCTGGGAACGCCTTGGGCTCCCCCCGGAGGAGCTGGAAGAGGTGTCTGGGGAGAGGAACGTCTGGGTGTCTCTGCTGAGTCTGCTGCCCCCGCGACCCGGTTCCGGATAAGCGGAAGACGACGAGTACGAGTACGAGTACGAGTACGAGAATGTGACCATGACAAGTCATTACAAATCCTTTCACTATTAGTCAGATATCTATCCTGATTAGTTCAGCAGTAAAACAGGCAAACAAATTAAGAGGAAAAATATAGTTTCGACATTGACTTGACTTACTAATATTGTTCCACTCTGCCTTGCAAAAGTTCTCCAAATCTATCAGATTGTAAGGACGTCTCTTGTCCACAACCCTCTTTAAATGACTTCATAGATTTTCTGCCAAATATGGGTCTAGGATCTGGCTAGGCGATTCAAAAACTTTCTTGGATGTGAAAAAAAAGGATGTACGAAAAATACAATTTCATTCATCCTGTGCTTTCTAGCTGAAACTGAAGGTTTTGAGTCAAACTGACTGGTATTTGGAGCTTTGAGTAGAAGCTAGACAATAAGATGAATTATAAAGGATCTGTAATAAAGTTCCACTTTGTACAAATTCATTACAAATGTGAAAGTAAAACAAATATCAAAATGTTTACCTTCATTTCTATAACAGTCTGCAGGGCCTTGGTCTTTGTTGATTCTGGAGCTGCTTCGTATCTCCTGTGAAGCTCCTGAGAGACACACACACCACGATGGTCAACAGAGGAAAAAGAGGAAGACACAGTGGGATGACAGGAAGGACGCACAGAGGAAGAAGACGATCGTGGAGCAGGAGAGGAGGCAATGGCAGCTGATGGAAAGGGATGACGGGATGGCTGGATGGATGGTGTGGGCCTTGGAGCGGGAACAGGGAAGGATGGGGAGTGCTGGATGGGAGATCGGTGGGAAGGATGGGCTGAAGAAATGACGACGAAAGAAGGAGAGTGTGGAGGACATGATGAGGGCATGGGGACAGGATGAATAAAGTGGCGTCTGGGAGGAGGTGAAGGGGCTGAAAAGGACGGAGAAGATGGGAGTGAGGGATTGCATGATGGGGAATGAACAGGAGAAGGCAAAAAAGGAGGGAACACATGGAAAGGAGGTTGGGCAGAGATGGAGGGAGAAACAGGAGAGGACAGCGAGGCAGAGAGGAGAGGATTCCTTCGAGCAGAGGAGCTGGAGTTTAGCTCCCTTGGGTTGATCCGGCCGTCCCACATAGTTTAAACAGAGTCGAAAAAGGCTGATAACACTGACACAGTTTCAGAGAACGATCAAATCTGACAGCCTGAAGTGAAGTTAATTCGATCAGTTAGCTCACAAACTCCATCTGAACCAAACATAAAATAGATCCTCAACAGACACAAGCAGAAGCCTGAAACAAAATCATATCATCAAATAGAGGTCCACACTAGATTTCTAGTTCTACATTTACTAAACTCTAACAAACTTCTAAAAATGTAGCTGCCTTGAGTGTCAAATGTATGTACGACAAAACCCTATATGACTGGTTGTTCCTACTCCATCACAGCTACCTCATCAAATGAAACAGGAGTAAGGAGGAGAGGTAGATGGGGGAGTGCAATGGTTGATGTAAAGGCACAAAAGGAAAAGGAAAGGACACAGAGGAGTAGCGCCAAGCAGGAACAGAATAAAGCGGATAGGAGGACATGACACAGTATGCATCAGTGCTTCTCTTTGGCCTCTTACAGCTTGACAAAGGCAGCGTACGCAAAAAGCCAGGAAGCATAAAAACCTACACACACACGCAGACAGTTGGGTGGCATCGCTGGGGGTGCTGGCGAACATGCACATGAAGCCAGATATTTCCCTAAAAGAGTCCTTTGTCATTAATAATTCTGATAAAGAATAAAATGATGACAGAGGTATTGTCAGTATGACAATAAATACCAGCTGTGTTTACTTGAACTGTTAAAGAAAAACACAGAAGCTTAATATTTATTCACTAATTAATTAAGCATTAAGTATTGTGAGAGTGATAGAAAAACTAGAAATGAACTACGAGATCAGCCAAACTTCAGCTCGACCAGCTCTGAGTGGTGACCAGCTGGTCGGAAACTCTAAAATCCTATCTTTTTCCAGTCATTGAATACACTAAACCTATGCCAGATTGTGTTAACAGCACTCTTTGGTGTAGAGGTTCTTACTGCTGGAAGAAGACCCAAAGTTAGCTATTTTCAGCATCACTTAGGTGTACAAAAATGAAGTCAAAAGAAATCAATAGATATAAAAATGATTTATATATTTAAAAGGAATGTTTTTTTCTGTGGCAGCTGTGTTTACAGGCTGCTACTGTTAAGAGAGACAGTGAGGTTTCAGCAGAAGGCAAAGTGCATTTCACCAAAATTACTCAGTTTTGTCTTCTTGAGCTTCTAGCCTCGGCCTGTCATGGAACATGATGGATTTGAATATGCTGGTGGACTTTTGGAGTAAAGGATCTACATTCTCTAGAGATACACACAAACAAACATGGCTGCTGACAGTTACAAATGCTAACTGCGCTAACCGCTAATATACAGGCATTTGAAAAAATTAGGACAGGCTATGACATTGTATTTGACATATCACATTATATCTTCCAACAGGAAATATCAACTTCAACAATACTGACAAGTTAGCGAGATATAACTAAGGAATTAAAACAAAAGAAGAGACATTTTAAAGTCTTAGGTAGAGCATAATTTTGAAAAATGCTTCTTTTGATGAGGAATACATTAGGACACCTCCACATTTATTCCCACACATCAGCTGTGATTAGAACATCCTTACTCATCATTCTGAAGGAGCTTTGCTATGTTTAAACCTTGAGTTTGAGGTGATCCTGTCTGTTGAAGATGGGGAACACGATGGTGAAAGTGAAAGAGCTGTCTGAGGAGTCTGGTAAGGGATTTTAAAATGTGTCATTAGAAGCTACATTTCCGATATTCAAATCAACTGCTGACATGCCAAGGTCTTGCCATCCAAGGAGGTTTACCCTCAAAGAAGACTGCAAGATGCTAAAACAAGTCTTCACAACATGCCTCTTGCTTTTATTGATTTGAATGTGCAAGCCTGTACAATGAGCGAAAGAGGGCACAATTATACTTTACATAGGAGGTGTGGAGGAACACTTTTGTCCTCCAAGAAAAACATGAAGGGCAGACTAAAGTTTGCAAAAGAAAATGTGGGCAAATATCTGGACTTGAAAAAGGTTCTTTAGGCAGATGAGTCTAAAATCGAATCGGAAACCAAACAGAGGACATGTTTGACATAAACTAGATACACCATTCGAATATTGAAAAACCTCATTCTAATTTTGGAAGGTGGAAATGGAAGTGTCATGGTTTGGAAATGCTTTGCTGCCGCAAGACCTCTTCAGCTCACCATGGTAGAGAGAGTCATGGTGGAGAGTCCTGAAATGGCTGAGTCAAAGACCAAAGATGCTGTGGCTTGATTTGAAACAGACTGTACATGCAAGAGGCAACAACAAGAATCTCACTAAAGTTAGATCTGCCAAAGCGGGTAACAGGAGCTACAAGAGGGCTGTCTCACACATACACAGTGTGACGTCACCTCTGCTGCTAATATAAATAATGGCCGCTTACAGCAGGAGGGTTAAACATATCTATAGAGGGGTTGGACAATGAAACTGAAACACCTGGTTTTAGACCACAATAATTTATTAGTATGGTGTAGGGCCTCCTTTTGCGGCCAATACAGCATCAATTCGTCTGGGAATGACATATACAAGTCCTGCACAGTGGTCAGAGGGATTTTAAGCATTCTTCTTGCAGGATAGTGGCCAGGTCACTACGTGATACTGGTGGAGGGTTGAAAACGTTTCCTGACTCGCTCCTCCAAAACACACCAAAAGTGGCTCAATAATATTAGATCTGGTGACTGTGCACAGGCCATGGGAGATGTTCAACCTCTCCCTTTTCATGTTCATCAAACCATCTCTTACCAGTCTTGCTGTGTGTATTGGTGCATTTTGTCATCCTGATACACGGCACCGCCTTCAGGATACAATGTTTGAACCCATTGATGGCACATGGTCCTCAAGAATGGTTCGGTAGTCCTTGGCAGTGACGCGCCTCATCTAGCACAAGTATTGGGCCATCTGGAATCGCCCATGATATGGCAGCCCAAACCATCACTGATCCCCAACCCCCATTCTTCACTTCTGGCGCATGCAAACAGTCTGGTTGGTACGCTTCTTTGGGGCTTCTCCACACCGTAACTCTCCCGGATGTGGGGAAGACAATAAAGGTGGACTCATCAGAGAAACCAAACATGTTTCACATTGTCCACAGCCCAAGATTTGCGCTCCCCCCCCTTGCTGCCCATTGTTGGAAAAAACCGACGTTGGCATTGCGATGAGTGACCAAGGCTTTTGGCTATTCAGCCCCCGGCCCGTGTATATTGACCTGGGAGCTCCCGACGGACCAGTTCTGGTGGAAACAGGAGAGTTGAGGTGCACATTTAATTCTGCCGTGATTTTGGGCAGCCGTTGGTTTTTATGGTTTTTTGGCATACAATACTGGGTTAACACCCGACCATCCTTTCAGACAGCTTCCACAGTTAATCCTGTTGGATGTGGTTCGTCCTTCTTGTGTGGATGCTGACATTACCCTGGATACGTGGCTCTTGATACATCACAAAGACTTGCTGTGTGGTCACAGGCAGTGCCAGCAAGACGCTGCACCAACAATTGTCCTCTTTTTGAACTCTGGTATGTCACCCACTAATGTCGTGCATTTCAATATTTTTGAGCAAAACTGTGCTCTTACCCTGCTAATTGAACCTTCACACTCTGCTCTTACTGGTGCAATGTGCAATCAATGAAGACTGGCTACCAGGCTGGTCCAATTTAGCCTTGAAACCTCCCACACTAAAATGACAGGTGTTTCAGTTACATTGTCCAACCCCTGTATATTTTAATGCTGTTAATATTAGTTTGTAAAGATCATTTAAAATCAGTGAAAAATCTAACTTGGCAGCTCAAAGCTATACAAAAACTGGAGACCAGAAACCAGCCACAAAACACCAATCAGTGCATCTCTTAAAAAACCTCTCTTATTAATTTCAAATAGGTCACAACAGATTCTGTGTTGTTTTGTAATATCTGATGCTTTGCTAAACCTGTTTCCAAGACATGGCTTGATTTTAAACCTTTTAACACCTTACATTATAATCTTGCAAGGCTTCTATACAACTAAAACACAGATCATTAATTAAGTGAACAGCAGCTCCACTCCCAGGAGGGGCCATGCTTAAGAGCAGAAGGTATGGCAGCAGAATGTTGCAGGGACTATTTTATTAATTAGTCAAGTGAAACATGTCCCATAGGGGGAGTACCAGCAGTGCATCAGGAAATTAGCAAGACAAATTCTCAACAGGAATTATCTTCGAAATGTTGCATAATGGCAACGCAGTTCCTAGTGAGATTGTTTCCTGTCTTTCTCTGAACACTGTGTGAGTGAAGACAAAGGGAATTTGTGAAGAAACAAGGACTAGGGATGGGGTACAAAATGTGTCTTTTTTGTAATACAAACCCCTGACTAAAGTATTGAATTGGTTATTAGAAGTTTATAACACTTTTAATTACTTTCTCTTGCAAAGGTATTCATTCCCATTGAGTTTTCACATTCTGTCCTGTTAAAACCACCAAATTCAGTTTGTGTAACAGACCAATAAAAAGTAGTTCATAACTGTGAAGTAGAAAGAAAATGATACATGGTTTCAAACATTTTTTTTAAATAGACCTTTTCAGACCTTTTCATCTTTTCAGAGATTTGTTTGCCAAAAAGTTTGCAACCATTTTCCTTCTACTTCATAATTATCCGCTACTATGTGTTGTAATGTGCCAAATTGTGAAAAGGTTTAAGGGGTTTAAAACAGCTAAACAAAACATCTTATTCAACATATTTGACATCGACATAAATGTTAAATATTGTTAAAATATGTCATATTGCATAAGTGGCATTCTTTGTAGTTCATTTCACATTTGTGAACACTAGGGGGAGCTGTTGTACAACAAAAAAGCAGCATACTAAATTTACAGGTGAAATAAATGGGAGAGAATTTAAGAAAGTAATAATAAAAACAACGCTGCAAAATGACTCTTTAGGATGAGGTAGCCAACAGGATCATTTCTAATCTTACATGCTTAAAGCACATTACCAAAGATCCATTCAGTGCAGATCACACACACCTCTCTGAGCTGAAGCATCTCCTTGTCTTTTTGCTCCAGTAGCCCCTCCAGTTGGTGGATGGTCATCTCTGCATCAGCTAGTCGCCTCGTTCGCTCATGGTCCTCCTCTGCCGCCCGCGACGACAGACCTTTACTCTGCAACATCTCCAGCAACTTCTTTATCGACTCATCCCTGTTAGACAAGACGGACACACAAGTCATGCAGTACCTGAAGCCGGAAGACATTGCGTAACAACCGGATTTCTGTTGATGTCTACCTGGCGGTCAAAGTGTGTTTCTGCGTGTCTATCCTTAACTCCATTTCTTCCACCGTCTTCCTCAGGAGGAAGAGCTCCTTGGCCTGCCGCTCGAACTCGCTGTGGAGACGAAGGAAGTTCTCCTCGGTCATCTCCTGAGGGGGAATGGGATGGGTTCCAAGTCGACCAGACTCTGAGTAATCGGACTGGAAGAGCTGATTGAGATCACGCTGGATCCTGAGCTCATCTTGTAAGGCCTGGATGGTGCACTGAAGATGCTGGCAGGACAGAGAAATGACCAGTTAATAACTGGGAGCATGTAGTGATGGTACTGAGGTGATTGGTACAATAAGATATTATAGCAAAATAAAGCAGGTTTTGTCCCACTATAGCTAGAGTTGACATACGCTCTGCGGCATCTCAACACAAAGAATGTTCTGTTTCCACTTTTTGAGGTGTTCTGGCCTCATCCCAGAACATGCTGTAGGGATTATATTTCCCTGGTGACCTGTGAGCTCCTGGGGATCACAAGGTTGAGCCGAGGTAAGCTGCAGAGCAAAAGAGCATTTGTCGGCCTGCAATCATCCTATTGTCTACTTGGCTGAGGATAAATAGGAACCACCGGAGCTGAAAGATAGGCTGCTATAGTGCATTCGAGCACGTTGTGTATTTACAGTCACTGCTGATTTCTTAGTGGAGATCAGAACTGGAAATATCTGCAGAAATGCCTGTCCTAAACTGTTTCAGGACACTTCAGATCCAGTGTTAAACATTCAAGTGGAAAATGTGAAAAAATCACCATGTGTGTAATTTGTTTATAATTTGTTTAAATTTGGTTATTGTGCATTTTTCATGTACAGATAGACATTATTTACCTCACAAATGGGGTTTTAATCTCCCAGCCACTTAAATACTTAACTTTCCTGGTAAAATATGTGATAAAGCCTTAAAATAAATTACCTATTGAAGCAGCAAGAAAATCCAACATAAAACATCCCATAAGAAATAGTAGTGCTGCAATTATTAGCACCCCGACTGGTTGCTATAAAATAAATTAAAGTAAAAAGTACATTTAAACATTACTGGTTTTTATTCATAAAAGGGCTTTTAATTTGAAATCAATGAATTCCTGTTTCCTGAGATAAATATCAATATAGTGTTGGTTAAATCCTACAAAAAGGAGAAGATGTTATGTTGCTGTTTCCATCTTTAAGGGTACTGAGTAGAACTGCACCATATCAGCAAAAGATGCAACAGGCGATACTACTGGTTAACGATATGACCTTGGGTCAGAGCAAACACAGACACAAGATAGTGAGCAGTATATCTAACTACTGGTAAAAAAATAAAAAATACATTTTTTCCATCTCAACAACAAGGTTTTATAGAAAACCTAGTGGTGGTTCCTTCATAAGGTTTTTCACCTTTTTACTTTCTATAACCTTTACAAAAAATGTCGCCAAATATATTACAGGCATAGAGAGCCTGAAATACTTAAACAACAAGCAAACTTTATTGACGTCCAAGCAGTTCTTAACGATAGACATATTGCATACAGTCAACGAATAATTTGGAATATACTGTTTCCAGGTTCACATCAACTTTCTTCCTGATTGATTTTTCTACATCTAAAAAACATAGTAGAGCTGTTGTTTTCAGCACAGTAGTGCAGGTCTTTAGAGCAAGTAATAACGTACATACTCCAGCTTTATTTAATGATCATTGTTATTGTCACCATAATTCCTACTGAACTCCTGGAATGAGAAGAAGAAGCAGGCATATTGAGTTGGTTGCAATTTAAAACATCAAAGCCACATGTCACTATCGCACTGCAGTCTTTGCAGTGATATTATTATTATTGATTTGGAAGTTGTATATGTTGGCTTGAAAATTATTCTCAATACCTTTCATTGTAAATCACTGAAAGATGAACCCAGAGACCACACTGCATCATATATAGTGGGGTGGAAAATCAACAACCTCCAACCTGACGGATTTTTACTTCAAACCCTCTTACAGCATAGATCAGAACTTGATCTTGAGCATCTCAGATACCAACAGAGTATGACAGAGAGGGCATACGTGTGTCATCTCTGCAGATGTGTTACAAAAGCATGCTGGCAGCTCCGGTAACAAAGACTTGACACAACCAGGACTGAGTCAGTGTCAGTTAAAACTGATGTCTGCTTAAATGTGTCACGAATAACCTGCACAGCAGCCAGGCCCTCACCTCAGCAGTCAATCTGTGTTCCCACAACTAAAGATGGTGCAGGTAGCAAAGAGGTGGGAGAAAACCTCACAAATAAAAGGACGAAGTAAACATAGTTAATCAGCACTGAAGAGGAGAAGAAACAGATGAAAGGAAGAAAAATGTTGAGTGAGAATACAAATGGAGAACAATTCCTAGAAATGAAGAGAGATAAAAGGTAAAGTCAAAGGACCAGATAGGGATCACACAAATACCAAAAGCTTGCATAAAGAATCATTGCAAAAGGTCTGTGCTGCAAATCTCAAGTTTATGTTTCCCGGCAGCCAGCACAGAATCATCTTTGCTTTCTCTCCCCCAGTTGGTTTATTTCTACATTACTACTGACAAGAATAAAAGACAATTAACAGTTTATCATCTTAATCCTTTTCTGCCTTGGTTGTATCACTCTGTGTGACTGTGGGTTAGTTTGCTGACTCACACAGTAGAGCAGCCTCATACAAACTCAAATAGGTTGATAGCTGACATTTCTGGGACTTCCCTCAGGACTGGGAGGCAGAGGAGGGAATAAAAAGCCTCTTTTTCTTCACTTCGGTTTCATTTCCTGGTCTAATCTCACTGTATTCTTCTCCTGTATCATATATTACAACGCTAAACTAATCCAGCTGTCAAATTATCCTTCAACATTTCTTTTAAATTAAGCTTAAATAAAACATTCAAAGCAATATTAAAATGTGATGACTGATTGGCAATTTAACAAAAGATCAATAATGCTTATTTTTAAATAATCATGTATATCCAAGAGTCACTTCAGCAGCATTAAATCATTATGAGATATTGTGTTTAGAAGTTTAAGGGGACAAATCAGTTTTGATAGAAGGTTATAACATATAATATGGATACAATAAGGTGCTGGGAATACTTTCCAAATGTACTCTTGTGGGATTTTTGGGCAAAGTGATGAGCTCGGTAAACATAGAAGAAATTACCGTTCCTCCTAACATCAAGCATCAAAACGTGTGTTTGTTATAGAAATGGATGTCCCCACATTAAAACACTCACATACGCAAACATGGAGAAACAAGCCTCAATGGTCTTCCTCCAACAAATGTAAATCAAGCGGACTTCAGCAAGAAATCAAGCAGATGCAGTATGAGCCCTGGCCTGAACTTCAAAAGGCTGCATAAGAAGAATTCAGAACGAGAGAGCGCACACATCTATGCAGCTGGAATGCAGAGCTGAGAAATGCCAGACCATGAGAGAAGGAGACGGGGCGAAAACATCAAGAGGAGGAAAAGAAAAATATCCCAAGCAAAGTGGGAAATAAGAACAGGGTGAAAATGAAAGAGAGAAAACAGTTTACCGGGGTTTGCCAGAAACAGAAGGAAGGGAAAGGGTGATAAGACAAAGGTCAGAAGACAAGCTTTATCTTTTCTTCCACCGAGTTGTTTTTGGCTTCGCCAACTTTGAGCCTGGCAGACACTTCCTGATTCCACAGAGGACAGAGAAGTCCACCCAAACACAGACAAGCAAACATAATAACACATATGAGCTGGAAAGATTCATAAAAGCACAAACCAGCCATGTAACCACACATAAACAGATACATGTGATCCAAAAGCAATATTTATCTGAAAACCCGCACAGCTTCATTCGTTTAACTGTATTACTGCGGTTTATCCGAGGCAGATTCTGTGCAAAGCTTTGACTTGATCATATGTGACAAGATGACTATTAAGCCAATTAAATTCCGATGCCCATTAACTCTCCTCCGACACTCCTTATATGTTTGCATTAGAAGCATCCTGCAGGATATCAGTAGATGCATGGGGCATGCATCGGTGATGAAGATACTAATTCACACATGAGAGAAGATGCATTTGTGTAAACACATACGAGTACTAAGATGTTTAATGATGTAAAATACTCAAAGAAGAAACTATAATAAGCCTTTATCATGCACGTATGTGTTCATCGGTAACCTTAGCCCCGCTCTGCATCAACAGCTAAACAATAGCTTCAAGCTCTCTTCCTATTTAACGATATATGGGCTGAACTGAACAGAGAGTAAGCCTCTAGTGGCTCCCATCAACTGTCTGTCTTAGATTTGGATAAAAAGAAAAAACAGCAGCATCCAGAGAGGTCTACCTACCAACATGATTGACATTCAAGCCTTAAAATCTGCTCAGAATAATATGTGTTTCATAAACCTCTGGTCACCTTTTCCAGAAGTTTTTATAAGTGAGTAAATGAGTGATTAGATGACTCTAAAGATTTTCCTCAGACCCAGATCATGATGTTGGGATTCAGTATCCCCCAGTCTCCTGGCCTCACCACCCGACTTCGACATTCCTCCTCACAGTTGGTGGGCCCGCATGTAGGGGGCTTCCTGCTGCTTTGTCAGGCTGAGCCAGGTCGACCACCAGGTGCTTGCCAGTGAGAGACATTATGTTACAGATTCTTTCTGGGCATGTCACAGTAAGAGAGTCCATTATAGACCCAGCATCTCCTGGAAGGACTATACAGGAGGATCTCTATAAATTAGAATACCATCAGAAAGTGAATTTATTTCAGTAATTAGATTTTTAAAAAATGATACGAATTCTTAAAAACAGAGTGACCTATTTCTAGCGTTTAGTTAGTTAGTTTTGATGATTATGAGTTGCAGCAAATGAAAACCCAAAAATGAGTTTCTAAGAAAATTAAAATACAACACAAACAAAAAAATTTCAACAAAGAGGTCATTCTTAAAGAAGTACGTGGCTTAGAGAGCTATGTCCACGCATGTCATTGGAAAATTGAGTGGAGGGAAAAAATGTGGTTAAGATATAAATGCAACCTTGAAAGCATAGTGAAACACAGCCTATTCGAAGGTTCGAGGAGATTCATAAGGCGTGAACTGCAGCTGGAACTTTCAAAAGCCACCAAACACAGATGTTTTCAGGACATGGGCTATGTTGTCACATTCCTTGTGCCAAGCCTTTCTTCAACCAGAGACAGCATCAAATGTATCTTACCTGGGCTAAGGAGAAAAAGAACTGGACTATTGCTCAGTGGTCCATAGTCCTCTCTTTGGATCAAAGTAAATTTTGCATTTCAGTTAGAAATCCAGGTCCAAGGGCCTGGAGCAAGAGTGGAGACAACAAGTCCATGTTGCTTTAAGTTCAGCATGCAGTTTCTACAGCCAGTGATGATTTAAGAAGCCATCTCTATGACTACACACTGCCCGCACCACTAATGCAGACCGAACGGAAGGCAGCTATTAAAGCAACCTGGGCTTCCATTACAACTCAGCAGAGCCACAGGATGATCACCTCCGTGTCACGCTGCACTTATGCAGTAATTTATGCAACAGAAGCAAACATGATATGATAGAACAAATTACATTCAAAACAGCAGTAAACTAGCTGTAAACTTTTTTCTCTGTCTCTCTTTATTCAAACCAAGGCTGCATTGATAGATACATATGGCAGGTAAGACAATGACTGCTGACAGAGCACCACCAAACATCTATGGTAAAATTCAAATATTCCTTAAAGAGGTAAAGAGGTAGGCCATTTGCGGTTCGGGCTCAAGTTAGTCACAAAAGATTTTATTCCTTTAGAAAACAAATCTATGCAATTTTAAAAGACACAAACACACGATCTGTAAAACATTACATTATTTTCATTTTGTAAATGACAATAAAATCTTAACAAACGCTTCTTTTTTAACTTTAAATTCTGCAAATCAGGAGTAACATGTCCTCTTGTGCAATTGTTATATTTAATGGAAATTTTGCAAATGAAGTATGCTTTAGAAAAGAACAAAAGAATAATCTCTTGAAGAAAAATGAGCAATCACTAGATTTAAACTGAGATTCAGAGGGAGATAAGAGAGGACAGAACAAGAGGAAATCAGCTATTGAATATAGTGACAATTTTTCCATTCTTCCCTCTGGCCACTGCTCATCTGTCATCCAAAATTAAGCATCCCTTCTTTATTACTCCTCCATCTCTTCCCTCGCTTATTCTGCTCTCGCAGGGTGAGTCATGCTTCCCCCCCGTTTTCGCAAACAAGACACGCTGTGACAGAAAAACACATGTACACACATTTAGATGGACACAAACACACGCTAAGCGCACGCTAAGGCCCACACGCTGAGACATGATGTGATGTTAGAAGCAGTGGTCATGCTGTGTGTGTGTGTGTGTATGTGTGTGTGTGTGTAGTGTAATGACCGTGAGGAGTTTGAAAGCATCGCCAACTCAGGCATTAGACAAGAGGAAGATTAACACACACTTTTCTGTTTCTCTGAGGAAATAGGTGGAGGATGAAGAGCATAATGAGCAGGAGGAAATTGATTTTTAAAAAGATAACAGCCAATTTCCCAAGGAACAAGAGAAAGTTAAAAGGAGAAAGTGTACACAAACATGTAAGGAGGGGGGAAAGTTGCAAGAGATGGAAAATCCAAATACAGAACATGTTCTATATGAAGAAACAGTTTCCAATGTGTGTACTAAAGGATAAGGTTGTAAAACCAAAGCCACATGTACAAAAATATGGGTTCATCACAAGAAGATTAAGGTTATAAATGGTAAGTCCAGAACATAGCCTGAAAACAAAAAAAAACAATCTCGGATATATGTGAGGACAAGAGGTCAGGTTTAACAAGACATTATCCTTTCCTTCTAACTAGAGCTTCCATGTCAGGCTAAAATCTCCCAGAACATTGTGGGAGAAATGTGTTATGGTCTGATGAAACCAAAGTTTAACTTTTGGACCACACTGAATGGAGCTGGGGTTGTTTGTCAATGTGTCTGAAACTGTCGGCAGTTCAATGTCGAAACGTTCATGTGTCAACTAGCAAGTCACGGACGAAGAGGGATTTCACTTTTTTAGCATCAAGCATGCATTAAATTCAACATGCAGATGGCACTGACGTTTTGGAGCAGCTCAAATAGACTCCAGAACTAAATGTGACAGAAAATATTTAGGGTCTTCTAAAGAAGATAAAGCAAAAGCAACCTCACAATCTGATGGAGAACCTCTGGAGAACCTCTACCAAGAAAAGTGCACAAAAATTGTGAATGTGACATGCTGATAGAGAGCTAACTGAATCAGAGTAAGGGTTAAAGGGTGTGCACACTTACAGTGAGGTTAAGCAATATCTATACCCCTAGAGATTAGTTTTTGCCCAGTCTTTGTTGCAAAATAACTCATGTGTCAGAATGGATGGAGAGCATTGGTAAAAAGCAATTTTCAAGTATAGCCAAAGAATCACAACTAAAGTTAGGTCCAGACTTTGACTGGGCCATTCTAACACATTAATGTGCATTGATCTTTACTACCTTATTGCTGCTCTGGCTGTATGTTTAGGGTTGTTGTCTTGCGGGAACCTTAACCTCTGCTTTCTACTTGTCATTTTTCCATAAAGGTCACATGAGCTTCAGATCTCTGCAGCTACTTCAGTTACTATCAGCCTCTTGACTGTTTCTTTGAGCAATGCTCTCATTGGCCACTGACCTGTCTCATGTCCTCCTTGGTCTTTATGATTCTGTTTGTTGACTAATGTCCTGGTGGACTCTATTTACTAATTAGGTGACCCCTGAAGGCAACTGGTTGAGCCAAATTTTATATAATAACAAAGAGGGGCTGAGTAAATGCACAGCCCACTTTTTAGATTCTTATATCACATTTGGGTTTTTTATATTGTTCCCTGTCCCTGTTTTGTTTGCATAACTGCATCAATTTCAGCAGCAGAGAGAGAAGAAGTGGAAAAAAAGTGGGAGTGGCGGCCCCGCAATTCTGTTCATTCCCTGACGACTTCTCCCAGACTCGCTCCCTATAAGGAAAGACATGGCTACCGCAACGAGAGACACGCTAATGCAGAGGGAGAAAGTGGATGGAGTGAAAGGAAAAAAAGATCACAAAGTCACAGCCTTGTGTAAAACAAACTAAACCTCTCCTTCCTTTCAGTTTCACATCAGGCTTGTCTCTGTTTCTTTTCACTGATAAATGAACACCGTGAGTGTCGTTTACCCTTTCGACTTGAAAGTTTTATAAGCCTCCTGCGTGTGGAAGCCTCCACTCCTTCCCTCCTCTCTCTCAGTGAAATTTTCACCACACATATCCTTCGTCATGTCTCTAATCCATACCTCCTCCCTCCTCTCTGCCTTTTTGTATCCTGCCCTCACTCCCTGTATTTATTTTATCCCCTCTTTCTCTCCCTCACCTATCTCTTCATCCTGGCTGAGCAAACACACAGGTTTAAGGACCATCTGTTACTGATGAGCATTCATAGAGGAAAAACACACACGGAGCATACTTCCAAATCTCAGGCAGACACAGCAAAGCACAGGAACAAAACCAGTAAAAATAAGTCCCTCTTGCTAGCTGTTTCTCAGGTTTTAAAACACAAGTGAGTGGAAAAGCTCACACCCGGAGACTCTAAGAGGAGATGAATGAGTCATAGGTCTGCAAGCAGAACAGAAGGAAGCACGAAGAGATGGAGATAGGATTGTTTCTGCACACTAAAAACACCACTTTTAAACATTTCTGCTGAGCCCGCTTACTGCTTCCTTCAGGGCCGGTCCGTGTAATATTCACCCTGACAAACAAAATCACGCTCAGATGTTTTCTCTGCCGAGCATCAGCTTCCCTACTGCTTGCTGCACAGAAGCCAGCATTAGAGGGATGTTTCAGACCACCACTTTTGTCTGGAAAAACAGATTTTCTTGCTTCTCCAAGTGAATCAGAATAAAGACAAACAAATTTCCAAAATGAGCATATAAATAAAATAATCATTCAAAGAAAGCAAATGAATTCTTGCATGCATTTTATTAATTTTAAAAATACTTTCACTGTGAACATAACTACAAAGAGGCAATAAAATACAGTATAGAAAGCCATGATGACTATGCTCAAACATCTGAAGGATCGGTCTTCCAAATGGACCATGACTTAAACATTCAAAGTGGCTTAAGGACAAAAGAACAAAGTTTTGGATCTGCTATCACAAAGCTCTGATCTGAATCCCGAAGAAAATTTAGTCAGCAGAGCTAAAAAGGTACCCTAAACCATGTTGGTTATTCTAACTGACTTAAAACAGTAAAAATATAGTCTGATTTCATGTCAGACAGTTTCAGCTGGAAATAGCCACACAAATGGGTTCATCTCAATACATGAAAAATCAGGAGTTAACCAAATAAAGCATTAACCAACCCAAACAAAGAAGTAAGAAAAAATGTCAAGTCATCTTTTATTCACGTCACATTCTAGTGGTTTCCCTGGACCCGTAATGCATCACAAATCAGTACAGAAGAAGCACCTGATAGCAACTAATGTAAAGTAATGAACACCTTCTTTTTAGTATGCGATATCATTAATAAATGAATAAATAAATGTTTCTGCTGTAAATAAATAAGACGAAAATCAGTGATTTTAAACCTTTTTCCTGTATAAAGTAAAAAACAAATGTTAGATGAGAAAATTCCAAATAAATAAATAAACTGCAACAACCTGATTGCATAAGCGTGCACACCCCTTAACCCATAGTTTTGATTAAACGTCAGCATTCAGTCTTCTTTAGAGGGGGTTGATCAGCGATAATACCCACTCTGCCCTTCAGAATGTCTCCAAATCTATCAAAGCATGAGGACATCTCCTGTCTTCAAGAGTTCCCATAGTTTTTCCACCACATTTAGTTTTGGACGCTGGCTTGATTATTCCAAAATCTTCGTTACCTCCTGGTGAAGTCATGCTGTCGTTGGTTTTGTGTCTGCTTGGGAACACTGTCGTGCTGAAAAGTCTTCAGCTTTCTAGCAGACGCCTGAAGCTTTTGGGTCAAAACTGACTAACATTTAGAGCTGTTCACGATTTCATTCACCTTGAGAAAATGTGAGGTTCCATCTGAAGAAAAGTGATCAGAAAGTGGCTCATAAGGTATTAGTTTAAGGGTGGGCACACTTTTTTTTTTTTTACATTTCCACCGAATCAGGCTTGTTTAATAGTACAGGATATATGTCACTGTAGAGGTGTAAGTAGTTCTGAAACCATTTATCATATATTTTTTAAATCACGTAGACCTTAAGTATCCAGTGTAGAGATGTAGATTGGAGGTAGAGCTACGGTTACAAGGTGTTACCTCTGAGTAATTTAAAAACATCTTGTAAAATCTCTAGACATCTCTCTATAAAATGCATGCTCAGCTTTTTTCCTGGCAATCACTTTCACACCCCCTACCAAACCCTTTTACTGCTGAAAGACTCGTGTAAAAGTCACGGTGTTATTGAAAAAACATGATCTTCTATTTAAAATAGAACATTTTAGTCCTCTTTGTGATTTTTTTCCTTTTTGGCATCCAGATTCTCTTTCCTCACACCACCCCACGCCTTCAAGTCTTTTCATCCACTTTCTTTCATCCTGGCACATCAGCTTCCATCAATCTGCCCAATCTCGGTATTTTATCTGCTCCTTCAGTTAAGTTTGTCCTCGTGATCTGTCCCTTTCTTTCCCTCCCTCCTCCTGGAACTCACTTTACGTCTTCATCCATCCTTCTGTCTCCTGATTTACTCCCTCTTCCTTTTAAACATTTTACACATCTTTACATTTCACTCCATCTTCCTGATCTTTTACTCACCAGCAGCCACACCCCCCTCTCTCCTTTCTTTTCTTCTGCGACTATGGCAGTGTACAGATTGCTGGGCAAAGCGTTTCTAAGAGCCAGCTGGCACCCAAACCCTTGCTGGGGCCGTTTTTTTTCTTCTTCTTTTCTGTTTGCTGAAAAGTAACCTAACACAGGAAGATTTGGCAACATAAATTTCCTTCAGATTTGAGCTCCGTGGAAACAACCTCAGAGCTGGGGCAGAGTAATGAAATGAAAACCACAAGATGCACAAATGGGATTCGGTTGTAATAACATTAAGTGCTTTGAAGTGATTATAAGTCTTAACTCAGGAAGCAAAGAAGCTGATTCAAAGTGTTATGCATCATTCTGGCAGCTGTTTAAAGCTTTGATGTGTTCCAACAAAACAAGCAAATAACCGTATTTATTTGTAATAAGTCAAACTCAGCTGACACACAACAACGTTATACAGGGGCTATGTTAAATCACAGCCAATACATTTTTAGAACACTTCTGTCTCTAGGCAAACTGTTTAACTAACACAATGAATCACATTTGTTCTCTATTGCAGCATAACTGTTACTGAAAGCCAATCATTAATAATAGTTCCTCATGTTCCTTATGTAAAATGCGTACATGCAGTGCCCTTTAAACGTATTGGCACCCTTGGAAAAGTTTGCATATTATAAGAATACTGGAAATTGATAATTTTCTTAGTTCTTTTCTCTTTTTGTAGAAAAGCTGAACAATTTCTGGGTAGATTTTACCATTTGTTTTGGATCACTACCCTTTGAAAGATCCAGTGATGACAACTTCTCTGTTATTTTGGCAGAGATCCACAGATTTTGACTTAAAATGACCTGATATTTCAAATAGCTTGTGATGTCATGCACGAAGTAGTCTGAATGGTTGTGATGAAGACTTAGTGCCTACTACTACTTGCTACAGTGATTTTAGAACATTTTTTATTTTCCTTACTATCTGCCTAGCTACTCGTGTTGGCTAGATAACTTTTAGGCAGTTTTCTGACTTATGAAGATCAACACACATCTGCCTTACTTGAAGCGCATGTTCTCTTGTCTTTCCCATTTTGGAAAGTGACTAGGAGAAAGACCAACTCAATCATGTATATTTACAACCCAGGAAAATAGGTAATAGGTAAAAGTTCCTAGACACTCTAATTAAATTGAAAAGTATAAATTAAGAAATGCTTTTAGACCTCTCCTCTGCGAAACAGACAGCAGACCAGTTGGGTGGATGGACTGACACTCTGATCTCTGGCTATGATCGTGCAGTGGAAAACACACTTGAGAACCAGTTTTTCTCTCCAGCTGTGTCTCTAGCATAAGATGAGAAGACGGATGACAGGACGAGGCAGAAGGGTGTAAAAGAATGCCTGACATTCTCCTTTTTTCTGTCTCATCTCCGTCCATCTCATCTGATCGCTCACCTAAGGGTTAGGGGCCGCCCAGGTGTAACAGGCGCTGTGCTCTGTTACACCTGGGCAGTGTAACAGAGCACACTGTCTGTCTGAGTCAAACACTTGCAGTCACCAACATGCAGCAACACACTGCGGCTTTGATTTTACAGCAGATAAAACTGAACCTGGTGAATTACACTAGAAGCCATAAATGAGTACGTTCTAACCTATGAGCAACTGGCCTTGCAGACATATTGGAAACTAAGTCAATGAGACTTACGTGTTACGATTGAGGTTATAGTTTTCATCCATCTGCAGACAAACAGACTACACTTCTATTTCCCACCAGCACTCTGACTGTTAAGTTAAATTATTCACGGGAGTCAAGACAATGCAGTGGAAATGTACAGCAGAAAACTGCAGCATTTTCAAAACCCAAACACAACATTTACATCAAAACACGACCAATTGCTTCAATTTCCATGAAAACACAAACCGCTTCAGAAGTATGAAAACACTCTTGAATACAGCACATTGGCTTTATTTCCACCTGTTGTCACGTCGAACTAATAACTTCAATGTGTTTTATATAGATTTTTATGACAGATAAACAGAAGGCAGTTTGTAAAGCAGATGGAACATGATACCTGGTCCTTTTCTTCTTAGGTTATCCTGTATTTGCTCCATCCATCCTCCCTTTAACTCTGACCAGCTTCCCTGGCTCTACTGAGAAAAAGCATCCCCTCAGCATAATGCTGCCACCACAGTGTTTTACCACTGAGATACCATGTTCATTTAGTGTTGTTAGCTTTTCCTCCCCTGTTATGTTTTGCATTTAGAGCACAAAGTTAGATCTTGGTCTCATCTGACCAGACCACCTTCTTCCGCATGTTTGCTGTTTCTCCTACACGGCTTGTAGTAAAGACCAGCTTTGCAGAGTGCACAGATCAACAGATTCTTCGACCTGAGCTGTGGATCTCTGCTGCTCCTTCATTGTTATTATGGGCCTTGTGGTTGCTTCCCTTATTAATGCACCGCCGCTAGCCTGTCTGTTTAGGTGGGTTGAACAGTGGGTTTCAGCTTAAAGGGAGCTTTATGCCAAACTTTTCAGGTCATTTTTCCTTTCGATTTGAATTGAAGCCCTACTTTGTATTGGTCTGTCACATCAAGTCCCGACAACGTTCATATGTACGTCGGTGTGTGCGTCATGTTTACACACTGACGTACATAAAAGCCCATTTGTCTTGACACATACAAATCCATCTGTGTACACATACAGACACATATAGCCAGGTAAAAACTGTTTCCACTTATAGTCAGCGGGTAAAAATTGTTCACTTCAGAGCTGTACACAGGCCTTTCTCCTCACTCCAAATCTCTCACGCACATTCACACTCATGCTGCCTCTGACGTCAGCACGGCTCGCTTGCAGTACAGAAGATGATAGATTGCATCTCGCACTTGTAGAAACGGACACACAGAGTGGTTATTGTTCAGCTGCTGTGATTTAGTGCCAAGGCTAACTTGCACGAAGGAAGGAGCATGATCAACACGCAAAAAGAAATCAAAACTTGATTTATGGGGAGAGTAAGGAGTCAAATGGAAGCAGTGATGCTGTTTCTACTGCTTGACTTCTGACTGTGGTGGAGTAGCAATTTGATTTGAGGAAAGGTGCAGAGGAGGGTAAAACTAAAGGCCAAACAGAGTGAGATGATGGGGGAAAGTGCATTCCAGACATTCCTTAAAGGTCTCCCTTTTCTTGCTCGTTTCTTCTTTCTGCTTAAAACTTTGTTTTTTACTTTCTGTAATCAAAGAGGTGGAGCAAATAGAGTCAACACATTCAGACACACACATGCTCTGGACAAACGACAGAAAGTAATGCAAAGCAGCGCACTGAATGTGATAAATGAGAGCAACCACACTGAACGGAACGGGCACCAGAGGACTAAAAGTTGTATCCATTGGGACGACTGAGTGTCCAAGGTTTTATAATGAACTCTGGAGCGAACCAGCCAGCTCCATGGGTCCAGATGTAGAGTGGGGTGTGAGTGGGAGGGTGGCTGTGACAGGAAAGGAATCTGGTAGTAGGTTTGAAATGAAAGTGGAACAAAGACCTGTTAAAAAAAGAGATGGAGAGTCTTTTGAAAATGAATATGAGGTGTAATGAGGGAAGGTTTACTGAAGGTGGATGAAACAGAGGGTGTTTTTAAGGTATGCTGCTCCTGTTGTGCTCCTGTTTCTACATTTGGTGCTGTGCTGTCTGTCAGCTGGGTATGATATTGTCTAAGCAAATCTGCAGTTTATGTTGTTTTTTTTCTCTATAAAGGGCAGCAACACATTTTATGTTCCATAATTTAGCCTTTACTTTCACCATTATACCTACATAGACAATTATGTTGGCAGGCCATGTAAAAAACAATCCCACACTCAAACGTTTAGAAAAATCCAACCTTTCGTTTCAGCAAATTTATTCAGCAGGCGCAAAAATCCCAGGCTATGAAAAACTAAAATTTTTGGGGGCACAATTGCTGGTAGGTTCCTCTTTTTTAAGGTAACATCTAACAAGTAATCCATGACTTAGGGTGAACCTTCAACAGTTAAGCCCAAAATTATTCAGACTCCTGGCAGATTTAGATTGAAAGTTATTTTCATTTAACCAAGAAGCCAGGCATCTCCAAGCAGATAGTAAAACAAGGTAAAAGTAGCATCAATTATAAAAAAATATTTATCCTTACAAAAGCGCTATATAAATTCAGCATATTTATAATGTAATCCCCATATTTTATAGTATTTAAATATTGTATTTAAATTTATTGAAATGCCTTTTTTACATCAGGGACTACTGATGAAAACAAGCTATAGGCTAACTATTAATTGGTTCATTATTGTACGCTGTCTACTTTTAGATAAATAAAATAGGAAAACATACCAGGAAAACGTCTCGTCTGTCCTACCATCACAAACATAAACATGTTGAGTTTGCAAAACCCTGCTGAGACTTTAACTGAAACTGCACGCTTTTGGCAGATGGAACTTGATCTATTTGGCCACAAACACGCTATTTTGATCAGGCGTATAACAAAGTACGAGTACATGTAAAAGCCCTTATGCCCATTTGTAAGTATGGTAGAGGAGCTGGCATGCTGTGGGCTATTTCTCTTCCACACTCCCTAGGAAACTTGTGTCTGGGACCCTGAAATACCAAAAGATTTTGGATCTGCAAGTAAAACTGAAATTGGGTTTTCATTGGATCTTCCAAAAGGATAATGATGAAAAATTAGGACCAGTAAGTCATTTTCTACCGCTTATCCCATAGTGGGTCGCAGGTGCCTATCTCCAGCAGTCTATGGGCGAGAGGCTGGGTGCACCCTGGACAGGTCGCCAGTCCATCGCAGGGCAACACACAAACAACCATGCACACATTCATTCATACACCTAAGGACAATTTAGAGTGACCAATTAACCTAACAGGCATATTTTTGGACTGTGGGAGGAAGCCAGAGTACCCGGTGAGAACCCACGCATGCACAGGGAGAACATGCAAACTCCATGCAGAAGGACCCCCGGTCGGGAATCGAACCCAGGACCTTCTTGCTGCAAGGCAACAGTGCTACCAACTGCGCCACCATGCAGTCTTCTAAATAAATCAGGACCAGAAAAACAAATAATGATTTGCCGAAAACATAATCAGGCTTCTTCTATGGGTATCTCTGTCCCCAGATCCAAATCCTATAGACATCTGTGGGATGAGCTGAAGTGCAGAGAGCTCCAGCTTTGTGAAATGTTTTTTAGAGAAGAGTAACTGCTGTCAAAAGGGTGGTTGGACATAATATTCACAGAAGGGGTACTAATACTTCTGGCAGCAATGAGTTTAGATAATTAAAAATATTTCTGATCAATTTTCCTGATGAATAAATGTACTCAAATTAAAGGTTCGATTTTTTTTTTTTTTAAATGTTTAGTTTGAGATTAAACTCCTTTCGATCAAAGACTGACTTTTAAGGCTTTTTACACATCTGTACTGACACTCAACAGGGTACCTCTTCATCAATTTAAGTAAGTTAACAAAGTAATCAACATATTAAATATGAAAATATTACAGAATATTAAATAAAACAAAGTAAATGTGGGATATAATAGTTTAGTCTGCATTTTAATATAACACAAGAGAGTTGGGAGGATACAAGGGAGAATAGACAGAGAAGGGAAAAGATAAAGACAGAACCTGGAGGAAAAGAGATGAAGATAATGAGTCAGGCACGAAGGAGGAGGTGAAAGTGGAGAAATGTGGAGGCAGGAAAAAGGCAGAGGGTGGAGAAGAGATGAGCCGTCCTCAGCGGGGGAGTGAGTTGGTTTTTATGTGTCTGGACTCATATTTATTAAAGTTTCTGTAGGGTAATTTAATCCTATTTCTAACACCAAGAAGATGGCAAAGACTAAGTGGTAAGGACAGAGTAACCAGAGCTGACTGAGAAGAGAACAAATGACATGAATGAGAAAAGGAATTGGTGAAGAAAGAGGAGTCAAAAAGAAAAAGGTTAACAAGAAAAAAAGTGCTAACAAGATATAAAAAAATCCATTCAGAGAATATTTTTTTAATTTTAGAGCTCAGAAGATATGCTTACATGTTACAACATAGGCGATCATTCATTGTTACAGCACAAAACAAACATCCGGAGGGAAATGAGCCCGAGTTTGAAGGCAGCTTTAGCAGCTCTAGCAGATCAGCTACATGAGACATTAATCAATTCATCAACCATTTGAGCATCGGATTATCTTTATTGAAGACCTTATTCAGACTGAATGGATTCACAAGAAACGCCTGTAAATTTGATGATTCATGGCATACACATGAAACCAGAAGAAAATATGTTCTGATTTCATTTCTGATTATATCATTTCACATTCCAAAGAGGTTTTTCCATAGTTGCATCCAAATAAATGCACATGTATATAAATAATGGCACGTGCTACTGACCAAAACGCAAATGCAATATGTTTAAAAGTCAAAAGAAAGCTCTCTGTAGTGGTTTCACAGTGACGATGTGAGAAATGAGGCGCTGTGGCTGCAGTGTGCATGTGTGCATGTCATCTCTTGTATAATATTTCAGCCTGCTGCCAGACAAGAAGAGTCTCTATCTCATCCAGATGGCTGCAGCACCAACAGACAGCTGGGAGTCCCCAAACCAGGCCGCGCTGCCTCATCTGTAGCTCTTCACTCACAGCAGTGAGACAAATCTACCAACACACTCCATTAAAAGAAACCCTGCCTGTAGTGATGGCTACAGTCTAAGACAGAATTATGCTAAAGTCATTTTCAAACTGTTAACTGTAACTTTCCTTTGTTTTAGGATAATCCTGACAGTGAAGTGATGCAATAATACCTCGTCTTTATGGAACTACAAACGATTTACACAGTGATTTGCAAAACTATTTATACCGTCTGAACGTTTTCACATTTTGACACAAACATAAATGTATTTTATTATTTTTTCTTTTACATTTTCCAACACAGAGTAGTGTATAATTGTGAAATGGAACCTGTGAAAATAACATATAGAAATAGAATCTGAAAAAGTATGGCCTGCATTTGTATTCTGCCCCTAAATAAAATCACGTGAGGCCCCTCCAGAACTCACCGAGTTAGAAAATAGAATCCCAGACAACACTAGTGAAGGTCAGACAGGGAACATGTGGAAGAAGGTACTCTGAACAGATGAGACCTCTGATGTTTTTAGAAGCCAACCTGACATGTATCTATTTGTTCTGGGGTTTTGGTGACTTTTAGTCTTTTGAATTTATTTATTCCTAATTTCACGTTTAGCTTAAGTCAATGTTTACTTTCACTAAAGTTCTAGTTTGCCTTTATAGTGATTTTAAATGATTGTATTTACTGTACCTATTCATTTAGTTTTATTGTCGTGACCAATAAAGTTTTAAGTAACTTTTTGTTTGTGTGAAGCAGTTTTTGTTTGGTGTTGTTTTGTGAAATTTTTGGGCTACATGAAAAGCACTTTGTGCAGCAAAAAACTAACAATGCACACCACCTTGAACACATCGTCCCTAGCCGAAAGCACGGTGGTGGCAGGATCATGCTGTGGAGATTATTTTCTTCAGCAGGGACAGGGAAGCAGATCAGATAACAACTCTAAGCCAGAACTTCAACCAAAGGGCTCAGACCAAAGCATATTAAGTGTTAGAATGGCCCAGTTAAAATCTAGAACAAAATCCAACTGAGAAGCTGAGGCAGAACTTTAATCTGTAGATGTTTAAATGTGGTAAAGATATTAAAACCTTCTGCTGTAATAGCAGTAAAAGGTAGTCCCACAGTCTTGATTTAGGTAGGCAAAAAAAACTGTACCGTCTTTCTTCCACTTTACAATTATGCACTACTTTGTGTTGTTCTATCACATAAAAATCCAAATAAAATACCTTAAAGTTTGTTGAATATGATTGGCTTTCAAGGCACCCCAATTTGCTGTTAAGTCACCACACTGATCAAGATCAAAAATGTGAGATAAAATATCATCTGGTTTATGGAGCAAATCATTAAAAAAGGTTCAGGTCAAACCTTCTCAGAGGAAAACACGTTTAAAAGCCTTCAAAAGGGCTGAAGACAAGATATAACTGTAATCTTCCTACCTGCGTCTCCTCCTGCACCACCCTGTATTGTTCCTTCCACACGGCCATCTTTGTGGCTTCATCTTTCCTCACTGCTCTTTCTTTCTTCAGCTCTGGACTCCAAAACGTCTTTATGGAGTTCATGGAGGAGCTCAGCTTGGACTCTTTGGCCTCCAGCTGCAAGAAACAAACAACAAACATTGTCACTTAGTTTTATAGTGCTAATTTGTACTAGAACCCAAAACAGGCTCCAGTCATGACCTAATCATACAGTGTCCCTTTGGTTTCTCATTTTAACAATAATAAGTCAAGACCGCATAATTGTCCACAGGAGGTGAAAGTAAATAACAAAAGGTAGTCTGTTTACCTCTCTGCGTAGCAGTTCGTTTTCTCGAAGCACTTCTCTTAACTGCATTTGCAGGTCGGACATTGCCCCATCTCTGACCTGTAAAAGCACGCAAAACGGTTTAAAAAGTTTACTTTTCTTTTAAATTACACACATTTTGCTGTTCTGCTGCAACATCTACTAGAACATTGTTTAAGGAGCCAATGAGATGCTGCATCTTCTCAAGTTAAAGATCACGTTGGCTCATCAAACAGCTGATTTACTTCCATAAACTCCTCCCTTCCTCTTCATCTTCTCAGACTCCTTCTGTACCTTTAATTTAGCAGTGTTTGGTAATCAAAAAGAACATGTCTACCTTGTTGACATATATCATGTACAATTCAACCGCTACAATTTGGTAACTTGGTTTCATTAGTGTGATCAACCTTGAACTAATACCTTCTGTCTCCCTGGGTAGGGGCATGCCACAGCTTAGGTTAGGAGTATTTGTCCACTCTACCTTGCAAAAGTTCTCCAAATGTATCAGACCGGAGGACATTTCTTGTTCACAGCACTCTGCAGGTGACCCCCAGGCTGTGGTGCTCTTATGGTGATCCACTTTTCAGCTCAAAAAGAGCACTGTGGTGATCCACAGTGCTCTTTTTGAGCACTGTGGATCACCAAAACTCAAACTTTGTCTCACTAGGTTTTGGGAGATTTTAGCCAGGGCTGGGTATTTCTTTTGGAAGAAAAGACTTCCTGTAAATCTACAACTCAGTCCAGACATTTGGAGATTTCAGGACACTTTAAAATACAACCAGTAGTTGCCAGAAATTCTTCCAGCCTTCCTGTCGGCGTCTTGGCATCCTCCCTGTCCAGTTTCTGTCTTGACCTTGAATCATTTTTGGAGGGTCTTTTGTAGCTTTCTTCTGACTGATACCTTCATACATTAAGATCCCTTTTAATAGGGTGCTTCAACAAAGAACATTTGTTTGTGTTCAATTTAATGGCACAGGGGATATTTCCCATTAAAGTTTGAGTCTATTTTGAATTATTTATCCCGGTCTATAACAGGAAACTCTTAACAGACACTGTAAATCGCACACGTTGTGCACTGCAGTTGTACCAAAATGAACTGAAAGCAAACATTGAATGACTTGGCTATTTCTAACGTTACAGTCCTTTCATGGAGGTTATGCGATTGAAACCTTGGCAAGTCGTAACACAGCAAACATTTATGATCAATAGAGGATGAATGGAAGGGTTTATTTCATGGTATCATGAAGTATTTATGAGAAAATATTCCCTGTATGCATTCTTAATCCATCTTAACATGAGCACCATATTGAAGAATTAAAAAGATCCTGGATTTATTTTTCATGAACAAATCATGCCAGGAATAAGCTTTAATGAACATGAAACAAGTTAAAAAATCCTTTTAATGAAATTATTGTAAATTAGAGGTTGTTAGACACACTTTACGTTTTGCTTAACATGTATTTATGACTCATAGTGAGGGCAGACCATAAATATACTGTATGAATGCCCACACTTGTTTTTCTCAGCTAAACGGGGGTTTATTAGGACAATAATACCTGTTAAAGAAGGACCTAAAATCAGTTCAAACATCCCACATCCTGGATTCAGCTAGGGAAGGAGCAAATTATATCTGCATGACTAAATATCGTTGAGCAATCACAAAATATTCCCTCTCTTACTTTTTATGAGCTGACTGTTAGATAAGAGATCTACTGTTGCAAAGACAACATCAAGATCAGGCTTATGGAAAACTTCTTTATCTGCTTAGAAAATATTTAAAATGAGACGTTTAAAAATGTGCCAAAAAGATGCATTAGCCTTAACCTTAGATGCTACAAGCACAGGTCGAGGAAATTCCAGTTTTTTGGAGACGTTTGTTTTACAAACCCAGCAGAAAGCTACACTGGCTAACAATGTTAGACACCATACAGTGCCTTGAATTCATTTCCTTTTTGTTCAATACATTTATTAAAATGTGTGGAGTGGATTGAAAAATAATTACAGTAACAACACTTCTTCAGTAATAATTACAGCCACAAACTCTCAGCTGAATTTTGGTCTGGACTTTGACTAGGCCATTCTCACAGGAATATGCTTTGATCAAAAGTGTTCAGTTGTAGCTCTTGCTATTAATGTAGACTGTATGCTTCATGATTTTGCAGTCATTAACACGTTTTCTTCCAGCATTTAGCTTCATGTATCTTCCAGTCACCTCTGACCAGGTTCTCTGGGATATTAAATAAACCACATCCGATTATTCTTCCACTTATCAGTTATGCGTTGGACTTTTAAAAAAAGTCTGATTAAAGTCGGTTGAAGGTTGTAATGTGTCTTTTCGGCACTATACGTTCCACAGATGTGTAGCAGGTATTTATGGCACAAAATGGTAATTTGAAGTTGGCAGCCATAAACATGATAACTCAGTAGCGTCTTACCTGTCTCATGGAGTGAGGAACAGTAGCTGCTTGTGGAGGCTGGTTTTGCAGCTCCCCTCCGAAAGCTATGGCATCAGTGGGCATGATGGCCCCAGTGCTCCCTGCTCCTCCTCCTGAGTTTATATTTGGGCTGCTCCCCATCACTACTGCCCTCACCCCATAGGGCACCCTAGCTCCAGCTCTGCCAAGGGTCATGGTGGTTTTGGGCGTGCTTGGATTCAGCCCACTGCCCATGCTCCCGACCGGGTCTTCAGCTGTGTCTGTGAAGTACATGGGACCCCCAGTGGCGTAGGCAGCATTCAGAGACTGAATATTCTCCATGGACAGAGTTTTCCCCGTGCCTGTGAATCCTCCACCGGAGCTGCTGCTGTTGTTTCGCCGGTGTCCCAAGCGAGGGGAGTGAGGGAGGCGCGGCGAGCGACCGGGACTCCCAGACACGGAGCCGTTACCGTTGGATCCGACAACGTCCAGCTTGGTGACAGAACGGGAGCTACCGTACATGGTGACAGAAGGAGAGCTAGGTACTGTATGCAAGAACGTATGGGTGAAAAAAAGCAGCCAATCACAAAAACATGTAACCGATGAAAGTCCCTCTCAAACTGACACGTAAAAACAGAAAAATCAACTAAAGCTCCTCTTTACTCAGGCTGTGTCAAAGTATTGACAAAGCTGTGATTAAGGCCTTTCCAACACCCTCTGTAATCCATGGGCCTTGTTATGAAGTAGCAATCAACAATGTGATCTCTTTAGATAAAGACAGTGAGGTGATCCATAAAGCCTGGGATGATGGGATCAACTGAAAAGAAAGACAGACACAAAGAGCCTTGATTAGGAGAGATCAGGGAACCAAAGACATGTGAATCTCCCCAGATTGGGGGTTTCGGTTTGATCTCTGAGCGTGTACATTTACAGCAAATTCTCCTCCTGCTCAGCACAAAAATGAATCAATTGAATCAATAGTACAGCTTCTCAAATAAAACAATCTCACTATTAAAGTACACTTAGCACTGAGAAATTTAAGTACATTGTTAGCACCTAGAAGACTAGTGAGGGAGGGACATTTATACAAATATTATAAACGTAACCCCATCTACCTATCAGTTTAATGGCTTAGGAAAATACAATGCCATTGGGAAATATAACAACACTCAGGTTTCACCCTACTACTCATCTGATACACAACCTGATCACTAGACAAGCCAGACTGCCGCAGGTTTTTTTTGAACACATAGAGAGATCCGGCCTCATTGGCGCCGCTGCATCCGAACTCCATGTAAACCACATGTGTGAGCCACTGCTACAGAAGTAATGCAACTACAACTCAAATATCACAGCAATAACCCAACAATAATATTACTTAATCTCATGCTAGGCTATGCTGTCTGCACTGATGGTAAATTCACTCAACGCAGCATGCCGGATGCTTGAAACAGAAAGTGAAACTGATTGCTTGTCCAACTTTCGGACTAATAACTCTAATACTTATCTGAGTACATGGAGGCAGTCACAGAGGACTAAAATGTCAATTAATCCCTAATTCTGAAAATAAATAAAACCAGATGGAAAAAAACTATGGAAATGTGTCCAGATCAACAGTAGGGAACCTTTTTTTTAACTTTTAAAAATGTCTTTGTCCTAAAAGAAGTCAACACTCACGCCCTTTATGTATCCTTGGAGACAATGATGTCACCCTCAGATCACCGAACACATAAACCGCCGGACACACGGACTGGTCATCCAATCCAGATTGTCCCCTAATGGGAAGGCAAACGGAGCAGCTTTTGGTACACTCAGCCTATATAAATGGCAGGAAAACGTGGCCTCTGGTGAATTTGTAACTGCAGTGGTAAACACTCAATCAACTGAAGCCTTTGGGTTTTCCTGCCTCTGCCTCTACCTCAGTCAGAATCCTCCGATTGTTTTTTTTCTTCTTTCTTTTACCTAGGTGCTGATCTGTGGGCAGCAAAACATTAAAGCCAAACACACCCTCACACTGGGACGCCACGTAAACAGGGACCATCTGCTCCATCTTCCCTCAAGCCAAAAAACACACACCTGGGACGAAACAGGCCAGAACCCTGCCTCTAGCACACACTCACACACACACACACACACACACATAGACTATAGACTTGTTTGACCACAAGTACAAGGATTTTACATCGACATTTACACAGTCAGGAAATAATAAACATGTACAATCAGCATGTCTAAAGGCAAACAAAGAATAATAAAAACACATGATCTTAGGGGACATCAACATGTATACTGGGTTCCTACACAGTTCCTTGTCCAAATTCCAGATTTGTCCAGACTCAAATTTCCAAACTACTCAATCTTTTGAAGGCCTTCAGAGAAGTATACAGTTCATTATGAATTTACAGCTGAAATGATTGCAAAATTCCTGCAAAGCTTAGGAGTTATATATAGAATATGAAGAAACCACCAACTGGATGGATTGAGGGACGGAGAAGTGGACAGATAAAATACGAAAGTTTTTCCATACTTTAAATAGGCTACAATATGACTGTATAGGAACCTTATCTATTGCTATTCTGTGGCTAATATAAGAGAAGAGAGTAACAATTGGTTGGGGGTTTGCTTCTCCTCCCCTCAGGACCTACTGACCTGTAGATAACATTTACGCTCACGTCCTAATTCTCTCTTTAGCACCCAAACATGCTAAGTGTTTGGCTCTATTCAAGCTATAATGAACAAACATCCCCCACACATGCTAGAGAGTCACATATTTATCACATGGCTATACAAAACAAATAATTATCTTTTTATTTTCAATGATTCGAGGAAATCAAACACGGGCCGGCCTTGTTGTGTTTTCAGGTTAGCAAGTCTGAGGGTCACATGAAGAAACCCCCAGTGTGCAACACATGTGGATGTGGCAGGAGGTGGTTTAAGATGCTGACTAAGCCCGGGGTTATCCGCAACTTTTACTTGATCTTTTATAAACAGGTGATTAATAAAGGGGTAAAAGGTCCAAAGATCCAGAAACTCCTGGTGACGCAGGAAGAATCATGAGATGCTGGTGAAAGGTTTACATGCACTCACAATGGGCATGAATGTCATTTTAATTTGGGGCATTTAATGATGGATTAGAAAGGTGCACCTCAACCAGACTTTTTGTAGCCATAAACCACCCACTGGAGTAAATCTGGGTAAATATTGGACTGCTCTTCTTATAAGAAATGGTAAAACAACTTTAGAATGGTGCTCACCAAATATGCTGGTTTTTCTAAGTATAGGCATGTTTAAATACAAACAGAGAAGGGATAGTTATTGAAAAGTACACTTCAGAAAGTTTAGGGTCAACAACTCTGTTGTTAAGAGTTATATATTACTAATGCAGCTCCTGTATAGATTCTTCTTCTGTGAGCAATTGTTGAATAAAGGCAGGTTTCATCTGCACGGTTGGTAAAAATGAGAACAGCAGTGAGTGCTGTGCACCTCTAGCTAGGCTAGGCAGGGGCTACATGGGAGCGTTTTTGACATCAGAATTTGTAAGCAACATCTGTCGTGCAAAAGTACACCCAAGCCTTAACAAACAGATATTAGCTACATCGTTAATAAGTAGGGCTATCTGCTCAGGTTGCTAGCCTCCATTCAACTGCTTAACTGATATTCCGCTGGTAGTTTGTCGACTGTAGTTTTAGAAAAGTGATCGCTTAACAAGAGTAATGGATGATGCTATTTTAGGTTCCACCCCACAGTCCATGTTTTGTGAACATAAAACAGATCAACGTGTGGGGGTGGGGCACCAATACACGAAGCTTCATGTACCCCAGAGGAAATTTTGGTTCCTCTGGGACTTTTCTTGGCCTCTGATTAAAAAAAGGCCTTAATCCGTACCAGAGGTGTGATGGACATTTTTATGCTGCTTTGAAGCTCAAACTTTTTAAAACCCAGCTTGATACCTTGATACAGAAACTGGCCTAGCTGGGAAAGTACAATCCGCATCTTTGTTAAGCAGCCAACAACAGACTGGCGACCAAAGTAGACTAATTAACCTGCTAATATCAGCTTTTTAGACTTGTGGTAATCTACAAAGGGCAGAATGGAAAAACTACAACTTTGTTTTTTCATTAGTTGATGTATCAAAATCAAAATAAATGTAAACTGTAAAAAAAACAATGTATTATTACAGCAGCAATAGAAATATTGCTTATCCGTTTTATTTAGGAGCATTTATATTATGTTTTAACTTTCTGTTTAGGTTTCAAACTGTGAAAGTAGTTTTACTTAAGCTTATAAAACCATGACAATCTATCCAGCCTAAGTTCTTGCTGCAACAGTCTCTGAGGTCTCAGGGTCTCTCAAATATCCCACTATACTTCAACAAAGTACAGTTACATGGACCTATAACATGTAAATGTGCACCAGGGTATTGAAGTGAAAACTTGACCTTTAAAAGTTGAAAGTTTCCTCCACGTTTTTATAAAAAAAAGCAGGAAAATAGAGAGCATACAGTTTCAAAGCGTTGTAGCTATTAACTGTGGCCTGCAGCTGCTTTATTGAGAGACTGTCAGTACAACTAACACAAGTACCTAAAAACTGATTAGAGAGGCTTTAAACAAACATTTAATTAAATATATTGCAAAAACAATAAGAGTTGGAGCGATAAGGATGGTTTGTTTGGCTAAAATACCTAAAAGATATGACACTTTCCTCACCTTTCTTGAACACCTCCTGTTTATTTTCTTATCCTGACTCCCACTTCTTGATGCCTTTCTTCCTCTCACAACCTCTCCCTTTCACCGTCAGCATTCCTGAATGAGTTGAGCATGTTCTATTTGTGTGACAACCACACATGCGTCTATCGCAGGGCAACAATGTGACACAGAAAACACGCAGGGCTCAGCCTAAACTTAGCTGACTGCTACTCAGGCAATTTTGTCAAAGTTCGTGTCTCGCCTGGGGATCGACGCTCATGAAGACACATTTTATTCATGTTGGATATTTCCGTTCTCCTGTCAGACACGAGAGATTTGATGTGGCTTGAAAGGACTCACTGGTGCTGTCTGGAGATGTACATCTCACTGAGTCATCCCCAGCTTGCCTCGCTGGCAGAAGAAGCTGGGCTTGCTCTGAACGTAATCTGTCTGATGATTTAAGGAGATTACCTGCCGCTCACCCGATCCTGCTTCTTTAACTTTCACTGTCTTTACCTGCAACAGCAACAGCGCTGAAGCTTTCTAGATTTTTGTCACCCCTGGTAAAGATTTGTAAAAAGCCTTGAAAAATCATCTTTTATTGCAGGAGCATAATCTTACATAGACAACTTCAGGGAAGTCACACCTTCAATCTGAGTACACAAATTCAGTGAAGAAAAAAAACCATTTTGAGAAATACGTAATTTGAAATAATTTAGCCTTTTACAGCAGCACCAGTGAGATAATCAGTGACAACCACGACAACTCCTACAAAATAAATGTAACTGTTTCTGCAATTGCTTAAGGAAATTTTAGCCAATGACTTCTTGTTTCCCTGGGGTATAAATATGACGTGACACAGAGCCTCATTTTATTAGAAACTGATGTGTGTTGATCATCCTAACCCGCTAAATGGCAACAGAAACATCTATAAACATGGCTGGACATGGCTAACTGGAAGACTTTATGGCAACACACACTCCAGGTGGATCTAGCATTAAACACAGGATGAAAATTTAGAAAACCATCTCATGCCCACTGTTAAGCAGGGTTGAGGACCTGTGATGCTCTGGGCCCGTTTGTCCACCAAAGACCCTGGGAAACCCGATGAGAGTGCATGGCCTCGTGAACTCTTAGAAAATATGTCATCGCTGGGTCTTTTAGCGGGAAAATAATTCAACAAATATGGCTAAATAAACACAAAATGCTTCACCAAACACAAAGCCCCATATTGAGATTATGCTGTCAGTATAAAATTACTATATTTATAGCTAAACAGTATATTGTTTTGCAAAACTCATCACAGTATCCCCCTGTACAATTTCACACCCGCAAAAGGATGCATGGATGACACTTGAATAGATGGGGTGATGCACTCAAGTTTTGCATCCCAGTAATTTATTTTTATTCGGACTTTGTCTTCTCTTGATCCACATTCTCAATATAGATTCTAGGGTCTGAGATGCTAAAGTATCTTGGTGACAAAAAAGAGAGAGAAGAGCAGGGAGTATGTGGTATTTCAACCAATAAGTCATTGACATACTCAACAAAAATATTGCAACTGCATGTTTTCCTAATACTGAGAATTTTAGGATTTTTTACAAATCTTTATCAGCGGTTCCTACAAGTATGGAGGGTGCCGTATCAAACATCTGCGTGACATCCTCTCACAAAATTGCTTCAAAGCGGCTCCTTAAAGTGATTTTCATGCTGTTAGTCCAATAACGACTCCTGTTTTTCTTTTGAAAAGATGAAACATCCAAATAAAAGTTACTTATTATGCCCTTTCTCATGGTCATTAAATTTTGCAGTCTACCACTAATAAAAAAGGCATACAGAGTCATGTTAAGGTCCCTTTTCGTCACTGCTGGAGTAAAAACTTGTATCTAAAAAATATAACTTTTAAGGAAATTAAAAAAGCCTAATGCCTCTTAATGTAAATTCACAGTTTTGGTCAAACTCACAGACTTTTTACTGGCTGTGTGTCAGCGGGACCACAAGTAGATGTGACAGGTAAACAATGGAGTTGATTTTGAGAGCGATGCTGCTCTCTTTGAGCAACATCGCCTTGTTTGTCTGACGGCAGTAGCAGATTAAAAGAAAACAGTCGGGTCTCCAGGCTGCTCCATGCACAATTAATCATGAATATAACTGAAGGATTATAACTACCTGCAACCCTCAACCTCCCTGGTTAAATGTTCATGTTCTCGAAGGTCTTATAATGTTCAGACTGATTCAAACGCAGATGCAAAAACCAGAAGTGAACTCGTTTAAAAATGGAAGAAAGGAATTCGTATTATGACCACTAAACATGGACAGACATTACCAATAATATCCTGTTGTTTCTTGCTATATCAGATCAAATGTGTCGCTACAGTAACAGGACACACAGTTAACAAAATGAAATTATTATATAATAATAGATCTGAATTAACTCAGGACACTCTCTGCTCCTCTCTGTCTTTTAGTCAAAGCCAGAGTTTAACCACAGGAAGTTATTCACCCCCCCAGAATGCACTGCTCCTGACCAGCCTGTAATGTTTCACTTGTGCACGTGGTTTTTAGGCATTTTCTCAAAAAAACAGAAATTGGTCAAAGGCGCCATCCCACAACTCTCCGTCAAATTAGGCAGCATTAGAGAGTGCATCTTGTTTGACTTCTGTAAAAATGCAAATTCAAAAAGTAGTTCCAGTAAAAGGATTTCTGCAGCTGACCTGTTTCATTGCCAGAACAGCAGATGTAGACAGATGCAGCTTTTTCAATAAATAATAATGTTGCATTGGGAAATAAATGAATATAAAGATTTTTGGTTCTATTTCCAATAAACCAAAACAGAAGGACATTAACAATGTTTGGTATTTGTTTACCTATCACATCGTTATGCCAACATTTACCCACATTATTCCATATTTTCCTAATATTGTGCAGCCCTAGAACTCAGCAGGGAAAAATTTATTTTTTATAGTTACTAAAGGACAAAAATCTAAAGATGCTTCTTAAATAAAGTTGATTTTACACTGATATTTATATTTCAATTATGTGCTTTATCTTTGTCTATGATTTATCTTTGATTTGTCCTTTCACAATATTGGTTTTTGACTTAATAAACACTTATTTAAAGATCAGAAAACGGCTATTTCACCAAATTATTTTTTTAGACTTATATGTATTTATATCCACCATTATTTTTCAGATGTATGGTGTATTTTATAAATAATATTTCCAGTTTACTGTAATTTATAAGTTTATAAGTTATCTATGTTATAATTCTTAATTCAACCTGAAAAGACTCACAATAACAAACACAAAGACGCCGATTAGAGAAGTTTATTGATAAAAGTTAATATCTTTGGCGCTCGGACCCCGGAGGAAGACATGAATGCTGAGAATGACATGAGCTTCAATTAACGTCTTAGGGTTAGAATAAGATAAGTCTCCCCCCCTGGGATCCGATACTGGTGGTGGAGTGAAGGCCTAAGAAGGTAAGGGAGCCGGGAAGAGTATGGAAGGAAGATGGTGGAGGTGGAGGCGGAGGAGGGTCGAAGCTCAGCTAAAGAGTGGGGAATCCATGACTGGAGGTCCTTAAAAGCAAAGCCTCGGAGGAGGATTGATTGAAGACACATGCGGATCTGATGCTGATTGGACAGAGGAGAGATGCACGGTGGAGTCACAGAATGGCCGGGGGGTGGAGGTCAGTCTTTCAGTTTGAATTTTCGTCAAAACTCCATATGTCTAACCAGGGACATAGTTAGCCAATTAGCTCTGCTAGAAACCCATCAGCATCACATCTACTTTGTATTAAATATATAATGTTGCAATGTTCACTGTATTCATCCCTGGTAATTAAACAAATAGAATTAAGATCCAGTTAAACTGGATGTCTGGTACTTAAACTGGGCTTCCTAAAACTGCTATTCTTTATATTTTGGCAAAAAGAATTGTGTTCCTAAAGAGCACCAACAGTGCTTAAAAGAAAGGCTACTCCAGTTTATGTTGAACTTATTTAGGTCTAGCGGCCGTTCAAAGTGTTAAATGGTTAAATATCTCAATTGTTACAAACAGAAATCTGCTTTGGGAACAGTATGGAATTTTAAAAATGTGTGGGAACCCTGCAGTAAGTGAAACCTGCAGGATTATAACTTCGGAGATACATAACTTGATAGCAATGATCTTAAAAAAGCAAACAGCTCCTTAAAGCCTGTTGAGCTCCTTTACATTTCAACATGTTTTGAGCTCAAAAGAACTGCTGCCTAGTTTTCATTCCTACTTTTACAAATGCTCTTTTTTTTTGATGGAAAGTCATTGTCTTCCCCAAATGTCAGTGTCACAGTGTTTGGGCAGTGTTATTTAGCACAGCTGTAAAGTGAAGTGAACTGAGTGAGATTTTGCTGTTTGGCTCTAAGCTTTAGAGACTGGGCTTCATTCCAGGCCTGTCTCTATGTGGGGGCACTACGCTGAAGACAACTCATTAAGACAGTTTGCTGCTGAATTAAGCACCAAAACCCAACTCTGACAAATGTATGAACGACGTTCTTCAATATTTTGATCACAAATGAAAAACGTGTGAAGAAAAAAAAAATAGAATAAAATAGATTATTTTTCAATGCAGCAGCATGATCTGACAATGAAAAATGTAGAAATATTCTACTTAATTACTCAGCATTACAAATATAGAAAATATCGTCTATGCACAAAAATCAACCTTTTTCCAAGACCTAAATCATGTAGAAAACCTATGGAGTGAGCAATAAAAACAGGTTTGATTTATTTGGGTTAAAAAACTCTTTTTATGTACATTTAGCTGCCTGTGTTTGTATAGTTTTTCTCCTCAGTCTTCACAGCTCAGTCTACTCATATGGTCTGCAGCAAGAGATATAAACACTGGTGAGCACAACACTGATACGGAACAGATAGGATCAGTTCCAGGCTACTGTGGGCCGCAGGAAATGAGCCCATGGAGCTAGCAAAGCACCCATATAATCAACAGTTTACATGTTATGTCACCTATGATATAGCTGTGCACAGACACACATTGTGATTATCTAATCCTGGCAAAAAAAAACAACAAAAATCTGTAAATGTACCGCTGAGACTTTAAATGATCACAAAGGCAAGGAAAGCTACTCCAGGAGAGAACCAGTGGGAGAGGTGAACTCCACCAGGCCTATCATGGGGACAGGGATTTGTTTGTCGAGTCAACTTGCCAGGTCAAACAAGAGGAGGTGAAGGTGACCCCGTCTTTGTAGGAGCAGTTACCGTCGCATTAAGGAAAAAACAAATATAAAAAAGTGCTCCCTGACTGATCGAAGCGACCACAAATCACATGAATTACAAAATATTTTGAAGGAGATTCTCTCTTCTTCAGGTCCTTCATGTTAATGTAAAACCACGAAGGCCTCGAGGGATTTCAATAACCTTTGATGTGTGACTTCTTCCCAGACAGGTGGTGCACAGGCTAATTTTTTAATTATGAGGACAGGGTGGATATTTACAGTACCTTGCAAAGTATTCACACCCCTTGAACCTTTTCACGTTTCATCATCCTACAACTCCAAACTTTAACGCACCTATTTATTGTTTTTGCAGATTATAATTGGGACGTGGAAGAAAATGAAGCATCTCACTGCATCCAATCTGACAAAAAAGAAAGGGTAGGTGCTCTAGATATGCAAACCTGATTAGAGATATACACCAAACGTCTTAAAGCTGTAACTGCAGCAACAGTTGGCTCTACAACAGAGCAGCTCTCCAGGCTTGATGTCCAGCAGGTTCTAGGCGTTCTGCAGGAGCCTACTGGTTTACTGTGTTCAAACTGGAACAGATCTGAGGTTTCCCACCCCCAAAAACGTGGAAAAGTGAAAGGGGTATGACTCTTTGCGCAAGGCACTGTAAATCTCTCCAATATTTACACAAACTTCAGGGGAAGGAAGCAGCTCAGTTCCCTGACTGGATGTTGCAGGGGTGGTGCCATGAAATGTAGCTGTGGGTGGGTGGAAAGAGTAGGAAATCACGTCTCCCCCCTCCACCACCTTCCCCAGCCCAGATCAACACAATATCAGATTTTAGATTTTGCACAAGTTCACTTGAAGATGCAATCGCTGCTTGAAGTTGTCTGATATGCAACATTTCAGCTGATAGGAGATAATCTTGGGGGAGATGAAACTTGTTATTGATAAATCAGTGAAAACTGGTTAAACGTGACGGCAAATTCAGCTCTGAGACTGTCAGTAGCTTCATGTGCAGCCAGCAGATAATCCCCTTTAGAAGCATAGAGATAAGACGAGGTGTTATAAGTCTGTTATACCGGGGGAAGCCTGTAGCTGCCTGTATAATATTTGGCTGAATGACTCCACGCATTGTCGCCGTGTGTCTTTTAAAAAGCCTCCCCTGTCACCTGACCCGAAACTGCTGCGGCCATCAATTTTTAATTATGTTTATTCTCCGACGACCCTGTTATTCCTCCATGAAGCGAGGATGAGGAGGCAGCATGACTTCCAACAAGCCGACAAACAAACACGCATGTCGGGTTGTGTAATAAAACATGCCCGTGGACACGCACACCGCTTCAGACTGCCAGCTAAGTTTCAGTACTCACTGCGGCTGTGTTGACCCCTCGTTGTGAGAGAAGAAAAAAGGCCAGTCACAGAGCTTGTCCAGTTTTTCTGCTGCTGTCAGCCATTAAAGTGGCGCCTCGAAGCTAACAGAATCCCAGATGCGATTTAAAGCCGTCTCCAAGGGTGTCTCCCTGTTTTTCCGTGTCTGTCTCCCTGTCTCTATCTGTGTCTCCTGTCTATCTATCCCTCCTTTCCGTCTTTGCCAGCTCTTCCACTGGTGACTTCCCCGCTAGTGATGCGCCGCTCGCGGCCGAGCCGGCTACGTTTGCTGGCTCCTTTAGGGAACGCTTTGAGCCGAAGTTATCATCAGGTGTGCTTTTATGCTGTGAGCAAACAATTCACAAACGTGAGAAACAATTGGACAGCAGAAAGTATCATTGTTATCATTAGTATGTAAAAATATGCTGGTAGCAATAGTTTTGTGACTTTAATATACACACGAGTGGGCTCTGTTCATTAACTCATACCCCACATGTTGCAGTTTTATCCCGTACTACTTCCTTTTCAAACCCCAAAACAAACTATTTTGCATCAATTTATTTAAACCTTGCAAATCAGTTTATTTGTCTTGATAGTTTGAGATTTTGGTTATCTAAAGACTTAAACTGCAGAAGTACTAAACTGTACAGAAGTAAAAAGGTTTGGGTTCTGAACCCAACTTGCTGAACCTTATTAGCGCTCACTAAATGTTTATTATGATACCTATTAGCCATAATAACAACTAAGGATTATACGTAGCATCAAATACTCCGGTGTAAAGTGTCTAAATACATTCATGTTTCTAAAATGTATATTGTTTGTGTAATTGTACTTTATAAAGTACTTTTTACATGATGTGCCTGTTCTCTTAAGAAGCATAGCAGTATGAAGTAGCATCCTAAATATATATTTATTTATTTGTGTATTATTTTCAGAAGTTTTATATTACATCTTTTTTCCAGTAATTGCAATTTTGTTATGCAATATGATAGATTAAGATGCCTGATGCAACCAACATAATTCTTAAAGTGCTGTTCCTTATAGACAATATTGTACACAGTTACAGCTGGAGTCACATAAACAAAAATATTTAAAAAAAGGGAAAATGTAACCAGTGTTTGCTTCAGAAAAGCTCATATCTACTTGGAATATTTGGTGTTGAAATAATCTACACATGTATTATCATTATTATTATTATTTTATTTTGCATTTTAAATTTAATCTGTAAATGTTTAGAATTTTTGTTCATTTGTTAAAACTAGTTTAAGATTAATCTCATTATTCTCATCTCATGTGTTTCACACACTGTGCCATAGACAGAACCTGCCTCTGTCAAAAGACTTTCACATAAAAAGCCAAAGTGGTCCGTTTACTAGGCAGACAATAGGGGACACATACAGGTAAGTATATTTGATGCTGTCACATTTATGTTTTATGTTAAATAATAGGTAAAGTTATTGTATTCCTTGCAGTGTTTGCATGATTATTTTGAACAGTTTCTGTTTATTTTGCACTGACTTTTTTTGCATACATTTAGTGTCAAAGCTTGATTTTAACATTAGCTCTTTGGGAGCCAAAAAGAGTTTTTTCGTTCAGTCTGATCGTAGCCAAATGATGCGGATCCCGGAAAAGAGGTGGAATTCCCATCACTGTTCCTCGTTGCCTTCTTGCTCTGTGACGTCACGTCGATGAAGCGCGCGCCTCCGACACAAACACCCCTGAAAAAAAAAAACACCTCTGAACCCACGCACCCCAATTTATACTTCGACTAGGTCGCATGCATGCAATTTGAATTATAAGACAAGTAGTAGTTCAATAATAAAACGAAAAGAAGTTAACTTTGTTACTGTGGGTGCAGTTTGGTCAAAACCCTGTGTCCTCATATCCTGCACTGATTAAATGACAACTTCGCCGTCATCGTATTCATTAGCCAGGTTACAACTTTGACTGTCTGCGAGGTAAAATTGCTGGATTCAAAAATCTTTAAATCCAAAACTACATTTCATTATTAGAAGCATTTTCGTCTGAACTGGTAAGAATGAAGTCAGTTAATGTTCAAACAGAGCTAATTTATCCTATTGGAGATCATTCTAATCTTATCTGAGGCAGCTAAGTTTGTTTCAATTAGAGGAAATTGCGTTCATTGTAATTAGAGAATCAGAACTGAGACACAAGTCAGAGTATCATTACACAGATTTGTCTTATTGTGGGGTGAAAGAGGAATAGTACAAAAAAAATGCTTCATTTTAAAATTAAATCTGCTGTAAAAAACTGTTATAATTAAATGTGACAAATGTTTTTTTTTTTGTTTTTTTAAAGATCAAATAAGTTCATGCAGTATGGTTCTGAGGACGTGTTTGTTTTAGTTCACTATAAAGTGGAAGCTATTATTAAAAGCAAAATGTAGGTTGATTAGATTTTGAGTGCCTCCATATGTTGCTTTGTTACAACAACAGACTTCATTCTATTGGGATTTTATTCAGTAGACCAACACAAAGTAGTGCACGTTTTCTGAATGGAAAAGCATTAATCAGTGAGAGCCAAGAGACACAATGGTAACTCTGGGATAGCTGCAGAGACCCATAGCTCATGTGGGAGAATCTGTAGGGGAGAATCTGTTGACAGGACAGCTATCAGTCTGGCACTACAAATACTGGACCTTTATGTAAGCTTTTGTTAAAAGAAAGCCAAAGGAAGTCCTGTTTACAGTTTGCCATAAGCCATGTAGAGGACTAAGGTGCTGTAGTCAGATGACATCCAAACTGAAGTTTTTGGGCCAATATACACAACACTATGTGTGTATATCAACAAGAACCCACCATGAAATTGGGTGGTGGCAGCATCATGATGTGGGGGTGCTGTTCTTCAACAGGTCCCTGGAACCTGGTTGGAGTTCATGAGCAGATGGATGCAGACTTTAAGCTAGTCTGGGGAGGTGGAGAGTTTTATACTAAACATGCAGCCAGAGCTACACTCTGATTATTAATTAATGTTGTGCTGCATTTTGCATTAAAACTATCCTCCCGTTTCACCTTTTAGCTTCATCAGAGATTTTAAAAGAAAACAGACATCAGCCAATCTGTTGTATAAAACTGTATCTTAAATTATGCAGAATATGATGTAATATACTGTATGAGAGCAATAACTGACGTTTGTCAAGCTTTCTATCAGCTTTGTATATCTGACCTGACTTAGTTCCAAACCTAACAGAATGAACAAACACCCTGTTTGTCACATCAATAACTACTAAATAGCGTTAAAATAACCTCAACTAATAATCTCTACCGTAAAAACATCTTCTAGGATATTTTAAACAGCATCAAATCAACACAGCAAGAGCTGGTCTTTACAAAAGTTCACATCACAGTTCATTGGTGACAGATATTATTTGTGACATCATGCCCAGAAAGTAATACCAGTGGCATTAACGTTAACCTTCAGCCTCTGATGAATGTTTTCATCTCTGTCGCGTACTCAGAAATTCATAAATTTCTCTGCAATTACTTTAGACTTAGAAAAGCTTATGGATGCTTTGCAGATCCACAATCATGCATCATATTGATTTTTCAGCCTGATGCTCCAAAGTTACACATCAGATATCACATGCATTTGATGATCAAATAGTGTATTCAGTGTGTATGATGAGCAAATACTCTTTGTACACAGACCCATCATCCTAAAGAAAATCTCATGTTGACCTTCGTCAAACAGACACAGACTCACACATTTACTGTGTCCCAGTTCCCCGGGCGCCAGTCAGTCAGAAAGCTGAGGTAAAAATAACCCACTGGCTTAGGTTCCCCTTGAGACAAACACATCAGTTGAGGTGGACTACTGCAATCTTCTAATGCTGTGTGCACTTATTTAACAAGCTGTGGAAACTTCCACTGGGTATTCTGGTTACCAATATGTGCATGTTTCGTTTCTGTCAAGATTCAGGTATTGCAATCTAAAATGGTGTCATGGATAAAATATAGGATCAATAAAATATTTTGCAAGCTAGTAAGAATTTTAGGATATAGAAAAGGAATTTGACATGTTTACAAAGACCTGAAAATATTTTAATAAAGAACTTTAATTAACAATTTTAAAGTTTCATAAATCAGATGAGGAATGAAACTATTCCATTCAAGGCCTCATTTATGAAACAAGTTTTACCCAAGAAGATCGATGACCCCTTTCATCTGGTTATGAATTTATTTAAATGTGAATCATGCACCAAAAAAGTTTCCACATTGAAGTGTGACAGTGTGTCTTTGTGGAAAACGTGTCTTAATAACTTTTATTAATATATGTTGAGATTTTGAAAGTTCCTTTATAAATCTGGATAAGTAATCATCATCAGTCTGCAGAAACAATATGTTTTGAAGATGCTTGCATGTTTTGTGTGCTGTTTGGTTAACTTTCAGTTTCAAAATACTGCAGGTTTCTGGTTTTAATTCTTAAAACTATCTAGTGAGTCTTGTAAAACTTTTAACGTCATAAAAGATTAACCTTCTGGTAACGAGTTCTGCACTTATACCTACACAACGCCACACAGAGACAGAGAGTGCACAGATGCAGCAGCAAGTTCATGGCTAAAAATAGTATTTTCAATAGTTTTCACATTTCCAATCCATTCAAATACAGTACCATGACCTTTTCCACATTTTTTCATGTTGCAAAAACAAACTTAAATGGATCTTATATGATAAACCAACACACAGTGGTGCACAATCATGCCTATAGGTGGCATCATCATCCTATAGTGATGCTTTTCTTTAGCAGGGACAATACAGTGCAGTCCTGGAAGAAAAACGTTACAAAAGACTGTAGACTGGAGTGAAGGTTCACTTTCCAGCAGACCAATGACCCTAAACATAGAATAACAGGGCTTACAATTAGATCAAAGCATAGAGTGGCCCAACAGTACAAATGTAAGTCCAACTGAGAATTGGGGATGTACACATTTGAGTGAGTTTATTTATTTTTCAAAGAAGGAAGGGTAATATATCTCTAGAAGCTGGTTGAGACTTAGCCCTAAAGCGTTGCAGCTATATTTGCTTTAAAAAGGTTATTCGGTCTCAATAAAAAAATGCATGTCACACTTGTTGAGAGGATTTTATTTTCTTTATAAAAAATAGAAAATTCCTCTACACTGTCAGATTTCACACGTTTTCCCTGCTTTGTGTTGTTCTAACATGTAAAATCCCATTAAAATACATTGAAGTCTGTGCCCAACGCCTGGAAAAGGGGATTTATAACATTATTCTAGTTAGACAAAGAAAGTTGCGATCTGCATCCATTCTTTATCTTTTGATAGGTATTTTCCTTTAGCTGTGAGAAACGTGATTCAGCAACCTACTGCTATCCTAGTATTGGATTTTGAGATTTGTTAAATATTAGTGCCACTTAGTGGTCACATGTTAGTGTTGCACAGCAATACACAACAAAGGGTGACCCACTCTCAAGTAAAAAGGCCATCTGAAATATTTTGCTGAATTCTGAATAATTTTTCGCAACATGACAGTGCTGCAAAATTTGCTGCTATCACTTTAATACTAATGAAAATATTGACATTGAATGATAGCAGTTTGATCCAGTTTGTCCAACTTGACTTTGAAGAAATAAAGGTTTTCACAGTTTTCCATATTATTTCTACCTTTGTGGTTTAATATTTTCTATCTTTTCGATCATTAGATAACGGCAAAAAAACTACGTTTACTTTTACTTATTTTAAAAATATACAACTGTCAATTATACAGAGTTGCTTGTCCTTTGAATAAGCAAAGTTTCCCTTCATATGTGTAAGTTTCATTTCTTGGCAATTGCACAATCCGATCCTCTCAGCTGTAGATGGGCTGCTGCACCAACATACTACATCATAGAAGATAGCTGATTCCGCCACAGTCAAAAATTGTCTTCAGGAGCACCCCCTGTACTCCAAAAGATCTCAGCCTCCGTAGCAAGTAGAGTCTGCTCTGACCCTCCTGTAAAGAGCATCAGTGTTGTGACTCCAGTCCAGTTTATTGTTCAGATGAACATGAAGGTAACTGTAAGAGTCTGCTATCTGGATGTCAGTTCCCTGGATGTTTACTGGTGTCAGTGTGGTGGGTGTGTGCAGCCTAAATCCACCACCAGCTCTTTGGTTTTCTTTCCCCGTTGATCAGAAGGTGGTTCCACTAGTACCAGCCCACAAAGTCCTGAATCCACTGTCTGTACTTTGAGTTGTACCTACCCGTGATAAGGCTTACTATGGCAGAGTCATAAGAGAACATCTAAAGATGGAAGCCCAGGGAATTGATGGAGGAGTCTGCAGTGTAGAGGATGAACAGGAACAGTGCCAGCAGTTCCCTGTGGGGTTCCAGTACTGTAGATCAGCCAGTCAGAGAAACAACCTGTGTCCTCACATACTGCAGGGGACCAATGAGGTAGTCCTGGATCCACTAGGACAGATGGTGGTAGAAGTCCAAAGTCCTGGCTGGATGGTATTAAAATGCTGCTTATTACGCTTCTTATAAAGACTTTGAGGGTTAAATCATGAAGATTACTTGAAAAGTAAAAGAAATGGCTGAATATGAGCTTAGATGTATCTGGAATAGCTATTGCTTATGTTTCCAGTATCTTTGTGAGCAAAAAGTGTTGCACTGTAACTACAAGAGACCCCTTACCTCTGTGGAGGTTGTAATTTCTACTTTGAATATGTTTTAGATGAGCTACTTTTGATTTTCATTTTAGTAATTCTTTGCATTTTATTTGACCTTTGCTTAAGTAAGTAAATGAGTGCGGTTTTACTTCAGAGTACTATTTTAGTACTCTTTTCACCTCTGCAGGTACTGTCATTTAGAAGAGCCCCACGATCAGACTAATAAGCATATGCATATGCAATGGCCCATTTTCTACTATGTGATACGACTGGATAATCTGATGCCTTACTAATACTCTACTGAGGAAGGTTAATGATATGATGGCTTGACAAAATCAGACTCAATCATTTTATTCAGATATCATTTTTTATTTAACAGAGTAACTCAAAGGGCTTTACTTCAGATACAAAAAATAGATATATGTATAGGTTTTGAAACACAAACACACAAATAACCATATAGAAAATCTGAGTGTTTACAAGTAATTAGAAAAAAATATTAAATATAATACGTTTAATATATAATCATGATAAGTAAATATAATAGAATTTCATAAGATCAGACTGGAAAGATAGATTGCTTTTAAAAGACTCTCAGCCTCCCAAAGGTTGAAGGATGTATTGTTTTTCCATCCATGGAGCAATTACTTCAATTAAGAACTTCTAATTAACATAATTAAGCATTAATTGTATTATTAGTATCACTGGTGTAAAAGAAAAATCTGAATTAGATCATTCTTTTCTCTAGAATCTTAGTATGTACATTGTACAGGCGTGATAGTGAGAGTATCAGAGGGACTTCCATTATGTAAAAGAAAGAAAGGGTAGAGCTTTGGTCTGTGGACAGGGGAAAATCCAACAACAGAATAAAGAAAAGCTTGCAGTCCTGTTTTTGTCTCAGTGAAGCAACATTCTGTGTAGGAGTGTAACAGAGTCCGGGTCTCTGTGTCATAGAAGGAGACTTCTCCCTTCTCGTAATCAACAAATACACCAACTCTCCTGATGTTCTTTGAAAATGCCAACCCCCAAAATACCCAGACTCCACGCTCAGGTGTGATTGGGATCTCACCTTCTCTGTTAATGGATTCTTTGACTACTCCAAAGATCCAGGATTCAATTCTGTTGACCTTAACCTCATAGTAGAATCTACCTGAAGAAAAGCCTTCTTTTGCCAGTACAGCATAGCAAGATATAAATCGCCAGCCCAAAGCAGGAAACAGTGTCTCTCTTTGTCCATAGCTCAGTGTCTTCCCATCTGCGGACACAATGAGGTGTGGGTGGGCGCTATAAGGGTTGAAAGTCACATTGACTGCATTGCATTGCTGAATCATCATCAGCTTGTCCTTGGGCGGACACCATACATCTTGCATAGACTTTCTCGCCCTCATGTTTTCAGCTTCCTCTGACCGTTCAGATGGATCACAGCAATCAGACGACCTGATCTTATGATTCAGCATGTCCATCTCATAACTGATTCTCTCTTTAATCTTAACTACTGACTGTTTCACTATCCCTGCATAGTTGTGTTGTTTAGCAAGTGGGTCAGTCAGATTATTGTTATCAGGTGGTAGTTTGGATGGACAATTCTGCAGCAGGCAGAGGTAATCTTTTGACTGTATAAGTTGCTCAATTTCAGATCTCCTTCTACTCAAATCAGAAAGATCTTCCTCCAGCAAAGTTATCTGATCTTCAGCTTGTTTCTCTGATTCTTTCTGCTTCTGTTCAATGACCTTAACCAGCTCATCCTGCTTTCTTTGTAGAGAAGTCACCAAAGTTGCCAAAATTTGTACAACCTGTCCAACATCGTTTACTGATACTTTCCTGCTCTTCTGAACTGAACCTTTCATTTTTTTCACACTCACTGATTTGGCGTTCTCCATCTTTTTCATCTCTGAGGCCAGGTTTTCAAACATGGCTCTCCTGTCTTTGAAGGCGCGCTCCAGTGGAACAGCTTCGTGCGCCGCGTGGTTGTCGTTCAAACACAGGAGACAAACACACTGTTGGTCTGTGCGGCAGAAGAGCTCCAGTATCTTGTCGTGCTTTTTGCACACCCTGTCCTCCAGGTTGGACACAGGATCGATCAGTTTGTGCTTCTTCAGGTTCTGATGTGACTCCAAGTGCAGCTTACAATATGAGGCCAAACACACCAGACAAGTCTTGTGGGCTTTGAGCTTTTGTTCGGTGCAGACATCACAGGAAACCTCTCCAGGTTGGGCGATGATCTTAGGTCCATCCTTTTCTCTCATGCGGTTGAAATGCTCCACCACATCTCTGAATTCAGTGTTTACCTGGAGCATTAGTTTACTGCCCATCTTTTTCTTACAGAGGGGACACTGTGCAGGTCCATTGACCTGACTGTTCCAGTACTGTGTGATGCAACCCTTGCAGAAGTTATGTCCACATGGAGTGGAGACAGGCTCATTGAACGCACCCAGACAGATTGAACACAGTAGCTGTTCTTCATATAGGATGCTGCAAGTTGAGGCCATGTCTGGAGGGAAAGGATTGAGTGAGTTTAGTGCCAAGAAGACCAGAAACAACAGGACAGTGATCAAAAGCCTATCTCTAAGTCTACCAAGGCCTGGCTGCAGCAGAAGGCCTGGAAGTGGCCATCATTAAGTCACGTGACTTAAACGTTATTGAAAGTCTTGGGTTGTATTTGAAAAAGGTGGTTGCAGCTTGCCAGCTCAACAATTTTAAAGAGCTGGAAACCTTTGGCAATGAGGAGCAGGCTAAGGCCATGTCCACACAGAGCCGAAAACAGTATCCGCACAAAATTTGACCGTAAAGATTAAATCACATTAAGCCAGGGGAGCAATAATAACTGTTTCAATATTTATGCCATGTCTGTGAGTAGTGCAGTAACTCATGAGTGAGAAAAGAGGTGTTTGCGTGGAGCGAAGCAAACCCGCCAGTGTGTAGCTAGTTAACAGTTACTAAATAAATAACAAGGACAAGGACTTTAAAGTGCAAAACAACTGGCTTTTGACTGCAGTGAAGTTAGTTTTAGGTTTAATATTGGATATTCTTGCTCCTTGGATTCAGTGGGGTCTTCCTCTCATTTCACCCGAAGCAGGCCATCTGATTATGGGCAGCTGCCATCTGCCTGCTCCCTCCTCCTGCACACTCTGGTTTGCTTAAGGGCTGTCAATAAATTTCCGAAACAAACAAGCTGTTTCATGGTGGTATTCTTTTGTGTGTTTTGGGTAAAATTTGTGCGTCTGAACAGCTGATTTTATGTGTGATCAGCTGGTTTGGGATGCTATTAAATACAGCGACCCCAGCCTGCCTGTAATTCAGAAAGTAGCTGTGTCCTTTTTCCCCTCTTTCAGTCTTCAAGCATGGTTTATGATTTGTAAATATTAAAATTATATTTTGATTTGACCTGCTCCAGGCCTTGTGGTCAATATTAATATTGTACTCGCTCTTCAGTTTAATTAACTTTTCCCTGCACTACCCCTTCAAAAACTTGGCCAATCATTAAACAGCAATCTGTTCACGTCACATTTAGTTTCTACTCAGCCCCGGTTAAACCTGTTATGGAAAGCAGATACCGGGCCCGATAAACCGGTAATGGAAGCATTCTCAAAACAGGCTATGTGGAGTGAAGCTGACCTAAGTAGAGCCCCTGGGAAAGGTGCATTTGTAATTCTGTTTATTATATTTGGTGGGGTATTTTGATGCATCATGTGCCGGCTAACAAAATGTTGAACTGAATATCAGCTTCAAGAGGTTTTCTCCTATAAAAGTACAAATGATCCTCGTTATGTAAAATAATCCCAGAATTAATGCAGAGCTACACCCTCATATTTATGTCTACAAAATTCAAAATTATACTAAAACTTGAGATCAGTGGGAAAGATATATGTAACAAAGCCATTTTAAGGTTTTTCCTACTTTCCTTTTGCTTTGTGCTCCAACAGGAAACAAGGGTAAAGTGGGGAAAGAATCGATCATTGAAACTGGAGGTAAAAAAAAACCATTTTTAATCAGTTCTCATTGTTTCTTTGGTTTGGTATTTGGTTAAATTGTGCTGCAGCAGTTCAGTAAGGGATAACAATGGTTTATTGTCTTTGTGACAAATGGACTGTATTGTTGATTGTATGCATGAAGTTAATAACAATACATTAAAGAACTGGGTTAAAACTGTCGTGAGAATGCTGATCATATCTTTCCGGACTGTTTATGCATGGACCAAACCCTTAGATTTGGAATTGCCAGTATATGATACAGGAAGCACAAGCACCTAGTGCCAACATTAGTAGAGAAAATGATAACCCTGTGCTGTCAACAAACAGATGTGTCATGTTACTACTGATCAAGAGCTGCACGAAGTCTGTCCACAACTAAGTGACGAATAATGACCAATTTCCATGAACTGGTTTATTATAAAAGTGTTTGAATATATACTTACTTTGCCAATCATCATGGTAAGGTACTAGTAATTTTCATGAATGTAAACAGCTGTTTAATTATTTACTTTCACTGATTTGAAATCTCCTAATGGCTGATTAGGTCAATATAACTCTGTACTATAAAACATAAGGATATTTTTTTGTTGGCATATATAGACAGCAGGCATTATGTTTGTTATTATAGGCCTATTATCAAGGTTACTATATATGTCAGAGCATGTCTGATCGCCTAGCTGCATATTACAACCAGCAATACAAAACTATCTTCATAAACCTGATCTAAACAAATAAGGCAAGGTTGATTTTACCTGTGTGGTTGTCTCTGCTTGATTTAAGTTTTACTTTAGTCACACAGTCTTAATTATCTGGAATCATTTTGCAATGCAACATCTCCACCCTTTTCTTTAAGACCTGCCTTTGGGCAAACATGTTTCCTTTTACTGGCAGCATGAATGTTGCCTAACTGGTGTGGTGACTCCATTCATACACGGATTTAGAATGCCTGTTAACAAAAAAGTTCGAAACTTGCCCATAGCATCCATAGATTGTCTCCTTTAGGTCACCTTTTACCTCTTTTTGATGTGATTTGCAAAATAACACAATTTCCAGTTGACCCAATCAAACAATATATATTATAGTTATTCATGATAATGAAAAATCTGTCCTTTAATAACTCAGAGATGCCTTTCTATCTGATGGGGCTAAGCAGAGAGACCAGGTCATGGAAGACATTTAAGGCTTTAATGATTAATGATTATACATAACATGCATCATCAAATCAAATCAAATTGGCAGGGTGTACTCTAATTAGAGCATAGAAATTTAAATGGATTTTTGATGCATTTTTATGAGTAGAAATGTATTAATCGGATGGATAATTTAAAGAAATTGCAAAGCTTTTTCTGAAGATTTGACATTACCCCATATTTTCTTTGACTGTGGTTCTGGTGCTTGTTTGCACCAGTTGACTCAGTTGACTCTGAAAATATTAGAAATTATGACCCTAGATCAAATTAACATAAATTTGAGTGACCTCTGCTATTACATAATATTTCTTGGAGTCCTTATTTCTGTGCAGAAGACTATAGTTAGAGTACAGAAATCTAGTCTAAAATTACCTAGTGTCAAAGTTTATATACAGGACATCCCCAGGCTGCTAAAAATCTGTAAGCAGGTGACCCTTTGTGTAAAACACAGAGAAAAAGAATGTTCTGGCACATATTTATTAAAGACATAAGTTAATACCAGCTAGTATAAAACAATGGGACATAGTTTTCATCCATAATAATAATAATTGGAGCAACACTCAGGTGGATTGTTAATGTAAAGTTACACAGTAAGGTTACCTATATGCAAAAAAGTCATAAACTGCTGCAAAGCTGACGTGTGTATCAATGAATGCGCATCATTAGCCATGGGAAGTATCCAGTCCGCTGCATGCCAAACGTGCTGATAAAGCAGTTGAGAACTGTTGTGATGAAGACTATGATGGTCGTTACGTTATTCAGGTAGTCCAGACGCCTTTGCAGAGTGGAGTTGTTCAGATCCCGACGGCCTGTGTCACACAAAAGCACAAGTGCACAACAAAACGAAAGGCTGTATCACGCTCTCCCTCTTATATCAGTAATAATGACAATTAATAAAGAAAAAAGAGTCACTTTATTTCATCATCCTCACATGCGTGGATACTTCTGTACATTAATTCTGTATTTTTGTTTTTTTTTGGCAAAGACTAAATAAACACAACCCATTGTTTTTTCCAAATCACTTGATTTATTCAGGTTGCTGGAGGGTAAAATTTACAGATATTTACCCTGATACTGAACCTCAGACGATTTTTTTTATTGTCAGTAAAAATTTTTATTAAGTACAAATACAATATATTGAGTAAAAATATCTACTAAGATTTAGGTAACATTTGTATAAAAGTAAAAAAAACATGCAAATTATTCACATTTCTTCCATTTTAGCGCAGCAAATGACACAGTGAATGTAATTACAGCAAGTAAAAGTGATAATGTTTTAGTTTGATTATTTCTTTAGTCCTTTTACAAAACTTGAAAAATGACTAGGAATTGAATTGTCCATGTATTCTTCTGAACTTTGTTAAAACCCTCTGATTACGGTGTTAATATTAAAAAACTTGTAAGAGTTTTTCTTGACAGTTGAACTGTGTCAGTGTATATGCATGCATATCTATTGCTTTTGCGGTCTTGTATGTGTCAGAAGTGGAGTCTAGCCAGCAGCCAGCGGAAGAAGCCAGTCCTCTTGGAACCGAAGAAACTAACGAAGAAGTTGATCACAGTGGTGGCAAAGATGATGCCTGTGGTGACGTTGTTCAGGTAGTCGAGTCGCTTCTGATTGGACACCACATTCAGGTCCCTGCGGGCTACAACATACAAACACACACACCCAGACACAACGAATAATTTCCCACATTACCACCAAACACACACACACATACAGTTGATGCCTACATTCTCACTATTACTCTTTCCATGCATTCAAACAATCCAGTCATACACCCCTCCAGCCTCTGTGTTGTCTAAGTGATATTTTGGACAAAATGGACTCTATAGACTACTTCTGAAAGCAATATCTTGGTGTAAATAGGCTCAAACTTGCCTTTAGTTGAGAAAGATAAATGAATCATATTCTAATATGTAAATTTTTTGGCTTGTTTTTATTGCATTTATCTATAAGGAATAAACTGCATTTGCAGAAAAAACTGCATTTCTTTGTAAATTTGTTTAAATGCTGAGATTTATATAAGAGCAGCTTTCATATCTATTTGTAAAATATGTGGCAAATGTTACAAGCATAAAAAGTCTGACGACTAGTCACTCAACTTTCAGTTTTAAATATTGGTGAGCTTCTTTATGCTAGTACTTTGCTTATATAAAATACTTAAAACTGTTAACTAGTGACCCCATCTCTATCTCTCTAAACGTCATTCTTTTTAAAATTAAAGTTTGCTCTATGCTAAGCAAATCAGCTACTGGTTGTGATAATAAAAAAAATTATAATAAACGTTACTTTGTTAAAAATGCAGCTAAAGGTAATAGCAAGTTAGAAAGCTAAAAGTTTTTTGTTTTGCTGTATGCTACGCAAATCAGCTAATTATTTTAGTGATACATCATAGACTGTATAAAGTGACATACTGTATACAATCCGTGAGTTTCATTTAAGCAAAACATTTTTAAATAAATGTTGCCTTTTATTTCTTTTTTTAAATATGTGGCTAATGCCAACTGTAAATTAGCTGGTAGTGTCTTTTTCATTTCAATAAACTGATGAGGAATAACGGGGTTAGCTGGGGCTCTGTTTTTCTAAAGTGATAAGCTAATTAGCTACTGGTTGCAGTGACATACTAGATGTGTAAAATAATACAGGCTACAGTTTAAACCTAAAAACTTATAGAAAATTTTATATCTGTTTGTGAAATGACAAAATAATAAGTTAAACAGCTACTGGTTGTAGAGTCACAACATGGGCTGTATAAAAAATGTATACACCCCATGGCTTAAGGCAAAACTGTGTCTAAGGCTAACAGCAAGTTAGAATAGCTAGCCAAAGAGGAAGTCCCACTCATTGTATCTTCATTGTATCTTCAAATAAAAGCCTGAAAACAATGCTAAAAAGTTCAGCATTGTTTTCAATAGTCAAAATCTTCTTAAAAAAACATGGTTTTCCATTACACTATTATAATCAGCTAACGGTTGTACTGTCACAATTAAAAAGTAAATCTCTGTTTGTTCTGTGGGTAGAACTCAAGTTAATACGTGCATTTACCAGGTCAAAGCTTGTATTGTAAAGGACTGTAGGTCACAAAATGTAGGTCACAAAAAAATTTATCATTTATATGTTTCTTTCGTAACAACATATTACTTTATAATATAATACTACCATCTTAAAAAAATGGTTGGACCACTTAACAAACCCTGCAAAAGATTTTAAAAGGTAAGCAATCCTTAGCCCACCTGGTGTAGTGCAAATCAATAAATAATATTGTATATCTGTCAGACTTAATTTCCTTCTTCTATACATAATATGTCTTAAACTTCCTCTTTTCAACAAAATCACAAATGTTTTAAACATCTTCCCAGTGGCAGTTTTTCATACAGGCAGTATAACCACCCTGTGTGTCCTTTCAGCAGACAGCAGAAGTACTTGGGGAACAAAAACGAAAAAGCACCCTGAACAAAGTTTTTTTTGCTTATTTGCATTAATTAGTGAGAGCCTGCATCTGTTGGGTTGTTAGTATGAATAACCACACAAACACTAGGGGCTTTTGTTACATTTTTCATTGGAAGTTTAAGTATGATATTATGTCTATTAATCAACATACATATGGTACGTCAGTTAAGTCATAAGATAAAGCGTTGAAACAGCCACCGCAGAAGGCAGCTGCGTTGTGTGCCGAACGCAGCTTTGACGATGTTTATAAGGAGGGTAAGAAAGATAATGCCGGTGACCAGATTGTTCAGGAAGTTCAACCATCGTCGGCAGGAGGGGAGGAGTGTCAGCTCAAAACGAGCTGGGCAGAGACACACATTCCCATTTACACATATCAGTAACACACACACACACAACACATAGACACGGATGACCATAACACAAGCACGCAGACAACAAAATGGAGACAGACACACAACTAGTTGGTCCTTTGGCCCAGTCCATTCATACTTGATGAAATAAAAAAGTGTGTTATTCAGTGAGTAGAACAGTAAGTTATAGTATTTTGTGTGTCCACAGTCTGGTCAGACGTGTTAAATAAAATGATTTGCAAAAGATAGAAGTCAGAAGTGCATCCTAGCAAAGAGGCCGGTTCGTTCCATTCCAAGAACAGAAATAAAAATGTTGGTGATGAAGATGAGGAAGATAACGGCAGTTGTTTTGTTGTTCAAGCTGTCCAGGCGCTTCTGGTTGGCCTCTTCATTTAAATCCCATCGGGCTGCAACACACATTGATCAACACACACAAAAAATAACAACAAAATGCAAGAAAAAAAAAACAGACACTTTGTACCAAGATGTGTTAAAAAGCTAATGTGTCAATGGATTAATGTGTTAATATGGTTAAGAAAACAAATAAAATAAAGAGATCGGAAATTAAGGTCAAAATTTCTTATTTTTCTAATGCTCACCAATTATGATAATCAGGACTCCGGCCACTATCTGAAGAGCCAGGGAGAAGGAAATGAGCGTCAGCACAGCAGCATAGTACCTGAGAATGAAATTGTGATAAATATATTTGGCAAATGCACTATTGATGCAACAATGAATGTCATTTTGGAAGAAAAACTCCTTACTTTCATAAAAATACATCTAAAATGAAATGTTTAGCAAGTTTTCTGCAGCATACCTATATCCTGCCCCTTGTTCAATGACTGTCTTCATGTGTGTGATATTAGCCAGGAACAGAGCAATGTCCAGCATGCCTTCAGCTGCTGTCTTCTTGGTGGCATACAGGTTCATGTTCAAGTTAGAGGTGGAACCTCCCTGAAACAAAACCAAGTGAATGAGTAATTAATTACTAAAGCAAAGATGGAAGATTATTTGCTCTCTGCTCCATAAAGTCCTTTTTCATATCAACAGAAACTCTTCGTATTGCATCAAAATATCCTTTGAAAGTTATGAGTTTATAAAAGCATTTTCTAACATTGCTTCAGAACCTGACATTAATGACTCAACGTAATGCTTTGGGTTGGCTCCAACCCTATTTAAGGTACTTAAAATTCGTAACAAATAATCGGTGTAATTTAATATTGATGTGCTTAATTAGATTTCTCCTTGGTTTTCTCCTAGGTTTTCTCCTTGTATTACAAACCATGTCTTGAAAAATGCTTCTTGTAAGACATAATGATTCAATTCAAAATTCAAATTCAAAAATACTTTAATTCTCCCAAAGGCAAATTAAATGTTGTTGTAGCTCATATTTTGCAGGTTTCTTCGAAGAGCCGTTGTAGATGCTGATGGCTTTGGGCAGGAAGGATCTCCTGTAGCGGTGTGTATTACAGCAGATCTGAAGAAGCCTCTGACTGAAGATACGCTGTTGTTGTTGAAGAGGATGCTCAGGGTTCTCCATAATGTTCTTCATTTTATGAAGAATCCTTCTTTGCACAATGATCTCGAGAGGTTCTAGAGGAGTCCCCAGAACAGAGCCAGCCTTCTTTATTAGCTTGTTGAGGTTTTTTAAGTCTTCGGCTCTGATGCTGCTTCCCCAGCAGATGAAAGCAGAAGAGATCACACTCTCCACAACAGACCTATAGAAACAAACAATGTCCTAAGGTTCCTCAGGAAGTACAGTCTGCTCTGTCCATTCTTGTAGACGGCTTCACAGTTGCATCTCCACTCCAGCCTGTTGTCCAGGTGAACACCGAGGTATTTATACTCCTCCACCACCTCCACTTCTTCTCCCATGATGGAAATAGTTTTTGACCTATTCCTGTTTCTCTTAAAATCTACAATAATTTCCTTTGTTGTATTCACGATGAGGTGAGTGTTTCTACACCATGCCACAAAGCGGTCCACCAGTTCGCTGTACTCAGCTTCTTGTCCATTTCTGATACATCCCACAACTGCAGAACCATCCGAGTATTTCTGCAAATGACACGAGTCTATCTTACACTGGAAGTCTGAGGTGTACAGAGTGAAAAGGAATGGTGAGAGCACAGTTCCCTGTGGTGCCCCTGTGCTGCTGACCACCTGGTTAGACACACAACCCTTCAGTCTCACAAAATGTGGTCTGTTTGTAAGGTGGTATTTGATCTAAGAGATCTGTTTGGCTGTGAGCAGGAGAGAAGGATGCTGAGCTTGTTTCTGAACTGAACCTATTGAAAAATGTGTTTAGTTCATTGGCTCTGTCCAGACATCCATCGGTCTGATCGTCTTTCTGCTTGAAGCCTGTGATCCTCTTCATCCCTGACCACACATTTCTGATATTGTTTTGCTGGAGATTGCTCTCCAGCTTTTTCTTGTACACCTCTTTGCTGTCTCTTATCTTGACCTTTAAGCCGCTTCTGTAAACTCCTCAATAATTCCCTGTCTCCCTCTCTGAAGGCTCTTTTTTTAGTTAAGCAGGCCTTTCAGGTCACTGGTGATCCAGGGTTTGTTAGTGGGGAAGCATCTCACCACTCTGGTGGGAATGGTGTTATCCACACAGAGGTTTATATAGCCGGTCACACACTCAGTCATGGCATTGATGTCCTCTCCATGTGGCTGGTACAGTGCATCCCAGTGTGTAGCCTCGAAGCAACTTCGCAGGGCTTCTTCAGCTTCCTGTGACCATTTTCTCACAGTCCTCTTTATTAAAGGTTGTCTCTGAACAGGGGGCTTATATTTGGATTGTGATCTGATTTGCCTATAGACAATTGCCAGATTGAAAAACAGTTCCCTGGGCATCAAAACCACAATTCTTCCCCTTTTTGTAGAGTTTTGTTCTTTTGCAACTCTAATAGTTCTAGATGTAACCTTATTGTGGCAAAAGCGCATATCTGTCTAAACCCTGCGCTTTAGCCTCCATTCATATGATTTTGGTAGTGTGCCTCTCAAGAGACACCCATCCATCTAGTTTTTCTACCTACCAAACCCTTCACAAGGATGAAACACTAGTTAGCAATTCTGCTATTTGAGCCAGTTGTCATATAGTTAAGTTACTTTTGATCCATTAATTAAAAATTTTAATTCATGCCTGACTATATCAGTTTCTTCATTAAATTGGGAATTTCTAGTTTATTGAATTATAATCAGTGAAAGTTCCTGCTGTGCAGAACATCTCCCTTTAGGAACTGTCTAAACCCCAAAATTATCAATGGGTCCTTTTGTGTGCATAATGAACATCAGTGTCATATGCAATTACATTTTCTAAAGATGTTTGGAAGTCACTGCAACATTTTTATTATGTTATGAAAGTCTCTCATTAAATGTATTATTATTGTTTTGTGCTCATTCTGCTACCACTGCTGTATCATAAATGGCATATTATTAATCATTTTTGACAGCACCAAAACAAAAAATAAAAAAAACATGGATAAAATTTGTACCATGGCGAAAGAAAGAGAAACAAACTACAGAAATAATAAAAAAACACATGTCATCGTAATAATTGTTAATAAAAAAAAGAAATTAAAGGTGGAAGTGGTGAAATAATAAGACAAACCTTTTAAAATTTTGTTTTCAACTTCATGAAAAATTAAAACACCCAGCAGAGGTCAGCAAAGACCAAAGTTACTGCTGCAGGAAGCTGGAAGAAAACATAATCATGTGGGTGACTTGGTGCAGTGCTTACTCAAGTTAGAGGTAGAGAAAGTCAAAAACTTCATCGTTATATTTCTATTCCAATCTAAAAGGCAAAATGAAAAATGTACTAAAGTTATTAAGTACATCTGGCAATTTCTATGATTTTTCAACTCCAAGAACTGTCTTATAGTACTTTTTTTTTTTACCTTGGCGACAATAAAGTAAACAAATATTTTAACTAAATGAAGTAGTCAGATTATTTTGTAGGAAAGGGATGTGTATATGTGTAGATCCAAAATATAAAAAGGGTTTTGCATTTTACCCTAATTAGAAGAAAATCATCCAATTTGCTGATTCTTTTGGACTCGACAGAAAAAAAAATATAAACATTTAGCTTATTCTCATCAGCAAGAATAAGATTTGGGTCACTCTTTCTTCAAAAAGCTTGCTGTCTTTAGCCAAGTTTAATAAATTGATTAAAAGCAGATTTGATTGCAATACAGTCTGCTTTTACGCAAAAGTCACTGGATAGAAGTGGTCCTATCCACTGTGAAATAAATGATAATTCAAAAAGCGTGTTTATTAAAAGAGGAATACTTTGTGTTGTAACTAATATTTTCATTGTAAGAAGATTTTAATTTATCGGTAAAACATTGTTGCCCTAATTAAGAATAAATAGTCATCATGAGCATCAACGACCATTCTCGAAATGAAGTCTGGGGCCGCATAAAAACAGTCCAAGGGCCACAAATGGCCCTCGGGCTGCGCTTTGGACGCCCCTGGTTCAGCTGTAAGAAAATCATATTTGAAAATGCCAAGCTGTGGTGTGGTAATGCAAACATACTGAATCCCTGGGAGAATTATGTGACAGGGAAGCAGAAAATTATTACAAACAGACAGTGTGGAAAGAAGTCTGCTTGGCTGTTTAAGTATGTATAAGGATCTTATTGAGAAAACAAAAAAAGAAAACATAAAAGACCATTACACAAGCCTTCAGTTTATGACACAGCACGTGTTGGGGGCTGGAACCCTCTGCATGTGCTGTAGTCACTGTCCCCTCATAGACAATAAACTGTACTCATAATACCTTTGTGAAGACTGAGCTGTAGATCTAAGCCCACAAATGGATTATTTCACCTAAGGAGGAGTCAGTGCAGCATAAATAATAAGTCTGTTTTTCTTCAGGCTGCAGAGACAGACCAACTAAATTAATAAAGGAAGGCATGGATAACACACATAAAGAAGATCACATGCAGACGCTGGACTCACTATACTTTATGACCTCATTTAGCTTTAACATACTGTGCTATGCCAAAATAAACTGAGGGCTGACATTGTGCATGTATTGTAGTTGTTTAACGCAGTAAACCCTTTGTTACTTTTATCTTGGTGCTTTGTGGCAGGAAACAGGCATCTCTGCATTTTCTATTTAAAATAAGAACAAAAAACGAAGCCTTAAATCACTCAAGCAGCAGCTGATGTTATCTTTTTCTGGATTTTGGTGTGTGGTTGAGTTGTTTTTTTCCTGCTTGCACAAACCAACATGTGTTTTAAAGGCAGCCATAACTTGGTATTATAACCTCATATGTATAGTGGTATGCCATCAGAGCTTTATTGTTTTTTTGTCAGACAAACAAAATACATAAATCTTTCTCCATTCTCTCCGGTGGTATTGAAATTAATTTAGGTATAGCTAATATTTCATTGCAATTGCTGAGCCAAAAATTGTGAAGTAAAAAAGGAAACAATATACTTTTCGAATTCATAAACAAGTTCTCTTCATTGTTGTGCAAAATGTAGAAGGGAGGCTGTACGTTTTGGTGTGATGAGATGATTCTTGACTTTTTCTGAAGGTTGTGTGATTTTGCAGAAAGAGTCACTAGTCATTAGTTTTGTTGTTTTGGTGTGTTAGATAACAGCTGGCCTGGGCACTTAATTTGATGTAATAGTTGGATCTGCTTGCCACTTTATTGCAACAACATGTTCACACACTGAGAAATGCAGGAAAATTAATGATTAATTTCATTATATTAAATTAATTTGAATAGATGACAAATAATAGTTTTTTTTACATAATGACTAATGCAACGGTTATTGGCACATTTGCTGTACAACATCCTTTTCTCAATTGGACAAAATCTATATTCTCCTACACTTTTACAAAGTGCTTGGTGACCCCGAGATGTCACTCCTTGTTCTCCAAAAGCTAGTTTTAAGGATATGTTTTACCTTGTTTATCATCCTCCTCACTGTAGATGGTAGCAGGTAAACATGCATCCTTATAGCATAATTGCCGTTGTTTCATTTTATCCATTTGAATTTGTATCCATTTTATTTATGATTCTGATTGTAGAAATGAAGAAGTTTAGGCAAGGAACTAATTTAGTTTCCAGATCTATGATGAACAACACGCATCTGTCAAACATGAATTACATGCTCTCTTGTTTTTTTCCCATTTTTAAGAGTTGCTAAGAGTATTGAACTTCTGGTTATGTCATATTTGATTTTTTTTGTGTGAGATTATGCTGCATAAAACATTTATTCATTTTAACAGCCTTAACGGATGCCAGTGGTCTTTTGACTTTTGAGATGGAAGTCGGGATCATTTGCAAATGACTTTTTGTATATAATTATTGTTACAGTTCCTTTCCATACTGTTAATGATTTACTCTACTTTTGACATGTTTTTAAATAATTAATGTCACATAAATAGTCTCCTTGGTACAACAATGCAACAAAAAGTAGTGGAAATTTCAGGGAAGAAGGGGTATAACCATGCACCACAACAAAGAATGGAGTATAAAACGCTCGCTTTTTCTTTAGACATCACAGCCAACAAATCAAAACGCACTTAGCCCTAAAATGTTTATGAATATAATAACTTGGCTACTTTTAAGGCAGGATCTTTTGGCTGAAAAGACAATCGTTGACATTCCTTTTCAGAATATTCACAGGGCAGCCTTCCAGTAATGACAAACAAAGGGACACGAACAGTATGCAGGATGTAAACACAAGGTTTTTGCCAAGTGAGATCATGTGGCCTGGTTTCTTCCTCACAGTGTTGCAACACCACAGCTACGACACTCTTTCACTCTTGGCACACTTTCTGCTGCATTAACGCTGTGATTTTCCAGGTGCACTTTGACATCAAATAGTTCACTGACATGGATAATTTGAAGTTCTGTGGCTGATCATACCTGTGGTTTAACCTCATGAGCAAAATGTAGGATTTGCACTGCTGGAACGCCACAGGCGAAAAGAGAAAAACATAAAGTTAGCATGTACTTAATCAAGATGTTAAGTGTTCTCATTGGATAAGGTAAAACATAAATTGTTTATGGTTTCAAATTCTTAATTTTGTAGAAAGGTTTTGATTTCATTCCCCACAAAGCACAGGTTTGACCCAGCTAGAGTAAATCTCCAAGAAACTATTCAGCAGTTCTTAGAATCAGCTCTGTCAAAACAATATAAATGCAAGTACCGTAGTTTTTAGTTTTTCTTTTAGAGAGAGAAAAAAAATGGGTATGGAGAAAAGAAGTGAGGAATTTAAAAAGCCAGCGTTAGAAATAGCTATTTTTCAGAATTTGGCACTTATGTAAACTGGCATGCATCCATCTTTTTGTCATAGGGGGACGCGTGGTCATACTTCATCAACATAAGCCTTGGGCATGCTGCCAAAACACACACATACCACAACCAAAACACTGCACTTTTACAGGCCATGTGTGTTCACTTAGTGTAAGGCTTGTGAGCATGCTATATCATGCTTAATCTGCACTTATCTTCGTTTATAAAGATTTGGTCATAAATCGGTAGTTTAGCCCTTGTTTCTCATGACAAGATGAAGGTAAATAGGTCGTTATTTACAGCCTTACTGTACGAATGTTGGTAGAGGATGTCAACAAAGGATTCCTCTCAAAAGAGTTTAAATAATGTATACTTGCTCCAGCTGCATCTCTGTATCTTAAAATGATATAAAAGTCATTCTTTTCACGTCTTAACAATGAAAAAAATATATTTTATTGTGCATCATTTCAAGCACTTTCGCTATTAATCTTTCTCCTCACTTTTCATATGCGACAAGAGATGGAAAAATACTTAGTGGATCATGTCCACACAGAATAAAAGCTACTCGGGACTTGCAAAGCCGTTATGGATCAGCACATGCGTCATTAGACTGACCGCCAGGATCTCACATTTACCTCAGCCTCACGAATGGAATGTGACCTGGCTTTGAGAGAAGAATTTCATCATACAAGCTTCTCAAAGGAACATTTATCATGTCATTCTCCCTGCTGAAAAGCATATGATGAAAGATTGCATATTGAGAACCAGAACAAGTATTGTTTCAGCCTGTTTTAATCTAAAAAAGATCATCCTATGGTGGTGGCATAACACATGTTGACCCATATTCTTTCAGCTTAAGGTGGACTACTCTTAGAAAACCTACACATCTACAGGAAAAACAAGTAGAGGTCACACAGAAAGGCTTAGGACCTTTCAGCAGTTGTACCTAACAATCCACTGTGCCCAATATAAATTAAAATTTGTCTTTATAATCTAACTATTCCTGAGCAAATCTTTTATATTTGATACTATGTGAATCATAGCACTAAAGAAAAAACATGGATCAGCCTTAATATTAGTCTCACATAGTCTCACAGTTGCAGTAATTACCCTTGGCTGCTTATGATAATTTTAACATGCTAATGCTAATGTTAGTATGGCGGGTGAATCACACTACACTGGATTATGATCTATTTTCAGCAATGTGGTCTATCTTTTACAACTTTTGTTGTTTTAAACTAAATATTTACAGTGCAGTGCATGTTACAGATACAGGAAAGAGCTTACACGCTTTATTTTAAAGAATCTGTCAATGTAGAAAATTCTAGTCATTTTACCATTTCAGTCATTAACTTTTAAATGCAAGGTAGCCATATTGGATTTCTGGGTCAGGGTTGGTGAACTATCGCTGACTTTGACTTAAAGTTACAACTTCTACATAGTTTTATCTTAATTTCTCCAACTTCAAACTTGAAAATTTCCAGTTCTTAGTAAAAATGAAATACCTTATAATACTGTATCTTAAATCAATCAAGGTGGGCCAGCAGATATGATGTTTATTTGTATGAAATAACAAAATGAACTCAAACAAAGTTCTGGTGTAATATTGTTACAAAGAGAGAAAACTGCACTTTGGTACACATAAATGCTCTTTCCCCATTTAGTTTATGAGGTTACTATTTATATAATAAACTTGCTTTCTCAATAATCCAAAATCCCTGTAAAACTCTCACATCTGAAACTCCCTCATCCCCAACCGTGGGCTCAGGGCCATATCACATCATGTACACAATCTGTACCCAAAGACCCCTTATATGTACATGTGAACAGTATGCATGCTTACTGTGTACCTGAATGAGGCACATAAAAAATACTCCGTGGTGCAAATACACACAGATCCACATGGGAGCACCCCCCTACCCTCCTGCTCTCTGCATGATTAGACAGGAAGTGCTCCTCCCCTGGACTCTAATTGGACAGTGTAACAGCCAATGGGAAGAATAGCTCGACTAGGAGTGGATCTCTGCTTTTCTGAAGCTCTTTATTTACTGTATCCTATTTTAACTGTCTCTTCGCCTCTGTGCCAGTATGTTTGACTATGTTTAATTTTTTCCCTTGTGCTCATTTTACCTAAAGGCTTCGTCTTTCTTTGGTTTTTACATAACAGCCTTTGTGGTAAGGGGAATAGGAGGAAAACAACAAATCGGATGACAAGAAACAGACGATGATAGAAAGAGGAAGAGAGTATGAAGGGAAGCTTTGAGGCAGTGTCAGAGGCATGGGTGACGTTTCAAGAGAAGTTATTGGAAATATTCATAGGGCAACACCTGAAAATAATCTTTCGGTAAATTCCAAAATTTGTTTTTAAATAAAGACATAGAAAGTGTTATTGGTACCTCAAAGAATTCATTACTGCCCATGGGTTTTCACACTTGTGTCAGCCCTCTTGTATCCTATGGGGACTGCTGGGATAACCTTTAGCCCCCATTCAGATGTTGAAGAAGGCATGGAGGAGGCCACATTCATTGCACTACACACATGAAAACATATATACTTGATTTAAGACCACTTACACACATGCAGGAGGCCATGAGCTATTCACCCCTGACCTTTGGCTCCCTGCTTGCTGCCTTATAATTAGCAAAACTGCCAACACTCTTAACATGTTGCATGCGTTTGGGGAACACCCCACCCCACACATCCATTATTTTTTTTATTATCCCACAGAGAGTTTGTTTTTGTACAACAGGATGGGTACAACTGTAACTGCCTGACAGAATGTTCACAGTTTATTAGGCATAAAAGCAGTGGTATGAAAACAACCCTGAGTAAATACAAATCGCAGCTTTTAAATAAGGATCATTATTATTATCAAGGAAAAACCTCGATCCTAAACAACCTGGCCCTATGTGGAAATACTACTTGCCCCCTAAACCTCATAACTGCTTGTGCCACCGTTGGAGGCAATAGCTGCCATCAAGGGTTTTTGATAACTGGCAGCAAGTCTCTTACATTGCTGTGGAAGAATTTTGCATGACACCATTTTGCAGAATTGTTTTAATTCACCCACATGGTAGTGGTTGTGAGCATGAACAGCCTTTCTGTGCTCTCATGCCACAGAATCTCAACTAGGTCAAATTCTGGACTTTGACTAGGCCAGTTCAAAACCTTGATTTCTTTGTTAGCCATGTATAGACAGACTTGCTGGTGTGCCTTTAATCCTTGTTTTAAAGCATAGCCCAAGTGTTCATGTGCTTAAGGGCACAAACTGATCTCCTGCAATATTTTCGGCAAGAGAACAGCTCTTGTGGATTCATCAGTTGTGTGAACTGGTCAAGATCCTGAGTAGCAAAGCAGTCAAAGAGCATCACCCTACCACTACCATGTTTGACTGTCGATATTATGTTCTTTCACCTAAATGCTACTTTAGTTTTAGTCCAGATGTAATGGGATGCACACCTTCCAGGAAGTTCCACTTTTATTTTATTTTATTATTTGACAAATGTGAGATGTGCTTTTGTTTTCTTTTTGGTCAGCAGTGGTTCTGGCCTCTAAACTTTCCCATGGATTTTACTTTGCCCAGTCTCTTCCTTATTTTGAAACATGAATCCTGACATTAATTGAAGCAAGTGAAGTCTTTGGAAGTTGTTTTTTTTTACCTCATGGATGAGTAGTCAATGCATTCTTGTCATTTGTGGATACTTGCTCTCACTGTGGTTCGTTTGAGTCCTAAAGCTTTAAATATGGCTGTGCAACCCTTTCCAAACCCTTTCATCAGACTGTCATTCAACAACAGAGTGTCTTCAGTCAAAGACTTCTTCAGATCCGCTGTAAGCCAGATCATTACAGGAGATTCGTTTTGAATGATTTGGGTCTTGGCATATCGGTTTATTCCTTTGTGTTGGGTTTCTTATTTGTTTTTGTGTTTCTGTTCTCTGTGCCTTTTGGTCAAGACTCCTATGCTAGTATTATTTCCCTTTGGTTTGTACAGTCTTTGTATTTAGTTCAGCTTTCTCTGTTATAATTAGTGTCAGTGTCTCAGCTCCTTGCACTACCCAGCTGCCTCTCATCTGCTAATTAACTCACCCGTCTAGCATTCCACTAATCAAGCTCCCTGGTATAAATATTTCTTGGTTCCCCCAAGCAGAGTCAGATCCTCCTGTTGTTTTCGGCAGCCTGTTTCGTTGTTCCTTGTGGTTCTCCTGTGAAACTCCTGAGAATTATCCCTGGATTCTATATTCCGTAAGTTTTTAATTTTCTTCATGTTTAGTGAAAATTGCTCATTTTTTATTCGCCTATCTCGTTTCACTATTCTTAACAGTTTGGTTTGGATAGCCTTTTTCTTTTAATAAATGAAATAAAACAGCAATTTTGGTTCACTCAGATTATTTTTGCTTGGTATAAAAAATTGGTGATGATCTGAAACTTGTTGGTGTGACTAAAAAGCAAAAAAAAAAAAAAGCAGAAGAAATCTCTAAGGATGAAAATACTTTTTCACTGCACTGCAATTACCTTTGGGTCTGTCTTCTTTAAAAGACAGATGTAGAGAAGCATGAACATTAGGAGTTTAACAAGATCTCATGGCATGAGATATTGTGATTTTTAAAATACCACAATATTTCTCAACAAAGTGAAGTCCATCCAGTTGGCCTCTGCATGTAATATTTTCTGTTGTTAGCCTAGGCTATTATAATAAACCCAAACTATAAAAGTGGGCATTTTAGTCTTGACGCACAGTTGGATCTATGTTTAAGACCTTTATTTTGAAGTAAGAAAGGAAGTTGTACTTGAGTCTCTAGTGTCTCTGAAGTAGACTAATAATCTTCACATCTTTTTTGCCAGCATTGGAGAAATGAAACAGCAACATATAATATACAAACTATTTGTAAGCACTTTGAGAAAACCACAACTAGGTAACAAACAGCTGCTGACAATGGCAGAGTTAATTAAGTTCATTAATCAAGCTTGATCATCTTTGTTTTGAAATCAAATATTGGTGATTATATAAACCTGATATAAGTCTACACTGACTGTGGATTCTTAAAAACAACTTTGAAATTCATGAAATGTTTCTGTACCTTTTATAAATTACATAAAGTAATTTTTTTCTTAGATCAGCATTACCTTTTGAATCAGTTTTATGGACTAGTCAATCTAGGGTGGAATTTTATACAATAATTACAGATTCGTTAAAACACAGTTTGTGATACGTAAAACCTTTATTCTATTTGTGAAAACAAAATGTGGATTCTTAATTTTCCTCGAAATAAACAGTAAAGTTTGATATGTTTGAGAAATAAAAACAATAAATAAATCCTGAATTTGCCGACCTTCTGTGACCTTTGGTATCAGACCCACAGCAGTGAGACAAACTTGAACAGACAGACTCACTCAAGGAAACACTGACCCCCACATGGAGAGAAAACAGAGTCAGAGATTTATACTGTGACTGAACTCAAGAAAGAACACAAGAAAAATTCTCATAACCAGAGCATCAGTTTCTAACTACGACTTCTAGAGTGTGTTTTGTTTTCCACCTGGGCCTCTCTGCCACCTGAGAGGAGCACAGGAAGTTTGGCTCTGATCTGATATCAGCTGATGGCCTTCCTGACTCCAGCCATATGATATAACTAGTTTCCTATATCAGTTCCTCACCCAGCTGGCTGCTTCTGCTCTGCATGCCTTACTTGGGCAACCCAGTGGTCTACAGATCACATTACAACTGAATCATTTCATGTGAATTTGCATAAATGTCTTTTATCAAGACATGTAACATATTTCAGTGGCGTACTAATAACTCAACTTGGCAAAGCCTTGCTTACACAGAGCTTTTCAAACACAAATTACCCTCAAAATGCTGAACAAGGTAAAATCAAATTATGAATAATAAATTAGACAATGTAATGATCCATGGTACTTTAATTCAGATCATTTTGGGGTTCTGATATTTGTTTTAGGCTCTGTGATTTTAATGTATTCTCTTAAATTAGTGTTAGACTTGTAGTTCCCTTGTATGTTTTGGGCAGGTCTTTGTTTTCTGTTTTAATTAGACTCCTTCCCTCAGTTCCCTCAGCTGTTCAGCATTCTCCTGATTAAACTCGCCTGGTTTCCATGTCACTGATCGTACCTCCTCTCTATTTAAGCTCGCTTGTATTACTGCTGGCTTTTTTTATATTTTACCTGGTTCCTTGTCTTGCACTTCTCGTGCCCTGCTGTAAGATTATTTTGTCTTTTGTTTTTATTAAATCCTTCTATTTACCATGCAGCTGACAGGTTACTGTCTGCAACTTCCATCCTGTTACAACCTGACTAACACATGAACAGCTAAATTTAAATAATTTCTAATAATAGTTGTATTTATTTTATGATATTTGTTTCATTTTCACTTTTTATGACATCTATTTCACCCAAACCTTTACAGAGATTTAGTGAGCAGTGAATAATGGCTGCTTAAATAGCTCTTGGTCATACAAACAGAGGAAACCTCATCAAAGAACCACAAACATTTGTGGTCCAAACAAAGCATAACTGTAGAAACAATTATAACACCAGTTGTAGAATGACTCAGTCACATGAGTCTTTGTGCTACAGCATGAAGCAGACTGTAACTCCAAGCAGCCACACCTTGTTGTCACTACATTTCCATCCAGAAATAAGACATGACAGGGATGTTGTATAACTTGAAGTATATAAGTTAATGTAATTTGCCCTCAGAGTGGGTTCATATTATTTAGAACATTGGGTAAGTATTGCCTACCCACTCCTTTTTTTACTCAAGGACTAGAATGTCCCTATAAATAAAAGGAAATTACTTTGAGGATCTTTTAAAAACATTTTTGGCCCCCAATTCAGGGGCTACTCTTGATTATATACTCTGAACTGGTTCCTCATGTAGAATCCTGTTTTCTTGCCATAAAAATTTTTAAGACGTGGTGTTTTACTTTCTCTTTTCTTGGAATGAATTTGGAAGATTTATCATATTATTATCAACTTTGGTTGCTTGTGTCCTCGTGTGTGTGTGTGTGTGTGTGTGTGTGTGGTGTGTGTGTGTGTGTGTGTAACAGAGTCCATAAACACCTGGTTCTCCTTCTGTCAATCATGTTGCAGAAGTATGTTGGGTAAGAGGCTGACGTATTTTAGATACTGTAATATGATCATCATACACTTGTTAGACATGCTTGTGTGTGTGTGTGTGTGTGTGTGTGTGTGTGCATTTTTATATGTGTATGACGCTTATTGTGGGTTTGTGCCAGGTGGATCTTGATTTCTATCATAAGCAAGCAGTGTTTGCCTTTTCAGTTTTCTCAGTCCCACAGCTCACTGTCATGGCAACTGTATAAACATTCTTATAAACACAACTGTTTTTGCTTTTATGTGAAGTTTTGTGTTTTAAAAAGCTGAAACATTTTCCTTCTTTAAAAATGTAATGATTATGACTAAGTAGAAACCCCAGCCCTATTGATTCGCCTTTAAAAATAATGACAAATATAATCACAGTTTACACTTGCATGAGTAGTGTGTTATTTTATATGCTCCTTATGTTTTAAATACTATTTCATGATTATTTATTGTGTCTGTGGATGCATTTCTATGTGCTGCCACTGGATATGTGAATTTCCCTCTTGTGGATGAATTGTTCCACTGTATGTCCGTCCAGCTAGGAACTGCTCCCTCCTATAAATAATAAAAATCGGCCCCCCTGTGCCGGACCTCCCACCGCTGTTAATCAAATGCACCAGACCTTGAAACTCCCTACTGACGTGCCACATTCAGCTGATCCAGTAGCTGCTTTTTAGTGTGTAGTGCAACCTCCTTTATTTAATAAATGTATAATATTAACTACTACTTCCTCCTTCTTTATTCATTGTGCCCTCCCATACTTTCTCTTTTGTGTCCTTCCTTCCTTGTTTGCTTTCTTTCTTTCCAAAATTCAATTTTAGAAGAGTAGTTTTTACTTGAAGAGGTCTTCAGGGTGTCGTGACAGTGATTTGCATGCTTTTTCTACACAAATCAGCCTACTTAGTTTGTTTCATTAAAATATCCGATATTTATTTCATTGTTTAGAGTTTTTAATTGGGGCAGCACAGTGACTCAGTTAGTAGCACTGTTGCCTTGCTGCAAGAAGGTGCTCAGTTTGACTCCTGGGGGTCTTTCTGCACAGAGGTTGCATGTTCTTCCAGTGCATGTGTGGGTTCTCTCCGGGTACTTCCTCCTACAGTCCAAAAACATGAGTGTTATGTTAATTGGTCTGTTTGAATTGCCCTTATGTGTGAATGGGTGTGTGAATAGTTGTTTGTCCTGTGTGTTGCCCTGCGATGGACTGGCACCCAGTTCAGGGTGTACCCCGTCTCTCGCCCGTACACAGCTGGAGATAGGAGACAGCTCCCCCGCAACCCTTTATGGAGGAAGCGGGTATAGAAAATGGATGGATGGATGGAGTTTTTAATTGAAACATCTTTCAATTTTTGTGGCAAGTGAGTGCTTTGTAGTTGAAGATATGGGCCCGCATGGCTAAACATTTAGATACTACTGCTCAGATATGTGAATATGTAGCTTCTAGGGTTCCATAACACCAAAATAGTATAGTGCTGGTGAAAATTCTCAGTCATCCAGGATATGATAAATGCAAAAAAGGTTAGGGTCATATCTCACAAACGGACAACAGTTCATCAGCATCAAAAAACACACCTCCACTGCTTTTCTGCCATCTACCTGCTCCCCCTTGGTTACAGCATACTCCGCCATGGTTTTAATTTCCATGGCTCACTCCACCCTGACCAACTGCATCACTGAGATAAAATCATGGATGCACTCAAACTTCCTCAAAGTCAACTATGATAAATCAGACAACCTGATCTTTGGTCCCAAATCCTTTTCCAAAACCACCCATAACTTCAGTCTCATCACTGACAACACAACTTTGTCTTCCTCCACTCATATCCGCAACCTTGTAGTTATCTTGGACAGTAAACTCTCTTTCAAACACACGTCAGTCACATCCCAAGAACTGCCTTCTTCAATCTCAAAAAAATTGCTTGTCTCCGCCCGTCACTTCCTTTCTCTGCGGCTGAAATTCTCATCCATGCCTTCATCACATCCAGACTTGATTACTGTAACAGCTTTCTTTATGGTTCATCATCCAAAGTCCTCAATAAACTTCAGGACATACAAAATTCTGCTGCTCGCCCCAGTTCTCCAGGCGCTCCATTGGTTTCCTGTCCCCCAACACATTCATTTCAACGTTCTCCGTCTTACCCACAAAACCCTCCATAAACAGGCCCCCTGCTATCCCCCCAACCTGCTCCATCATCACACTTCTTCACACAGCCTCCGCTCCTCTGATGCCAACCTGCTGTCTTTAACACGCAGAACCAAGCATAGACGCTGGGGTGATGCAGCCTTCTCCATAGCTGCTCCCACCCTCTGGAACCCTCCCCCAAATACATCCGTGACTGTACAGACCTATCAACATTCAAATCACTTTTCAAAACTCACCTTTTTAGAACGGCTTCTCATTCTTATGCTTTTGCTATCTTTTGCTAATCCTGAGGGGTTTTTTTTTGTCCAGTGTTATGTATTTAAGCGTTCTGATTTCATTATTACTTTGTTTTATTCCTGTAAAGTGTCTTTGAGTGTATTGAAAAGAATTATACAAATTAATTGTTTTATTATGATTGTTGTTGTTGTTATTATTATTATTATTATTATTAATGACGCCCTTTTGTTAGAGGAGTCTAATCTGCATGTTAATTTAGATGTGCAGAACGACACATCCCAAACAGCTTAAAAGCTTTGAACTTCTCCCTCACCAGCTTTGAAATGAGAAAGCACTTTGGATGAAGAGTGAAACTTCTTCAGCTGAGTGAATGGAAGTCCAGTTGTTTTGTTTTTTAACCTTTTTTGAAAAGTTTATAATGTTGTTATATCTCTTGTGGGTTTATTAAGGGTAAACAGAATCTGCTTTTAACTTGGTTTTCATTTGCCTTATTAGATTTTTTCTTTGTATAAAAATAGTTTTAACCTTGAAAACAGCTTCCTAATGTAAAACTGGAACTATCAGCCACAGGAAAGAAGGGGTTATAGAGGCCAACAACTAAAAGAATGTAACCTGATCTCCATAATTTGAAGGAAAGGGAGGAAAATGTTAGCTTCATCCCGGAAACAGCATTGAAAACATTTTCCAATAATTTTCAGCCTGCTTAGGGTTTTAATAACACCAGATGCTTCCTGGTGCATCACACTCATTTGTGATCTGGATTTTCAACTGAATTTATGAACAGCCTTTGGGCCTACATTTATAAACATTGTCAGGTGATTTAATATCTCCAGCTGGTGTTTGTAGATCCAGCTGGAAAATGTGTGTATCTGCAGCATCATAAGCAACAGCATCGAAACCCCCGACTTTTGTTACAAAAAGCCTTTAGAAACGTATAGCTGTTTATACACAGACATCATTTTGCTCAAAGCAAATGGTGTAGATAAATAAAATGCCCTGGAAGGAGGGAGGTTCAGACATGCATTGGAGGCTGTTTAAAAGGACCTTATGGCTTTGTGATGGAACTTATTTTTAAACAAACTTGTTCACAGCTGGTTTTATACAGAACCAACACAGAGCTGAAACAACTGTGTTCTACATAGGGTACCAGGAATGAGGCAGATCCTTTGGGGTCAGGTTAGGTTTTAGGGACTGAAGCCAGATGTTGAATCAAACTTAAAACAAGAATACCAGGCTAATAATGAAATAGATTTGTTTTGTTATTGCCTAAGATTGTCACATTCGGTTAACTTTATATAGGAGGTCTATAACTTTTTACAATGCCTTGCAAAAGTTCACAGCTCTAGACCTTTTTGAACTACAAACCTCAATATATCTTATTGGGATTATATGTGATCGATCAACACAAATTAGTGATTTATTTCGAAAAGAAAGGCAAAAGGATACATGGCATTCCTTTTTGTTGTTTTTTTTTTGTTGTTTTTTTTTACAAAGAATATTCGAGAAGTGTGTTTAGACCTCTTTACTTTTATGTCCTTAAAAAAAATCCAGTGCAGCCCAATACCTGCAGAAGTCCCTATGTTAGTAAATAGTGTTGGCATTTGTGTGATATAATTTCACCATACATTCAGCTGTTCTGTGGAGGCAGCAGACATTGGGTCCCTGGAAACTCTAGAGGAGCTGCAGAGATCTACAGCCTAAGTGGAAGAATCTGCAGAAATAATGATTAAACAGGGAATCTGCAAATCTGGTCTTTGTGAAAGGGTGGTAAAATAAAAAGCATTACTAAACAATTGCAGTAAGAAGTCCTGTTTACAGTTTGCCACAAGTCATGAAACACAAACTGAACTTTTTGGCTCACATGCTGAATGCTATCTGTGGCAAAAAAAAAAGCCGATTGGGAGCCACAGCTCAGTTGGTAGACTGGGCACACCCTATGTGGAGGCAACTGTCCTCATCATAATTATCCCGGGTTTGATTTCCAACCCTGGAACATTTACTATATGTCTTCTCCCTTCTCTTTCTGCCCCCTTTCCCACCAACTAACAGTGAACGAAAGGTCAGTTGTGGCAGAAAATCTTAAATAAATAGTCTAACTTTAACCATCACTCTAAAAGTGGTTCTACGATAATGTGATTTTGACTTAAGAGCAGCTAAATAAAAATGCGTGTCATGCTTAAGTTTAAACTTTGGTTAAACAAAAAAAAAATCTTCACTGTAACTGCATAGCCGGAAATATGACCACTATAAAAAGTACATATTTTTCCAAAGTAAGCAATGCACTTGCCTTTGCATGCATGGCTTCTTGCTCTCTGCGTGGTATACAGTAGGTATGACTGCAAAAATCATTAATGGATCAAATAGAGTTGTTGAATATCATCAGCCTAAATCATGTGAGCGTTTGATTACAGTAGCAAACACTGCGGTTAGAAAAGTGTGAGTTTCACAAGACCTCTGTTACCTTCCTCAAATTCATCCTAGAGGGTGGGCAGGTTCGTTCAGATCCAGACGAGATTAAGGCTGTACTCGACTGGCCCACTCCTGACTCACATAAACGGCTTCAACGGTTTTTGGACTTTATCAATTTTTATAGAAGATTCATCAGAAACTACAGTCAAACTGCAGCCCCATTAACCGCTCTGACTTCCACAAAACACCCTTTTGAGTGGACTCCACAGGCAGATGCTGCTTTTTATAAGCTCAAGGACAGTTTCTCTCAAGCCCCAATTCTCATTCATCCAACAATTCACATTAGAAGTTGATGCATCTGATATTGGAGCAGGGGCTGTGCTATCCCAAGTTTCTGACTCTGATGCCAAACTTCAACCTTGTGCCTTTTTCTCCCGCAGATTCAATCCCGCCGAGAGAAATTATGATGTGGGAGACCGAGAACTCCTGGCAATAAAACTGGCCCTGGTGGAGTGGCGTCATTGGCTAGAGGGCGCTGAACACCCAGTTGTGGTATGGACAGATCATAAAAACCTAGCCTACCTTCAAGCAGCCAAACGCATTAACCCTCGCCAGTCTCGTTGGTCCCTTTTCTTTTCATGTTTTAACCTCTCGATCTCATACAGACCTGGTTCCAAGAATATCAAGCCCGACTCCCTCTCTCGACAGTTCTCCCCGGACGACTCTGACAAGGAGCCTACTCCCATCCTACCGCAAAGTTGCGTTGTTGGAGCCCTCACGTGGGGTGTGGAGAATTTGGTATCCCAGGCCCTCAGAAATGAACCAGATCCCGGAACTGGACCCCCAAATCGGACTTACTTCCCATCAGCTGTCCGGCTGCCTGATCCACTGGTTCCATTCATCCAAGTTTTCGGCCCATCCTGGCTCTAGTCGAACCATCGCCCTCATCTCCAGAAGGCTTTGGTGGCTGTCCCTTCATAGGGACATCAAAGAGTATGTACAAGCCTGTAATATTTGTGCTAGAAATAAGTCCTCTAACCAACCACCCGCAGGACTATTGCAACCCCTTTGTGTTCCTTTATGGCCCTGGTCACATACAGCCCTCGATTTCGTCATCGGACTTCCCACTTCAAGAGGTATGAGCACCATACTCACTATTATCGACCGTTTCTCTAAGACCTGTCATCTCATTCCACTCAGAAAACTACCCTCTGCCCTTCTGGTGAAGCATGTTTTCACACTCCATGGTATACCTGTGGAGATCCTCTCCGACCGTGGACCTCAGTTCACAGCTAAGGTTTGGAAACAATTCTGCCTAGCATTGGGAGCTAAAGTATCCCTGGTCTCAGGATATCACCCTCAGGCTAATGGTCAAACGGAGAGGATGAATCAAGAGCTAGAATCCATCCTCCGTTGTTTAACATCAACCAACCCCACAGACCGGAGCCAATTCCTGGCATGGGTTGAGTACGCTCATAATTCTCACACTTCTGCTGCCACAGGTTTCTCCCCTTTCGAAGCTTCTCTGGGCTACCAACCACCATTGTTTTCCGCTGACGAGAAAGAGATCTCAGTCACTTCTGTACGTCATCACATCCGTAGATGCAAACACATCTGGACAGCCACTGCACAAGCCCTTCAACCACCGCTGAGCAGAACAAAAGGTATGCAGACAGGAAAAGGGTTCCAGCTCCCCAGTACCAGCCTGGTCAGAAGGTTTGGCTCTCGTCACGTGACGTCCCTCTAAAATGAATGTCCAAGAAACTCACCCCCAGGTTCATTGGCCCGTATGAGATTGAGGCAGTTATCAGTCCTTCAGCTGTCCGCCTGAAGCTTCCTTCGAGTCTCCGCATTCATCCAACGTTCCACGTCTCCCAGATCAAACCCGTCATCACAAGTCCTTCTTGAGGGGGGAGTACTGTCGGAGTTCTGGGAGTTTCTTTTGGTTCACCTGTTTTACCTGCCACTAACCCCATCCAACCTCTAGAAGGCACCAGACGCACGGTAGGAGCTGAGTCCACAGGTGTTCTCCATCAGCCTCATCAGGAGAGGAGCTTAAGTACCCAACGTTGCCAACACTCCAGCGCCTGAGTGTTAACCTGCAGTGGTAACTCTAGCTGGCCAAGAAGAGTCTCCTTGTGATTATTTTCTGAGTACTTTCCTTCTTGTGTCCTCCTTCCCAGGTCACCTCCAGTTCCGAGCTTTTTATCCAGTCTGCGTATGCAGAAGATCCAGACTCTCTCTCCGCAAGAGAACTTCACGGATTATCTTCTCAGTTGGCTTCATTCGGGTTTCAAGTCTCCTCAGGCTTCCTGTGAACGAACCTGGCTCACCCTCCACCGTGCTCCCCTCCAAGTTCATCCACCTGGTGCCACCTCCACCTGAAGTGCAAGTAAAACAGAATTACCTGGACCTTCCACTTACCCGACACGCTCCTGGAGTTTTCCATCATCTTCTATTTACCCTCTGTAAGCAAAAATATATCAAGATCAACAACCCAGAATATTACCTGTCATTTACCATTGATCCCTTCTCCATACAGCGGTGAGTTCCTGTTTCTCCAGCAAACAAAAAATTTCTTAATAAACTAGTTAAAACGTTTCCTGTTTTCCCGAGTGTATTTCTGCATGTGGGTCAAAGCAGCTAGAAAAACGATGACAAAAACAAGTCCCAACAGCTTTTGATTATAATTCACTGACCTAAAGAAGGCAAACTGCCACATTCTAATCTTAACTTACACTTGTTTGTATCTAAAGCAAACAAGACAAGTGGATTTAAGGATGGGCACAGTAGTAGAGGACCTGTGTTTGTGTGTTCATGTTATATAGTGTAAACAGCTAAACTGAACATGTAGATATTTGAATAGACCCCTCAGGGGGAAAAGCCATTGTATAAGCAGGTGAAAAGAATGGAAACTCCAGAAATGGGAGAGTGGTATTTCAGAATGTGTTTTTATTTTATGATGTCACTCCACAGGAATGTGCTTTCCCACAGATGTTAGGAGTTTGAACCTCCCTCAGGCCGTCAAACTCGTGTGACGTCGCAGGACATGCTTCCTAGCAACTTCCTGACTTTTATGGCCAGCCTTCATCAACGTCCGCAACATTCACTTCCCGTGAGTGAGACCTATTCCACTTCCTGAGTTCCAAGAATCCTGTACCAATAGCTGCATGATAACAAGTAACTCAAAAAAACAACTGTAGATTTGTGCAAAATTCAGATTCCTGATCAAATTTTGCCCCATAAAAAAATTGCACCTTTGAAAGTATATTATGACTTCAGAATTCAAGCACCCAATGAGGAACAGGATGTGTCACTTCTTTCTTTGCTTCTTGTAAACACTCCTGTCTTTATGTAGTTAATGAAAGACAGGAGTGTCAGTACACTTCTGAGATTTGAATCATGCGTTTTTGAGAAGGAACATACTCGAAACTTGAAGAAAACTGGTGCCAAGAGACTTAAATGTAGGACTGCTATATTACCTTGTCAAATAATATTTTCAGATCATGGCCTTATGTGTAAAATCTGAAGGAGGTGTTGCTCATTTTTGCACAGGAAAACGCCATAATAAAAAGCCATAATAAAAAACATCTACACATTCTTGTTAAAATATTAGTCTTTTTTTGGGATCATTTCAGGATCTATATGACTCATAGGCTTTATAACTCAATTAAAATAGAAAAAAAAGAATGAGCTTCACTCTTCAAAGGTGTTTCCAGTAAATTGCTAACTCGAAGTGAAGCTAATCAAGCGAACCGACTGTAGTTTTTGGTGAGCTTGCTAATTTGCCTTGTGTACTTGGCACACAAGGACCACATAGTCATATTTAATAAGTTAGAATCAGCATTCCAATGATACTTGTCATTAAGTGTTTAAAAAGTTTTTTTTTTATTGGGCTGATGTAATATTTTAATCTTAGACCAGTTTGAAGGTGTGCACACTCCAACTCCCCCTACAAGGTTCAGTTGAGTTGCACAGGTTATTGGTCACAGTAACAGTGACAAGCCTTCTCAGATGAGTTATTTTGATCTCATTCTTTTACATTGCAAAAACCTGACATTTTAGCTATGGTATGTAGACTCTTGATATCCTCTGTATTACATTAACACACCTTAGTTGCAATGATTGCCACCTTTTTTTTCTTTACCTTGGATGTGACAGTTAGAAACAAAAACAACACTGAGGTTTTACACGAGTAACCTGTGCTAGTTCAACCAGTTAGACATGACCAACCATGCAACAAGGTCTATGTCTGTTTTTACTTTGTGCACATATAATTCAGACTATGTTTGTCTTGTGAGCATATATTGAAGGGAAAAAAAACACTTGTCAGTAACATTATTGAAATTAGAAGAATGCAAAGAAAACAGACCATGGGCTGCACGGTGGCGCAGTTGGGAGCACTGTTGCCTTGCAGCAAGAAGATCTTCTGCATGGAGTTTGCATGTTCTCCCCGTGCATGCGTGGGTTCTCACCGGGTACTCCGGCTTCCTCCCACAGTCCAAAGACATGCCTGTTAGATTAATTGGTCACTCTAAATTGCCCTTAGGTGTGTGAATGAGTGTGTGCTTGGTTGTTTGTGTGTTGCCCTGCGATGGACTGGCGACCTGTCCAGGGTGTACCCTGCCTCTCGCCCATAGACTGCTGGAGATAAGCACCAGCTTCCCCGCGACCCACTATGGAATAAGCGGTAGAAAATGACTGACTGACTGGCAAAGAAAACATTGAATATGCATCTCCTGTGAGTGATTTATAGCAGGTTTTTAATAGATATACCACAAATATGCATGATGAGCTAACTGTACAAATGTCTACTGTGAACATTGCCTTAGGTGAGGAAGAGTAATTATCTGCATGCACGCAAATACAACTCTTTTTTTTTTGGTTAATCCAATGTGCAAACCTTTGATCATCCATACATGTGCACACAAGCTGCTTCACTTCGAAACATACCTTTTATACATATTGCAAAGTACATAAGGACGCAGTCAATATAATTTCTATAATTCCCTCTTGTAAAGACCCATTTTACACATACTAAGCAAAACACGCACCTGGGACACAAAGAGCTGTGACACCATGCATGTCTTAAGATCATAAGCAAAGAGGAAAAAATATATTTTAGCTCCCAAGTTGCAAAAGAGCTTGATAAGCCACTTGAACAAACACTGACGATAATCCTGCTTGTTTTGGTGCTGGGACAGACCATTCAGCACTTATTCATATGGTACCCACTTTAACTAACACACAGAACAATACCATCAGCGTATCACTAGTACCTTAAAGAAGTTTAACTGTTTCACCTTTTGGTTCCCAGAAAGTTACAGTTGTTGCAGAAACGAAATGCTTTTCAAATAGACTTTGCTTGATTGCACTGATCCATCCAAAGTGATTCGATTTAGGGGCTGTTCTGTCATTCTATAACCTGTGCAAGAGCTGTATGTCCACATTCTCGGCCAAAGTCAAGCTTGTTCCCAGTGCAAGTTGGTCTCCAACAGTGCCCCCCCATAACTCATCCTGTTGTAGTGCTCGTGAATGGGATCTGAAAGTGTAGTCATAGAGGGGGAGGGGGTTTTGTTTGGGAAGCTCAAGGTCTTGTTGTTTTTTTTTTCTTTAGACCTTTAGAATGAGCCTTGACCTTCACCATGCACTAAAGCAATTCGGGGCCGAGTGTAAAGCAGCTTAGATGAGGAGTCAGCTTCTCTAAGTCAAATGCCAAGGTGAAAAAGTGATATTGCTGTCTTCTGAAAAAGTGATGGTTAGATGGTACAGGTGAGGGACAAATGGAATGGGGGCTCATCTGTAGTAATGTTATAGCTGCTCCGGTCTGTCATAATTAAGAGAGAAAAGTCAAAGAGCAAAACTGTCTTCATTCAGTCTTCATTAGTATTCTGTTTCCACCCATGGTCATGGGATATTGATCATAACTGAAAGAATAAATCTCAGATACAAGCAGCTGAAATGAGCTTTCCCTGAAGGATGGCCAGACTCGTTTAAGTGGAACACACATCGAGTGAGCACATTCTTGAGGTGCATCAGGATGGAACAGGTTACTGTGTTTTTACTAGGATATCAAAAAATGTCCACACTTCGTAACAGAACAGATCTGAAAAGGATTGCTGGACGGTGATTCTTGGAGTGTCTTAAACTATTCACACACTGTGGTGTGCTTTGATTGAGCCAAAACAGGCACATATATATATGTGTGTGTGTGTATTATGTTCATCATAAGGAGCATTACATGCTATTGCCTGGAGAGATTTACCTCCTGTATCTGTACCATGTGGACAATGGCTAGATGAAGCTCGCACCCAGTGACCAGGCCAGCTGATATTTGCATTGCAAGCTGTGTTGTTTGGAGGATTTTGTTGTTCTTTATGTGTTCTACTCGATCATGTTTTTACTTCAGGTTTTTACTTCAGGTGACTTTAGTTAACACTGTTTACTTTAACAGGGAGCCTGTTACTGCCCAAGTCAGAATGCTCATCTTGGGGAAGATGGGATGTCTCTGCTTTTCCAGCTTGTAACTTGAAGAAGACTTTATTGCAAATGCAATGCAACATTTCTCTGATATTGGATATTTCTAGAATAAACATGCATATTTCTGTGTTTTTATTTTATTTGTTTACCTAATTATCTCAAAGACCAAATATCTTGTAACCCCCTCCAGTCTAACTTCATCATGAGAAAGCACTGCAGTACTAAATTATTAATACCAGTTCACTAACTTGGTCCCAGCATTCCAGCATTGTGGCAGACTGAGGTCAAGCTACAGTAATAACATGCTTTCTGGTGGCCTACTGACAAATGGCTCCAATTGCTTAACATGCCTGATCAACACTTTTGTTTGTTTTCACTGTAAAGGTCACATACCAATACACACAATACACAGTAGTATTTATTGAGGTCTGCAGAGGCTCATAAATAAGTTGTATATAATGTATGCTTGCACAGGGCTGAGTTTTGCACACAGAAAACTGAGAAAAATCCTGAGAAGCATAGTTTTGGTCAAGTTTAAACTGCAACACATGAGTGTTTAGCTATATGATCCTTCTAAAGCATGTAAAAAATCTTGTATTTTATAGTTTTCATTGGTCATTAAATACAATTCAGATAATTTAAAATCTGAGACTTTAGTTAGTTTTTAGTATTTTATTGCCATTAACATAAGTCATGAAGGCATCAATAGAGAATGGTTGTGGATCACGAGTAAAGGAATAATTTATGACATTTCCAACTCTGCTAGAGTTTCACGTCCAGAACAATTAATAATAGAGGCGTTTTGTTTCACAGTTGGCCTGATCTCACTGTGATGGAGTCAACAATAGTTCCATCAGCACCACAGACACAGTGAGGAGCTTCATTGACAAAGGCTAGATGAGGTAAGCCTGAGCCTCTGCCCCAAATAATAAAAGCAATTCTCTCCTGCTTTGCCTCAACTTTAAACCTGTAAACATTTGAAAAATCCTACATTATGTCACTTTATCAGTTAAAATCTAATAATTGACCTTGTAGCTTTTCCAAAAATTTACTTTATCTGTGCAAGCTCGAACTATCAGGGAATATAGTAATAATCTACAAATTGTTGCCTTTTTAAGAATATTTTCAAACAGGTCCAATTTGTCATTTTATGTTGATGTTCAGGACCCAGAAACAAGCCAGTGGCAAGAAGAATCATGGTGAAGCAGTTTAACGAGAAAGCAAACAAAGGAGACATGCCGAAAACAAGAGTATCTGACAAAGGAGCCACTGAACAGAGATGCTTGAATGCTGGGGGGGCTGATCAGTGAATTGCAACAGAGGTGGGTCTAACTCCTAAATGCACAGCAGCTGTGTAAGGACCATGAGTGGATGAGCTGAGGAAAAAATACTTATAGAGAAAGAACTAAGTAAACACAACAAGAAACTGAACCACAAATGAGAAATAACTTCAAAGGACTAAAGAGTAAGAATGAACACGGAAAGTTGATAGAAGGATCCAAAAATTTGCATATGAAAGCATAAAGTAAGTAAAATTTTTGTTTCAGAAATCCCACTAAAAGCCTCTAAATCCTAGAACTATGTTGTGTATAGCCCTTCTTGTTAACTGGCCTTGAATCTTTTACATAAAATCTGAAAACATTTATAAACTTTGAACATTTTGTCACAAAAGGTTATTTGGTAAAAATGCAATTTTTGAGCAGAGGTACTGTCATCTAAAGGCTAGCCTGGGAAAAAAAGCAGTGCTATCATTGTACTTGAATAGGATATAAGGATTTATGAGCCTTATTATTTTTTACCCAGTGCTAAATAACATTTGGTAAATTCATTATTGAATGCAGCTATTTTCACCCTGAACCAGTTAAAAACGCAGATGTGCTTTAGTCCTGGGAATTTTGTAAAAACATTCTGCACTCCTTACACACTTATGTATACTTCTGCACATACATGCATCCATACACAAGCTACCAAACACACATGCGAGACCGAGCAGAAAATTTCAGGTCTGGGTTTGTTTCCACAGACACCCACTTTGTCTTATCCAGTGACCTAACCTCCATGCTGAAGTTCAGGAAAACACGCATAGAAAGAGATCTGTGTTTACCTCTAAGTGACCTCAGTCTTAACACAAACACATGCAAGCTTCATACTGGCCAATAACCTGGCGGATAACAACACATTTTATAGAGAAAGTCAAGGTTGAATTCTCTTCAGGCCTGTGTGAAAACTATGCATGTTAGCAGGCTGGTTACAATATATTTCACTTCTCATTTTAATGCCACTACTTATTGAATGGATTCAGAAAAATAATGACAAGAAGTTCTGTCTTATTATTAGAACAATGACACACGCATGGCCGCTTAATCTGTGAAAAAATATTTAATATTTATCAACAGTGCATCTGCAGAGGCACACAAAATGCCCCCGAAAAGACTGACAGTGGGTGAGAGAAGCTGGCTCTAAAGACCTGGGCCTGTATTTACAAGAATCCTAAGACTTAATCCTTGAATCCTCCTTAATCCTAAAATTTACTTTGCTAAAAAAAAAGGCTGTTCAGAGAGCAATTAAGGCCTTAAGAGAGCTCCTAAAGTTTAAAACTGTTAAGAGTAATGAGGAGGACTCCTAGTAAGCATTAGAATCTCTTAAGCAGAGAAGATGGCGTAAAGACAGAGAGAAAAGAGAGATATTCTCCGTACAAGAACAACAGTGAGTTAAAAGGACTCTACCGGCTCACCCTTGCAAGGGATCCACCCCCTAAATAGTCGAGTAAATGAGCACATAAACATCTATAACAATCATAGATTATTAATATAAAGATAAGATGGCTTTTTAAAGGTAAACCTCTAGTAAGGTAATTTTAGGAAAGATGTATAAATATTAGAAAAAAATAATGAATAACCATTAATAAAAAGCCAAAAAAGTTACAAATAATGTAGTACAGAAAAATTTAAATATTATTTGCAGACTGTTTAAAAATAATTTGCCCCCAAGTCTGCTTTGTTGATCGCACTGTGATCCCAGACCAAATCCACATTTTAACACTCCTCTCTTCTCCTCCACCAGCTGTGCCAACAGCAGGCTCCAGTTTGGTTTTTTCTACCTTTTTTTCTCAGTTTTGTTTTGGGCATTTTGCCAAATCAAACCTCTTTATTCAAGAAGATAATCACAGTAAATGCTGACAGCTGAGTGTCCACATTAATATCAAATAGATGAAGTGGGAAAATAAACAACATGACAAGTAAACAAAACAATAAGCAAATCAAAATAACGATGAGCATGTAAATAAGGTTCAAACATTTTGATGCTGTGTGACAATTAATTTAATTTTGCTAGGTTTCATCATGATTTACACAATTCTTAATCCAGTCTAAATGATCGATCAATTTCTTTCCATTGATTAATAGGAGCACATTTATATTTTGTTATTTTTTTGTTTTTTGTAACAACCAATCACAACTCTCAGAGGACAGCATCACACCTAGCAACGGGGTCAACCACACCTCCTCACTGAGATAAAAATGAATGCCGTCTCCTCGCTCAGAGTCGCTCTCAGCAACTACCTGAATCACTCTTAAGCTAAGATTGTTTGCCAGGAATATTAGGAGCTCTCTGAGAGGACTCTGAGAATCTTTGTGACTACGGGCCCTGGTGTGTGCTTGTGATTTATGCAGGCATATTTGAGTCCTACTATTGTAGAGTCCCAGCGAGCCAGCCCAGGCGTTACAAAGAGGGCTTTCCTGCTGCTTCTTGGCGAGCACCACCAAAACAAGTGGACGAAGATAAAAAATGGCCGCAAAACTCAGCCCAAACTCTGCTTGTAGTGATTTGTTTCTGTGCTCCGAGGAGCCACTTAACTTAATTTGACATCACTGTCATCATAAACTATATCATGCAGAGCGCGGAATAAGTCTATCACAAGCGGGAAACAAGAGGGCAGAGATTCTCAGTCCAACCCAAGTGGAAGCAGAAGAGAGTCTGCGGTGACAATAACGGTGCCAGATAACTGCTCTTTTTCACCTTGACAATATAATTGTGTGTTTACAAGAAAGGAGTGAAGGGAAACAGGAACACAAGAGTCATGATTTAATTGTTTATATCTGTCATGATCTCAGTTCCATTTAGTTTCAGTCTTTAATGAGCTCGTACAAACTCCAAACACTGAGAATAAGAGAAACCTTGGTTTTCTGAGTAACTTCTTCAAAGCTGATTTAGATTCATGCTGTATGAGCTGTCATTTCCCACCCAAAATGAAAAGAAAACACTCAATGCCCCCTGGATAGAGTAAAGAGGAAAAACTGGGATATGAGAAGAGAGATAAGACAAAAGTAAGGCCAGAAGGAAACATTAAGCTTCACTAAATTTTGCAGCTGCCCACATTGACAAGCTAAATTCCTTCTGATGAAAGGTTTTATGGTCAAATAAGACAAATATTAAGCTATTTGGCCTCAATGACAAGACGTATGTTGTGGGAGTATAGGTGATGCTTTCAATCTTAAAAGCACTATACAGCTGTTGAGTATGGTGGTGGGAGCATTATGCTGTGAACTACCTCCAAATCCTTCAACTTTATCTCAAATTAACAGCAACTTGGTTACAATTTGAACACAAATGTGTATTCCAATTAGACAACAATCCCAAACACACACCAAGAATGGTTTTGGAATGGAAAAAGAAGGCTGACATTAAGCTTTTTGAAAGCTCTGTACAGCATTTTGTAAACTATGCTATTAATATACTGATTTAAATTAGGTTTACCAATCCTGTCAACATTGTTGAAATACCTATTCAGTTATGCAAGATGCTTTTTATGACTATGAAAAACATATGGTTAAGGTATTTTCGCTGAGAGGATTTAAACTAAATATTTTGTCAGAATGTATGTAAATATGTAAGCCTTTCTGTACAGTTATGACTCTGTGTGGCTCACAAAATTCACACAGTAAATGGAAATAACATAAAAGGAAGCATACAATATTAATTAATCTGAACAGAACAAATAGATAAAAGAAGCAGACCTGAAACATGAAAATAGAATTAAGAAAAAAAAGTGAGATAAATCAAAACACACAATGTAAAGATTAACATTTGACGAGACAGGAAGATTTTGAAATCATGACAGACAATCAGCAATATCTCAATCACTTTCCAACACCTCATCAGTTGACCATTTTTGATTGAGGAAGCCTAACTGGTCACCATAAATACAGCTGATAGGAGTCAAGTGTTGACAGTTATATCACTATTAATTGCAGTTTTTATTTCCCTGCCAGAAAAACGAAGGCATGGATCAAAATTTAAAATGTGTCATTGGGTGTGTTTTTTACTCTTCCCAGATGGTGGCTTTAAATTTTGAATTAGCCATATTTTGAACCTTTTTCTGATCTGTTTGTTAAAATATAAACTGATCTAATATCTTTTACTTTTAGTGCCTTGCAAAACTGTTCATACCTCTGGTATGTTTTTATATTTAACAAACGTCAATGTATTTTATTAGGATTTTATGCAATAGATAATTCAAAGTAAAGGGAAAGTAATGGTTTTACATGAACCTTTTTTAAGTGTGCTGTGCATATATACTCAGCCCCCTTGAGAAAATAACTTGTAGAACCACATTTTGATTCAGTCACAGCTGTGTTTCAGGGTATGTATTTTCCATCCCGGCCAAAATGCTAAAGTTCCGTCAGATTAGACGGAGAGCCCATGTAAAGAAGGATTTTCAGGCTTTGATATATCTGCTTTTAAGTTTGGATTTTCACTAACACATTCTAACACATTTAGGGTAACTAGAGACCCTAAATGTGGTGGACCTAGGCCCCAGTCTCTAGTCTTTTGCTACTTCTAAAAGTTTTTCTTCTGAGATTTTCCTTTATTTATCCATCTTCGCATAAGCTCTGACTAGCTTTCTTGTCTCTTATTAAAGAAGAGCATTCCCACAGCATGATGATGGCACCACCATGTTTCACTCTGGGGGTGTTGTGTTTAGGGTGAGTTTTCCACCATGAATAGTGTTTTGCATGTGGGCCAAAAAGATTTGTTCTTACAGGGTTTGCAGTAAGGCTTATATTCTTTTCTATTTTAAAATGATGAATTGGACTGTACAGAATATTATTCTATAATCTTGCCCTCCTTTAAACGTTACACCTAACTTCTCTTGGTCTTCATGATGCTGTTTGTTCACTAATGTTCTTTAACAATCTTCTGAGGCCTTCACAGAACAGTTAGATTTATACTTGAGATCAAATTACACATTAAATAGGAGTCTTCTAAAAGCAATTGGTGGCAAACTACACTTTTTAGATTTTTATTTATAAAAAGTTTAAAAACCATGCATCGTTTTGCGCCCTTTTAAGAATTATACACTGCTTTGTGTTGGTCTATCCCCCAAATTAAAGTTTTTAGTTCTAACATGTAAAGATATAAAAAAAACATCAAGGGGTTCAATTCATTTTGCAAGGCATGTTAGAAACAATAAAATCCAACCTGTCTCGGAAATTCAGTCATTACAACAGTCTGAAAAGTCTTGTGTCATTTGAACATTAGGCTTGTTTGGCTCTTGGATAAAAGTTCCCAGAATCACAAAGAAAATCACACACCTTCTTGTACTTTGCACCCACTGCCAGAATGTTTCACTTGCTGGGGCCAAAGGGTGTTCCACCAAAAAACACACACACACTAACACACATGAGGTAGTGCAACATGTTTAGAGGTTGGAAGGAGTGACAAGGCAGGTAAAAGAAACAACAATTACTAAATCACACTAACTTGCCCTAGAGTGGCCCCTATTCTCTCATCTAACAAAGTCACTTAATAACCAGTTCAGACTTGTTTACATTGAATAACTGACTCTCACTGGCATACAGAAAGGGCTGCTGGGATTTTAGCTGTCAAAGTTGCCATTCTGCCTTGACAGTAAAATGGGGATTATGCATCCCCAGAGAGTGGCATGGAGACAGGCAAGAAAACAGTACTAATCAGCGAGGAACAATGGCAAGTTGCAAGGTTAAATACCTCACTGAACAGGTGCAGGCAATGGGCTGGATAAGGTGGTGAACAGAATCAACTTGATTATTTAATGGCAGGCTGAGAGTGGGAATAAATAAACATGAATGAAGCTGAACAGAAACACAAAGAAACTAACCAAAGGCAGAAACAATCTACTCTCCAAAATAAATAGCCAGTCTCTAATAGGGAGATTCTTATAATACCACGCTGTTTTCAAAACATAGATTTTACGATAGAATTTGGTTTATCTGGTTGATATTCCTTATGTCGCTTCACTACTAAAGTCTATAACTCTTAAATACTAATTATGCAGCTGGTAAATGTGACTCAACACTCCTTTTATGACTTTAAATAAGCAAGTGTTTAGATTCAGATGTTAACAGATACACAAATGTTCTATATTAAGCCACATTTACTACTAAATACATCTTGCATTGATAAATACCGTGCTCTTTTCTGTAAAAAAGCTGGTAATATGAACATTTCTGCAGGTGTAGAAGAAAGCAGGGTGTTATCTTGTATTCTCTTCATCCTTCTTTCTTCCCTCCATTTTTTTCTCCTTCTCTCCCCTTTTCCTTTTTGCCCCCCTTTCTCTCTTTCGTGCTTCTTTTTTTTATCCTTTTCATTTCTGTCTCCGTGTCCGTAACAACTGAAATAATCCCAAAGCAGTTTCGAATAAATGTATTTTTATAAATATCAAGCAGAGCTTTAAAGTGTTAGCTGTAATGCTCCACTTGTAAAAGTAAATCTGTGTGGCTTTTTCTTGGCACTCAGACAACAATTCTACTCTGCTGAACAGGACACAGTTAAAAAAAAATAAAATACAAAATTTTTAAATAAGCAAGAACATTATGTTTTTATAATCAGAGCTGTCGGTAAAAAACAATGTTGGCTGCAGCACTGTTTATTGCCTGACAGTTGACAACAAGTTAAAAATTAAATTTGAAAGAAATGACTCGTATTTTGGGCCATTGTCAGTAACATCATGAAGCAGCTGCAAAGGACAACGTTATGAGATGATATATAGTATTAGCAGCAACACTGTGACAGCGTGAATTAGAAATTGAAATTACATGTCTCAAAGTCAAGCTGCACTGTATTATAGCTTTCTACCACTGAAGGTTAGAAAAGCTGCAGTTTAATAACTATGACTTTTAAATTGATGTTTGGCATGTGGCAAACTTTTTCCAGCTAAATATCCATAGTAAAACTTAACTCTAGCAGTAACTTGTGATGGCAGTGTTTAGGAGATTGAAGGGTTAAACAATTTCTGCTTTTGTGGATTCCATAGTTGGGATTTTATTGTATATTTCAGTATTAAATTAAAGCTAAAATATTCCACAGCCTCCGCTGAAAAAGCAATACCATTAGTACGTATGTGAAAATAAATGCTTCAATGCTCAAATGTCTGTTTTACCTAGTTTCTCCAGTGGATATGAATAAAAGGTTAGTGGTAATCTTAAAATCTACTTTCTTTCTAGATTAGGGCTACACCAACAAAGTGTATAATCACTTGTACACTTAATGTCAGAAGTAAATAAAACTGTGACTATATGTTGACAAAAACAGATAAAAGGGTGGCGTATAATATAAAGCACAGTATAGCTACCAAACATGGAAATCTGAGTGCTCTTTTACTAACACTGAAACATGACTCTCATGCTTTGAGAGCCCGTGTGATTCTTTTAAGTCTGTATCAGCACTCCACACCCTGCTGATTTGCTCTATACATAGAGAGTGACTTGGGGGTGCTAAGCCTTCACACCATAGAAATAGATTCATCATGATAGCTGCACACAGGCGGATGAAAAACTCATAAATCTAAATCAAATATCGCAAATTCAGTCAATATTACGATTATGGCTCACAACTAAGGTTAAGTGTAAATGCTTACGAATTGCAAGACAGAATTAAATCCAGGTGAAATCCAGAACATCAGCAGAGGTTTCAGTTTTTTAGTCAAACCACATCTAATCTCAGTACCTAGCTGGGTCTAAAATACTCCAATTATAATTCTTTGCACATTGTCACTGGCATTTACAGTTACAAGTACACCACGGCCACAACATCAGTAGCTCCCATCGAGATGCTAAAATAACATATGAGTGGCAAAACTGAGGTACAGTACAAGTTATCTTACAGGATGTATATTTTGCTATCCCACAGAGGCTTACTCCCACATGAACACTTGTACTCATTTCAGCTTCGGTGTTAATTATATACTCCTCTTGTTACATCTGTCGGCACATATTAAAGCAACCAGGAATGAATAGTTGCGGTGAGGACTTGGCCGCACATCTTTATACAAAGTCATTTGTTGCTACAGCCCTAAATGATGGCAGATTGTGGGAAGATGCTGCTACAGGGTTTCAGCTTATCTGTGCTTTTTGAGGTGTTGGGCTTTAGTATTCTGCAAGAAATTGTTGGTTACTAATGCAACAAAAAACAATGTTTTACTTTCTCACTCAGGTTATTTGCAGGTGCGTTGTAGTTTTACGAATAGGTTTGATTCATTAAATGTGACTCATTCAAACATTACAGAGAGTTTTGGAGTGAAACTGGTTGTGCAATTTTAATAACTGGTGGTTGGCAGGTTCACACCCTCATTTTAAATTCTTTTTTTTTGTTGTTGTTGTAAACAAATCAGACCACAGCATATTTGGCTCAAAAACAACCCTGTACATTACCCATCCAAGCATCCATTGTCTATACCTGCTTGCAGGTTCGCAGCAGGGCATGTGCCTATCTCTAGCATTTATTGGAAGAGAGGCGGGAGTTCACTCTGAACAGGTGGCCAGTACGTCACAGGGCATCACATAAACACCCAGGACTGACAACCATTCTTAAGGGTAATTAACCAAACAGACAAGCATGAGGAGAACATGCAAACCAAATGCAGAAAGACCCCAAGCAGGGATTCAAACCCAGAACCTTCTTGCTGCAAGGCAACAGGGCAACCAACTGCGCCACCGTGCAGCCCTACACTGTAGGTCACCAAAAGAAATCCATAACCCCATTAAAACATTGTGGTTGCAGAGTTATGCTGTGGGATGATATTATTAGTTCAAATTGTTTTTTGGGTGAACAATTTTTAAGAAAAATGGTTTCACCAGAAAAACTATTTTTTTAATGACCTAGTCAGAGTCTAGAACTAAATCTGACGGAACATTTGAGGTCTCTCTGTCAGAATTAGTCAATAATACAACAAAGTTTTATTTTATTAGGTCAATCAAAATCAAATGTGCTTCATATAAGTTTCACAGTCTACGTTAAGCATGACTTATTAAAGGAGTCTAGGATAACTAGTTGTGTAGATGTGTTAGATTATTAGTTTAGTGAGTTAAAGTAATTCAGAAAACCAGCATTCACAACATGTTCCAGTTATATACAGTATATTTGGAAAAGCATATATCACTTGTATTTAAATTTACTATACTTAGGTTTATTCACAGTATTAATAAGAAAATGTATAATTTTACTTTCTGTAACCTCTAAAAAAATTTGACTTTGTGCGACATGATAACTCTACATCTTGAACTGAATGAATGAATGAATAAAACGGGAACTTGTTACCTTTAATACTTGGAACCTCCACCATGAGATCTAAGATAAATATGTGATTCCATGCAGCAGGTTTTTGAGGAAAGTATAAACTTTTGGAAATAGAAGTCTCAGAAATATGCATATTAAAAATGCTACATTTGACTTTATGATCCTGTAAATTTCACATCGATTTCCAGCCCATCAGTGACCTTTTTTTTTGGCATTACCGAGTTCCTGCTCCTACAGCCTAGGATAGTTACATTAGAAGCCATTATTAGCCTTTGCACCCTGGTCCTAATTGAAATTTGATGGATGTTGTGATCACGTCAGGGTCTTGGAACAGTGTCCAGACCCTGAACCTAAACCCAGGAGAGCCAAACATCAACTCTCTGATCCTAAGCTCTCACTTACACAGCACATACCACAGCTGTGTGGCATAGCCAAGGCAGGAGCAGGGCTTCAGAGGAACAGATATGCCAGGAGAAACACCAAACGGAGATGGAGAGAAAGAAGTGTAAACAGAGGACACAGTGAAGCAGCAGAGCCCACAACTGAGCAAAGCAGGAAAGTTTCTTTCTGCCTGTCCCTTCGCACTCTTATTCACTCAGCTTCCTCCATCTGTTTGGGACACACTAACCTGCAGAGGGCCGCTTGCTGGCATGGTTGACCTCATTGATGCCAAATCGATGTCGCGGCCCTGCTCTCCTCTTTCCGTTTTCCCCAGCCCCTGCATCATCAGGCCTGTAGCAAGCGGTCGAGAAATCGAGTAAAACACACGCTTGAGCGTTGCGCTCACAGCAGCGAAAATGCTAATGCAACGATGGCAGAGGTTGTTATAAAAGGGAAATACCCTGGACACCAGGCACAGAGCACAAATTCAGGCCAGGGAGGACAACGGAGCGAGAAACAAATGGCTTATTCAGTTCATCCCGATCTCCTCCTCTCACTGATTCACACTTTGCAATCTGTCTGTTTCTCTGTCTTTTATTCCTATACTAGATCTGTTGTAGCTTCTTAAAACCTTAAACACTCATAAGAAACAGAAAAATATTCCCCAAAGTATGTATAATATTTTAAATTAACAATGAATGCAATAAATGAAGGATTATTCGATTATAAAGCTGAACATTGCGCCAAACTGAAGTGAAAGAGGAGTGTGCAGCTGCTGACAGCAAGTGAGCAGAACTTCAAAGTCTAGTGAATAAAAACTACAAATATTTTTACAAAAGTCGAATGTCAGCATGACTCAAATAAATACAGGAACTGTAAACGGCAGTGCAAATATCCCATCATAAATAAAGTGAATCTACAAAGGACATAAAAATACATTATCTTTCACTTGTAATGACACGGTAAAGAAAAAACCCATCAACAAGTAATAAGAAGTAAGTTATGTGTCGTAGGGCAACCTACTCATTGCAATCACTCTGCAGCAGGTTTCTCATCCTTCTTCTCTCTGCTGTATTTTGAGGCTTTTGAGGTTTTGTGGCAGCTGTTCATAAGCCCATAATAGACTGACGTATGTGCAGTTTATTAGACTGAAAGTCAATAATAAGTTAATCCCTAAATTGGAGGTTAAACACAAACCTTCCCACCCACAGAAATTTCCTTTCATTTCCTAGAAGAAGCTTGCATAAGACTGCTCATTCAGCCAAACGTCTGTATTTTCTGGCTCCCAGCAGAAAACAAGAGTATTTGGTGGATAACATTTACAGATCCTCCTCTAAATGATAAATCTTAATGTAGACAGAACTGTTCTTCAGTAAACATTGTTATTTGTCTATTCCAATGTCAGGTTTGTGCCAGGTGGATAAATACTACTTGGAGAGGTTTTAGTTTACTTAAGATTGAAGATTGATGTTTGAGAGGGAGTGTATCCACAGATTTTGGACTGGTTGAATATCTCCACATTTTCTTATGTTTTCAGAGATGTTTCTAATCTTTTGATGTGATGCTAAGCAATTACTATGCAAACATTCTAAAAAGGCAATCAAAAATCAAAAATGGTATGTTTGTGCAGAAAAAAATGTCACCTACAGCAGTAGACTTCAAAAATAGCATATTTTAACATCATGTCCAGTCTGTGCTGATATATTAGGAAGATGTAGATTAAAAAAAAGTTTTAAGCCAATAAAAATAATTTTTGAGTGATTAACTGTATAAAAATAGCAGGGAGTCAAGTTAAGACCTCACCTTAGGACTGAGGTATGCACCTATGTATTTGCCAACGTTTTAACAGAAAGGTTTTCAATAAAAATGACACAACCAAGTAGTTCCTTTTAAGAGGAACTAGTTAAGGCAAAGGTGTGTCGAGGAACTAGGATGAAAATCACTGGCAATATCTCTTGTGGAGTCATGCCTATCTGGAATGAACGGCTGCAGTTACTATTTAGAGCCATTTGAAAGACATGGCAGAGGTTGTGTCATGGTTTGTAGATGCACTCTAATAACTGATGCAATCATGAATGCTGTAAAATACTGACATTTTGATCCTCTGTGTAAAACAACCAGATAAAACACCTGACTGGCTTCATATTTCACCGCAGCAAGTTGTCTCTAGGGATATGCTAGGTTCTGATTCCTTGTTTTGCATTCTTGTGGTAGGCTTCGTCCCCTGTCTTCCTTCTGAAACAAAGCTGTCCCATTATCTCATCATAGAAAAAGTGCATCTTATTATGACTATAACCTACTGCGGGTTTGATTGTTGTTTTCACCACTAAGGCACAGTTAATGTTTCTGGTTTTGGGACCTGTTTCCAGTTTCTTAAAAACATTTTTAGCATGATTCCAAAGATCTGAAATGAAGACTCCAGCAACTGTTTGCGGTTGTTCCAATAAATCAGTTCAGTGTTATTCTACTTTCTTAGGAAAACATAAAAAGATACTTTTACAAATTAAAACGGATTAGGAAAGGGTCTTCTTTAGTTAAAATGTTTATTTGAAGGTTCTTTTGGTGGAACTTTCCCTCCAGGATCTGTATCAACAGTATAGCATCATGAGAAATTTCTCATTTGTGGCAGTGAGCTATACAGATAAAGCCAACTTGACTGGGCTTGCTGTAAAGCCCTAAGACAATTTCTAATCTTACAGTCATATTTAATTCAGTTGTAGCAGGTTCTTAGCACCAAATTAACGCAGTTGTTCTCCCCTGGAGTTATTTGAATCAATTAGAAAAATGACTCATGCTGTTTGTGAAGGTGAAAGTGATCCACATTTCATCTCGCACAGAACTGTGGTGAAGAGATCAGCATCAGAGTGAAATGCCATTGCCCTAATCATCATGTGAAGTTGTATTTTTTTCCAAAACATCTGCAAGCATGGCACAGAAAATGTAGAGTTTTATTAGTAGATGTATTTTGTATTTTGGTTTAGAAGAAAGCATTACTGACCTTCTTTTTAAGCCACATTGTCACCTAATAACCTTAAAGTATTTGAGACATTGTTAATACAAGCTGGCAGGACAATTAAAGTAAGCTTTCTTGAATGCCAGTTGCTGTCAAAACCTTGTGAGCATTTTGTGTTAAAAATGTATTGAAACTCAATACTTCAACAGGGCCTGTGCTCTCAACTGTGACTCAATATGAGAATTTAATTGTCTCCCATAATAGTGGAGACAAAGTGAACAATTGCAGGTTAGAAGAGTGAACTGTTGGAGAGACATTCAGGTCTGTCAATCTGACCAGCTAAAGTATGTTTAAAGCAGCTGTTTTCTTGAAATTAAAGATGGTATTAAACAAGGTTAGCCATTAAGTAACACTATCCTGTTAATCGAGGCGCCTCATTAATGCAACGTAATAGCTTACCTTTATCCTAAGCTGGATCAGGTGATCCTGTGTGGACGTTTAAAGAGATTTATTAACATGTGAGATAAAGATGTGTAAAAAAGACTTTAGTCTTACTTGAATGACATGCTCTCTTGTCTTTCCTATTTTGAAGGTTTGCTTTTAGAAATGGGCACTGTCACGTCATAGTTACACCCAACAGAAACATTATTCATTAAAATTTCCTTGCAACTGTTGTCAACGTACCTTAGTTGCATTTATTTTACAGGAATTGTTAGCATTGGCACTGCTTATTTTGTAAATGTATCCATTTTGAAAATTTGCCCATGTGCTGAGAAGCTCATTAACCATGCATAACTTGTGTAATAGAAGCATCCTACTTTAAAACAGTAGTGTTTAATAGCATGCCTTGAAGTTATACCTCCAGAGATACCCAATCAGAGTCAACACCATCTACACACCAACTTATACTTCACAGAATTATTGCAGGAAAATAGAACTGATTTTGTTGAAAGTGTTATTTTAAAAAAAAGTCATACTCCTCCAACTCACAAAAATGCTGTAATTGTTTTCCCATTTCCAGAAGTCTTTTGTGACTTCTTTGGCTAAAAGACATTGTAATTTGGTGATCTATAAAAAGACAAAACTAAAGTAGGGGAGTCATGAGCAATTCTCACTCCTGCAGGTTTTAAGCACAAACACTATCCTAACTTACTTCCCATCCATCCATCCATCCATCCATCCTCAAGCAGAAGATGCACACTTAATCCACAAAGACCCAGGATGAGATCTAGCAGCTGCTCTATCATGCAGAAAGAGCAGGAAATAGTGTAACAAGAACAGGGAACCACATTAGAACTGCATATCTCAATATGACTTCAGCTTAAACCTTAAACCCTATTTTGTGAGCAATCTCTCACCTTGTTACTTTTCCTGGGAGCATTTTCACTGTAAAGTAGTACATTAGAATAGCAACAAGTTCAAACAAGAAATTAGAAATTTCAACTGTTAGCTTTTTTAAAATCTATGACCAATGTTGGTTAATTTTATTTTTAAAAAGAAGGGACATATTTGACTGTTGTAAATCAAACATGTTTCTGTTATGTGTGGTTGTTAAATAAAGTTTTTCAGGATTTCAGGATGCTAAACCTAGCCTGCAATCCTAGCAGCAGGGTTTCTCAGGACACAAACAGCTTGAAAACTGGTTTTAAAACTGTTTCAGATGGTTTGAATGATACCCTAAAATCAGCTGAGGTAACATCTGTTTCCAGACTCTGTCTTTTGTCAGCCTGCTTAGTTGTCTTTGTGTCATTTGTTCAGTTGCTCTTTCTGTTTTCATACAAAGGGAAGGCTTCAGCAGCTGAGTGCCAGGCAGCGCTGACCTCTCACTTTCTACCTCTTTGTCATGCTCTCATGCACGTACAAATTCACTCTTTGCTAGACACTGTCAGTCTCTCTTGCTATAAAAAGGCCTTTATGCACCAAGAACCCCAACGGCACTGAAAGAAACCTACATTTCCTCTTTATTCCAGTTGCATTCTAATATTTTAGAATCTATTTATTCCAAAATTCAAGGAGCAACTAAGTTTTTTTGCCTTTAAATTTACTAAAATTTGACTGGTGACCTAACAACTAGGTTAATTTAAGTGCACACACAGGCTCTACCAGGAAGCCACTTCAAAGTTAACAAAGCGAAGTTGTACATCTGCACTCCTGATGACAGCTGATAACAGCAACCGTGCACCATCAGATCAAAACAAGCATCCACAGTCGTACCTATGCTCATGCACAGATATACTTGTATGTACATCCAGCAGGCGACCTGGGGATGAGGGCGTAACAGATCAAAGCGATAGTCCATGTTACTGACAGAGCAACAGGTGCTCATCTGCCATTATCTTTCCCCTGGGAGGAAAGCTTGTGGCTGTTTCTACTTTAGTGTTCCCAAAAGCCTCTCTGGCAACTAAAAAATACAGTATTAAAGCTGTGTTCACTCAAATGTGTTCCAATTCCATCATTTAAACAGTCATATAATACATAGAAGTGCAATGCAGCCACTGTCGATGCTGATTTAATCAGCAGGACTCCTGCCCACGCTCCTGCCAATACCTGCTTTAAAGACAACGTAAGTTAACCCTACTTTGAATTTCAGCACAACCTTCCCCCTGACCTGTCTGCTCTGTTCGATGATGCTGTTTCTTCACTAATGTTCTTTAATACACACTGGAGCCTACAGAACACCAGCATTTATACTGCATTTGAATTACACACAGCTAGACTCTGTTTAATAAATAAATGTCTTCAGAGGTCAGTTGGTTACCCTTGATGTTTCTATTCGTGTTTCTCTATCGCATAACATACCTATAAAATACATTGAAGTTTGTGATTGTAATGAAAGAAAATGTGAAAAAGCTTAAAGGGGTAAATATAAATGCAAGTCACCGTAAACCCGACACAAGAAAAATTTAAAGGACAAAATCAACAACAAAAAAAGTCCTACTTATTATTTTGTATAATGACTCTCTGCAATTGCAAGTCTGCAATTTTTATATGAGAGACGGAAATCGTTTCTATAATTCATGTGTGTTTAATTTTCTCAAACTTGGTCCTCTCTTTAAAAAACGGATAAGGTCACAGTGCCTAAATCTTTCTTTTATAGTAATCACATCTTTCATTTGACAAAATGTACTAAGAATAATATTAGCACACAACCTCATGTTGAAATATTTAGCGGCAATCAAAACTGACATTAAAAAGGTGAAATACCTTACTTTCTTTCCACAGTCTCCATAAAGTTAACTTATACTATGTAATTGTGGGAATTTAGATAAAACAGAGAAAACCTTATTTAGCAACTGCAACTGTAAGCGAGCTTACATTAGCAGTTTGGTTTACAGTTTGGAGCTGTGCAATTTATTTTATCCACGTTTTATCATTGGTACCATATCAAGTTCTGTTCAAGCCAGTTTTACACTGGTTCACCATAAAGTGATTTCACCTCCATTATTTTTGTCCTCAAAATTGAATGACCTCCTTTCAAAGGAAAGCGTCAAAAACTACAAGTGTTCTGACACACTCAATAAACCAGGACAGCCATTCTTCTCAAAATGGCTCAGCACCATAACACTTTCTGTGTCCCTGCCCTGAATCCATTGTACTGTCTCTAATAAAGACCAGCTGCTCCAGTTTATAAAGAGAAGACGTTGCTAAAGGTGCTCTGGCTTCACTTTAAAAGATTCAACCCCAGCAGGATGTTAGACCAGGTTATCAACCATGTGATTAATGCCTGAGACAACGTGAGTCACAGGTTTGCAGACATGAACTCACAATGTTAACCAAGCACTTTGATGCTCCTATGGAGCTAATGTGGACATTATATGATTCTTATCTCCCCTTCAAACAATTGCAAACCAATAAACACAGATTTCTTTAGCCGTTTTTAGTCCTGGATTGAAAGATCTGCGGCAATATTGCACATTTCTTTTAGAGTCAGTGTGAGAGGCTGATGTAAGACAAGACCATGAAGAGCCATTACTTGTTCAGGTGCAAGTGCGCTACTCAGTTCACAAAGAAATCATTCAGAAAGCCATTCAGATATTCTAATAGAGATCCAGCAACCATTTTACTGTTTTCAGACGACGGAGCTCGCAGTTGTGTTTCTCTGGGTATCTCCACATATAGGGGTGTAAGGAAATGAGGGTCATAAAAATCTACAAAACAGAATTCCAATGACATAAGAGTCCTGTGTATGGTAAGTCAGAAGTTAAAAGCATTATTAACAGGAAAATTTAGGAAAAATGGCAAAAACAGTAGGAAGACGATGTAAAAGGAAAATGGTTCGAGGTTGGAGAAGTTAGAAGAGGTGCTGTAAGAAACAGAAAACAGTAAGTATGACTACTGCTGGGACACTCGGGACTTAGTGCAACACTACACATGGTGATGAAACATAAAACAGTAAGGTGTGAATTCTGTAGTTTAGGCCTTTCCTGTTTTGTTGTTTGCCCACCGCCACGAGAGCTGCAGACTGTGGGCCACGCCCATGGTGGAAGCTCTGCTGCAGAGGAAAGCACTCAAGCAGAACCACATAAACACACAATCAATCCAGGATCATGACAGTATAAACACTTTTCCAATGGTGCAGTGTAATTCTGTTGGGGATTTTTGTACCTTGAAGACTTTTTAAGTACTTTACTCTTAACATGTTTAAAATACATGTTTGTTTCACCACCGGCTTCTCTCAAGCCACAGTTGTTGTCCTTGAGCAACCACCACCACCCATGGTTGGGTTCCAGCCAAAAAACCCAATTTCATCCATTTTAAATTGTTTTTGTATCACTTAAAAATAAATAAATATATTTAAATGAGCTTAAAATCAGCTTAGGAAGATTGCAAAAACTTATTTATAAATAAAAGGTCAAACTAAGAAATGATTGGTTTTACCTTTAGTGTATTTGTGATCACTCACCGTATTTAATCTCTTCTGCTTTCCTCTGCCCTGCCAGGCATGCCTACCCTTTCAATTATTTTAGCAAAACAAAAATGCAATGACATATTTAAGCTTCTCAGTCTGCAGGGAGAAGGACTTCATTCATGTTAATTGCCTTCTAATTAAGACAGTTCTGACTGTGAGTGAGAACATATGTAAGGAAACATTGAGCTTTCTCACCAGCCTGTATGGAGATACACTTAATTATAGAAAGGAAGAGAGGGATGTGGAGAGGGCAGTTTTGTGGTAATATCAGGTGCAATCCACAGAAACTGGACTCTTAATGGAGACAGACTGGACTCTTTAGTGTCACTGTCTGGTAGGAGATTGTACTGCACAGTCACTGTGATAATATCCACTAAATAAGCTGCTCAAATTCAAGACATTGCATACACTCTACAAATTCACATTCTGTGACAGAGTACAGAAGATGTAAACCTGCAGTCAGGAATCTAACTTGCCTGGAGCGTTCCTACTTAAGCAATAACAAAACATATGAAAGCACATTGAAAGAATGCAAACACAACAGATAGAGAACGAGGGCTGAAGCCGATTGCAGAGTAACTGAGGAGGGAAGTGACAGGTTCACTGTTGCAACAAAAGATCTTTTAACAGACACCCACGTTCTTCAGCCTGTAGAAAGACAGAGTTTGCAGTCTGGAAGTCCTGGTTTTGAGTGCAATTGTTATATACAAACCTAAAGGAAATGTATTAATCATGCTTTTAACTTTCTTGTGCTAAAGTGGCGTTAATAGCTGTTTAGGTTGAACTAAGATAGGATCTTTATTTCGTTTAAACATGTGAGCAGAGCTGAGGATGAAAGCAAGGAAGTGTCTTTAGTGTTGGTTTCTAAACATGTGTGGTGAAGTACTTGCAGCAGGCGATACAATCTTAAATTACTCCTTCTGTTTTCAAAGAATAGAAACAAGATTTTTCCCAGTACCCGTAACTAACCTCTGATTGGTCACAGCTGTCATAACACTGAATTGTAGCTTTAGGAGTAACCCAAAAACCAGACAAAAGCTGATGGTTGAATATTAAAACGAATATGCACAATATGATCCTGGTCAGAAGTTTACATCTTCTCATCTTAGAGATGATTGTAATATTATTTTGGATTTCATATTAACTACAGATTGTTCAACTTCATCTCAAATCTACAGCTACAGAGTTTAAACATGGACACAATTGGGTGTGAAAACATTTAGATGATCCCGAACACACTTACAAAACTGACTTAAGTATAGATAATAGGAGTTAAAAACCTTATACAATAGTCCTAACCTTATTGGTTGCTAGAAAAAGTGTTAAGTGTCTCTAAACCCTGCCAATCAGCACTGAAATAACATAAGTGGGAGAGTATTTATTTTGAAGATTCATTAAAGTGGTGTAATTCAATTCAGTTTTATTTATTTAGCGCCAATTCACAAGCCCATTCAATTAAATCAAATCATTCAGATTTCAAGTTGGGTACATACCGTACATTCCAATTAATCGTATCAAACAGTGCAGTCGGATTCAGTTTATTATTCAGCAGATTGCATTGAGTCAGTGACTTGCAGCATTCACTCCTCCTGGACGAGAATGTAGCAACAGTGGACAGTCGCTTGCATTGACTTTGCAGCAGTCCCTCATACTGAGCATGCATGTAGCGACAGTAGAGAGGAAAACTCCCTTTTAACAGGAAGAAACCTCCAGCAGAACCAGAACCAGGCTGTGAGCGCCCAGCTGCCATGACCGACTGGGGGCTTGAGAGAACAGAGCAGAGACACAAAAGGACACAGAACCACTGATCCAGGAGCACTTTCTATGGGAAAGAAAAGTGAAACATTAATGGTTATTGCTTCTTTAGAGGCTTCATCTATGAGAGAAAGACGGCTAAAGCAGATAAACTCTGAGCCAGTTTTCAAGTCTAGAGTATGAAAGAGGGCACATACAGTTAGTCACAGTAGAGGTTCAGCCAGTATCGATGTCTAGGAGAGACAGGGTTAAACACAGAAAGACAGGGCCAAGTGTATCATCTGTATAAGGTGAGCATAAAGTTGTCAGATAAGGCAGCTTGGCTGATGTGCCCCTCCAGGAAGGTGCCACAGCTAAACACAGAGCCAGGTCAGATGTAGCTTCTAGAGAGAGAAAAAACAGAGAGAGAACATAAGAGTTAAAAGCTGAAATAACAGCAAATAATGCAAAACTGGAGAGTAGTATGTGAATGTAGCAGAGAGGGTGAAAGTGGTCATTATGTCCTCCAGCAGTCTAAGCCTATAGCAGCATAACTACAGAGACAGCTCAGGATAACCTAAGCCACTATAACTATAAGCTTTATCAAAAAGGAAAGTTTTAAGCCTAGCCTTAAAAGTAGATAGAGTATCTGCCTTATGTGTATTGTGTAATCATTAAGTAAAAGCCCTAAATTAATATAGTATGTATATATTATATATATACAGTCATGAGTGTATGAAAACCTATGACTTCAGAACTGTAATTCATGCAAAATAAGCAAAACGATGGTAGCCAAGGATAAACCTGTTTTTCACAAAATCCATTAAATGCCTAAAAATGTGGGATTTGATTGTTTTAATATTTAGTCTCTTGGGTAATATCCACACCATCAACAGCAGCAATTTAAGCACAATGCACCACATAATAATAATTCAGACTCTGCACTGAAATGGCTCTTGTTGTAAGTTTGAAAGTAAAAGCAAGGAAGAAGTCAAAAGAGAAAGAGATGACAGTGCAGGACACAGAGAAATGTTCCTTAGTGTGTATTTTAGCAGAAGGCACTCTTGCATGTATGCACACATGTGTGCAGATGCTAAATTTGCCAACCTGATCTGAGTTTTAACAAGTTCGGCAACCTGCTGTAGCTCGTCAGGTTGTCAGGTTGCATTAATTCTTACAGACATTCATAAATGATGAACACACATGCCTACTTGTTCACTTGTGCGAATGTTTAACATAAACTGTTCAAGGATTATATCATGACCTTTAGCAAAATGGTAAATCTACTAAAGTAAAGGACACAATTAACCGTAAACTTGTCATTTTCTGCATTAAAACTCATCTGAGGGTGATTGACAGCAGCCAAGGGGAGGAGAAAATATTGCCTGATTGCATGCTTGCAAAGAGATGCAGAAGAGCACACATAAATACAAACATGCACATACATGTACTGGTTTATCAGCGGCCTTTCTTTGCATATTTCCCCTTGATATATTCTGAGCCAGGCCTCATTCTCAAACTTCCTCTTTTGCACGTTTGTGTCTTTGTGTGGCTTTTGAGCTGTTTGTGAGTTGCAAAACCACATAAAATGTGTGGGTACATTTCCTGAATGTGCATGTAGTCAAATTACAGCATAGAAAACCCTGTTAATCTCAGGCAAAGGTGTGCAAGATGTTGTGCAGTGTTGTAGAGTGTTGCACAGTACCCTCACCAATGCAAATGAGCCCGATATGTCTTTACCAGACAAAGCAAATGGAAATATATTTCAAATAAAATTAGAAATGTTCTAAACAACTCCTTAATGTTGATTTTTTCCAGTTCTAAAAGAAAATAAAGCAGGGTTCTTGCTCAAAGCTGCAATTTAAGAGTATAGTCATATCCTCTTTTTGTGCTGAAGTGAAAAGATAATCCTGTAATTAGCGGAAGCTTTACTGCTAAGGAAAGGCAAGCACAGGTTTGGCATGACTTCAGTCATCACTGAAAAGTCGGTTACTAGTGTGTTGCAAAAGTTTTCATACTTCTTGAGTGCCACATTACAACTACAACTTCAATGTGTTTTATTAGGGGTTAGGTGATAAACTAACCCAAAGTAATGCAAAAGATTATAACGATACATGGTTACCAATAACCTTAGCAAATATAAACCTCAACTGTGTTTTGCATTTGTGTTCAGTCCCTTTTACTGTGATGACCCTAAATACAATCTAGTGCAACCAGCTGCCTCAGAAGTCACCCTAATAAGAAAAAAGTCCATATGTGTTTACTTTAGTCTCAGTATAAATTAATCTGTTCTGTGATGGCCTCAGAGGTTTGTTAGAGAACATTAGTGAACAAACAGCTGCATGAAGACCAAGGAGTACAGCAGACAAGTTTGGGACAAAGTTGTAAAACGGCAGGATTTAAGTATAACACAATCTCTCAAGCTTTGTACATTTCACAGAGCACTGCTCAACCCATTATGTGAAAAGGAAATGTGTATAAAACACTTAAAAACCTGCCAATACATGGCTGTGCACCTTAACTAACAAGCAGGGAAAGAAAATCAATAATCAGAGAAGAAGCCAAGAAGCAATATTAACTCTGGAGGAGCTACAGAGATTCATAGCTCCGATGGGAGAACATATTGAGGTACGATCTACAAATCTAACTTTTATGGAAGAGCGGCAAGAAGAAACCATTGTTGAAAGACAGCCATAATAAGTCCAGCTAACAGTTGGTCACAAGCCATGTAGGCGACACAGCAAACGTGTGGAAGAATGTGCTCTGGCCTTCATGCAAAATGTTTTGTAAAGTGGAAAAGTAACAGTGACCCTAAACAGAGGTACAGGGGACAGTTTTAAATTAAAGCATTATCACGTGTTAGGAGTTCAATACAAATGCATGCCACACTTTTCAGATTTTTATTTGTAAAATATATTTTGTCATCTGTGTCCACTTCACAATCATGTCCTACTTTGTGTCAAACTGCCACATAAAATCCAAATAAAATACATTCAAGTCTGTTGTTGGATCATGATCAGGTGTTAAGCTGTTGAAGTGGTGTGAGTACTTTTCTAAAACACTGTACAGTAAATAGATTATATTCAGTGACACTGCCTCAAAAAATCTTATTGCCAACCCATCTAAAATTCTCCCAAAAACGAGAAACCAACCTGTTTGAGGTGAACTGATTGAAGCTTTAACGGCAGTGTGTTTGAAAGAAGGAGAGTCAGTTTATTACAGAACACCTTCGAAATCGGTGAGTAAAAGATTATCCTTCAGATAGAAAGACCAGAATTTCCCATGACTTACAGCTGTGAGTGCTGTCAGCTTAATAAGACTTGCATAAACATATCCATATTGTAACTTGTAAGCCATCAAAGAATTATACAACTCTTTAACGGAAGTATTTGTAACTTAAGTATTGCATTGCCAATTTTACTATTTAGCACTTGGAAAAGTTTTCTGGTTGCGTAAAATGAAACAGAAGGAATGGGTTGCTTACCACTAAGTCAGCAAAACCATATTTCAGAACTGCAGAGTGATTCACTCAGATCTGTTCTGCTCTGTTTGGCAGAAGGAAGCTTTCGCATTCAAGAATTATTGCGAAAGCATAGAGCATCTCAGTTTTTCATAGAAAGTTTAGAAAAGTCTATTTGGTGGTCGACTCTAAAATAAACCTCTAGGAATCCAACATTTCCATTTTTTCTGGGGTTAGCTATTTTGCTATTTTTATTTGTGAGTTTGTGTTTGGTAATCCCCTGGAAAATTAACAGTATACTGAGTATAAATATTTTTGATGAGAGTTACTCCCTTAAACTTCATGCTGCTGACCTTGATGTTGCTTTTCATTCAGTCCTCCATACTGGAGATCAATATAAACATGCGTCTAATGATATTACCACATATGCAGTCGTTAGTCGTTTGGTATTGTTTTGATACAAGCTAGCATTAGCCAGCTGCTCCAACTAGCTGCTCCAGGAATGTTGCAAATTAGCAGCTGGCAATTGGCCTAGAACCCAGCTAAATGTTACTGGAAGTTAGAAAATTAGCAGTTAGTATCAAAGCACAGCTAACTGCGACAGGAAATAAGAAACCAATCAATTTGAAATTCATACAAGCTACAACTTCCAGTTGCTGTTTATATATCATCTGTTTATTGTCTTTTGCCATGGCAAATATTTACGTTGCTGTTATATTTTTAAAAGACACCCACCATACCTGACTTTCCTAATGCATTCCCCCTCATGCCTAAAGAACCACTGGATGCTCTACTACAAAATGAACCTGCTATTTCCTATGCATTATAAATATGATGAAACAAAATTACGAAGGATTTTGATGATGTATCTACTTGTCCAAGAAATGATTTATTGTCCAACATTATGCATTCACCCTCCATGGTAGCAAGCTACTGTTCTGGCTCATGGGTCATGTTGATCCCAACCACTTTTCAATTCAGATCAATTCAGTTTTATTTATATAGCGCCAATTCACAACACATGTCTCAAGGGACTTTACAAAGTCAATTAAATGAAATCATACAGATTTTGAAGTCGGATACATACATTCCATTTAACCCTATCAAACAGTGCTGTCGGATTCAGTTTATTATTCAAATTGGTTAAAACATTTTCTATCTGAGGAAACCAAGCAGTCAGTGACTTCCAGCATTAACGCCTCCTGGATGAGCATGTAGCAACAGTGGACCGTCACTTGCATTGACTTTGCAGCAATCCCTCATACTGAGCATGCATGTAGTGACAGTGGAGAGGAAAACTCCTTTCTAACAAGAAGAAACCTCCAGCAGAACCAGAACCAGGCCCAGTGTGAGCAGCCGTCTGCCACGACCTTCTGTTCTGTGTTTATTATGTTAATTAATCTCACTCCCTCTGTCTGCCTGCAGTTTGTTCCACACCTGTTCCTAGTTTCCCTTGGTTACCTGGTCTTGTTGTTGATTGGTTTTCCCTGCATTTCCTGTTTGTATTTAAGTTCCTTTGTTGCCTTAATTCCCTGCTGGTTCCTATCGTTATGGCTGGCCTGGTTACTCTGTGTCCTGGTCTGGTTCTGGATCCCTATGTTCTTGGTTTCTCTGCCTGGTCATCGGGCTCCTGGCATCTCCTCGCACGTTGGTCCTACCGTCTGTTCCTTTGGCGTCGGCTCCAGGACGAACTTCTTCGTGAATACATCAGGCTCCATCATCGACCTCCAGATCATCTGCTTTCTTGTCGCCGGCATCCAGATCAGCAGATCCGTCATCACCGGCCTCCCAGACTTTGTCTTTGCCTACGTCGCCGGCCTTCTAGACTTCGTCAGGGTCCCCACAGACCTCCTTGGTCTCCCAACTGATCTGTGTGTCGGCTCGGGCCTCCCTCCTCGTCGTCCTTCTGAACTCTGGGGCTAGCCGGGAAGTCTTTCCGGTCGTCGTCCAGGACTGCAGGGGTGAACCTTTGAGTCATCCGCCTGGACTCCGTTTTCTTTCTATTCTGTTTCATCACATAAAAAATGGTCAACCCGAACTGTTTTCAACAAATTTTATGCTTATTATTTATGTCCTATTTTATTGTCATGTATATGGAACCTTAGACAGTGCTGACACCAAAAAAGTGCCACGGAGACTGTCCTGAGAATCTTGAATACATAAAATAAATTGTCATTGCGGATGTTAAAACCCCTTTGAACAAGTGCTCCAAGGTTATGTCTTTGCCTACTGTGGAGGTACGATATGCCCCCTGGCCCTCTAGTATCAGCACTATATAACATAAGCAGCGTAGATCTGTGCTGTCAAGGGAAAACATAAGTTGGCCATTCAGCTTAATAGATAGGGACAAAGATTGCAGTTAACATGTTTATAGACACAATACGTTCAAGGACAGTTGTTTTTACTGCAATTTCCAATGCATTGCAGGGTGTTCATATCCATTTTCATTTGTCTTTTTGAAAGTAAACCTCTATTGTTTTAGATGTGATCAGTGTCAAATTTTAGAGGTGCAATTTTCATTCTTGCAGTATTGCAGATTGTAGAAAAGTAAGTAAAGACATGTCAAGCGTATTTTTATAGCTCCATTCATACAAAATGTAATCTTAAGTGCATTACAGGAAAACATGGGAGTGGAGGTTAGGGCATTTACAAGAAAATCAAGAGATATGTTTCATAAGCATTTCATTAAAAGCTAAAAAGATAAAGCATGATTGAACTCTTAAAGTAAATTCTGACCTTTATCAATAAGCTGCAGTAAACAGTAATGTTTTCTGTCCTAATGTAAATGAACCAACAGTTTCTGCACACCTCAGGTTTTCAGGGAGTTCTATACCATAGAAATGCTGCCTACCCTTGTTTAATTCTGGTTTGGGGAATTAAGTGTTATTGAGGGATCTAGAAGAGCTATTGTTGCTGCAGTTTTCAGGGCCTATCTAAAGTGAGCTGAGTAAAGAGATGCAGAAAAGTCTTGCCGTTCTCTGGGGGTCAGAATTTCAAGATGTAGAACTTTAAAATCATAGTTTTTATTTTATCTGTATTTTGTTACGTTAACCACAAATAACAAGGCTATGACAGAATACCACACAGTAAGAACGTTACACAGAGTTTTAGTTAAAGTATACACTCGTGGATTATGTGGTTATAGTACATGTTGTATATGGACCTACATTCCATGGGTTCATTCTATATAATTCCCAGTTTGTTTGAGTCCGAGCATGCGTTCCTGCTGTTGTGCAATCCCACACAGTATAGCCTTCACGCCTTAAGGAAGGTGCAGGATGTACAGCATGTACGTACCCAGAGAATGAAAAGGAACACCAAGCCAACATCTAACACAAAATGTGCACGTCCCTCTCGTTTTTCAGGTCCGGAAGCCGGAGCGGACTGAATGATTTGCTCTTCAGTTAAACAATCGGACTCATTCCTGAACTGCTAATATTCCAGCAGTTCAGAAATGAGTCCAGTTGTTTTTACGTGAGGACCCGGAACAACAAGGTCAGGACCAAGTTCGGGTCCCTGCTTACTCAGCCTGTGCTGGACTGGACTGTAAGATAAGACACTTTATCATTTGCTGCAAAACTGAGCAAATCATTCTTCTGCATACAATAAACATCTGTTGAAACTACGCAATATTGGAGAATGACATGCAAAATCGGGTCATATTTTAAAACCAACAGGTCAGTGCAGATTTTTTCTTGTGGTTTTGGGAAAACATCATGCATCAGTGTAGGAAGGAATGAACGCATTCAAAGTGGCTTTCTTAGAATAAAACTTTTCTGTCAAACAAATGAAAAAAAAACTTATATCCGTAATAAAAAATGATAATCTAAAGATCTGAGGCCACTAATTTCCTTTAAAACAATTTGAACACAATTTTTTTATTAGAGGATTACTCTGATTAGAAGTAATAAATTGTGAGGATTCCTTCTATCAAACGCATTTTGTGTTTCCTTTGAAAGGTTCATACTTTTTGATTACTGTAAAGAACAATCCGAAAATAAATCAAGATACAAACAATAGAGTGTCTTATAATCTAATAAAATAAAAATTGGAGTCTGATACGTAAAACGGCATATTTAGGTCGCTGTTGAAAAGTACGACGTCATTCATTTCGTTCTGACAACACTACTTCCGCTTTGGACATTCAAAATCGAATTCCTAACATTAGTTGAGTTCATCCGCTTTGTTGATATCGTACCCACAATTTTTTATAACGTTCTAATTTCTGCTGTTAGTTTCTGCTGTTTACAAACGCAGTTTTATTCTTGTAGTAATATTTTTTTTTTTTTTACTGTTATAATTTATGATTAGTATTTTAAGATTTTTACATGTATGATGCATTTATATGTTTAATATAAAGACAAATCTTGTTGTACTTCAATATTTTTAAAGGAACCACTTCTTAAATGCTGTCTTTTCTGAAACAATCGTATGTCTTCCCATGATAAATAAAAATGTCTTTTTTTTTCAGGAGGTTCTAATTTTAAATTGTGCTGTTTTATTTTGAAAGGGAGACGCGTTTCCGCTACCCTCCGGCTGCACAGTCTGAACTTGATCCGTCTCCGCTGTGTGAAAGCTCAACCATTGCCTTGACGAGTCATCGCTGAATAGGACCCCAGAGCAGACTGAGCCGCTGAGTAACAGCTTTAAAACGGGGAATATCAGTTCATCACAGCGGATTTATCGCACCCCACATGCCTCAAGGAGCAAAACGGTTGCAGAAGCGGACCGGATCTCCATGCAGATTGTGGTTTTGCATCTTTGAGTGAAGCTGTTTTTTTTTTTTTTTTTTTTTGGTCCGGACCCGAACGCAGACAACCCCAAAAGAGACAGACAGTAAAGTAGTATCAGAGCCGCCACTACATTGGTGAGCGAACTTGGCATCTCTGCGCGGTGGGAGGTGTCTGTCTGTAGGCTTCGGCTTGCTGCGCGCACCGCTGGCAGGGAGCTCTTTTAAAACGGGGTTCATGTTTCTGTAATTTTTCCCATCTTCGTGCGCTTTTAATTCTGCAACCAACTGTGGCTTTAATGTGACGCACCATGCTGACATTTGTGCTGAGTTTCGAAGAGAATTCCCACTGCAGAGGAGTTCAGTAAAGGCTTGGTTATTCACGTTTTTACCTTCAGACTTGAGCGGCGCCTGCACAGCCAACACCAATGTGATAGGTAATGGTTCATTTAGTTTTATTAAAGCCGGAACTAGTCACTGTTCACGTCTTGTTTTATTTAGTCTGTGGGGTACAGTTGGCAGGATAGCCTGGTTTGTGAGTTCCTCAACAGGCAGCAGTGAACCCTGCATTGCTGTTCTAAGCTCTGCATCACTTCGAGCACAATTATCAACTGGATCCAAGTCAGCTGGACTCTTTAGTACTAATGCATGCAAAAACACGTATGCAGTTTCCCAGTTTAGTTCGTTTGCCATGAGGTGCATGTTTCGTTCATGAGGGGTTTAATAATGGCTCTCTCTGTAAATGTTCGTTCCACTGTTGACTTGGGCTCCTTGCATCTTGATTCTGCCAACAAATCTCTTTTCAGTTAGCAGGGGGCCAGCTTTCACCACTCAGGTTTACCTGGACTTTTATTATACTCCACTGATATACGGTTCTGTGATGCATTTCACTGCTTATGAGCATCTAGTATGTCAGCGTGGCTGATGTAAAGGTATTAAAAGGACATAGTTTTGATAAATGCACTGATCCAGCATCTCCTGGCCACATACTGATTTTCGTTTTTCTTTGAGGTCTGGCTTGCCACTTATGATTTTGGGTTGCATTGTTTGTTTTTGTGCCTGAGGACTATAACACACGAAAAGGAAAATAATGTTTTGCTGTTTCTTTGATAGAGGTAGTAGATTTGAATCCTACAGTAAATGATTAAATAACTAAATTTTTAATCTGTTTATTGATGGAAAATGATGGGAGTTCTTAGTTTTGCTGCATTGAATAAATCAACCAGAGAGAGTGGTAAGATTAGCCTATAAACACATCAACCAGCAGCATTGACTCTGTTTCTGAGTTTATTACTGACAGATAATGCTTGGGGGCATATGGTTTAATACATAAATGAATCTGATCTTGTAAGTCTGACATTTTCCTTTTGATTCAAAACACCTGCCTCACAGAGTTTGGAATAATTTCCCCTTGATCAGCTTGGTGACTGGCAGGTCAAATACTAAAAAAATTAAGCCTTTGCTTAAGCCTTTAAGTTATTATTTACTAAAAACAGTTGTAATGATATAGTCGGACACTTTTACTGACAACTCGGGCATTTCTTTCTGCCATCTAACTAAAAGGGCTTTAAACCATAGTCTGAAAGAAAGTTTTACTGGTTTTTAAATGGAAACTTTAAAACCTTGATATACATTGATACATGTAACAAAAGCCCATATCTTCTCCTTAGTTCCTGTGAAATATCTGCAAATTAAAACAACCAAGTCTTTGTTGCCGCATGTCCTTGTGGTAATATGATGTCATATGTTTTAGTTTGTGAATACTTAATGATTCAGGTCTAACATTGTCCCAAATCAGACAGCGAGGGGGATCCCAGAAGCTGCTCTGCTGTTCGGCCACGATGCACAGACGAATCAGGCACCAGGAGAGCAGCTGTCCACTCAGAGAGTGCTACGCTGCTGCGGTTGTGTTTTGTGATTTAGACGAAACTCGCCCAGTAATGTGCTTCGGTCAGAACAGCGCTCTCATTCAGGCCGTGTCATCTCCTTCTGAGGGATCACCTCACCTCCTCATTGTTGGAGCCATTTACAGGGGCAGACAGTGCAGCACCTGGGACTTGAGACATCTGGTTGAATAAATTACCTCTCTTAACCTCAAGGGCGGCCTGTGCAATCTGCTGTATTATGCCACGCTAATTTTAAAACCTGTTCATTACACGTGTAACTGAACAGCACACATGGCTGCACAAACAAGCTGATTGGACCTGCTGGCCTCAAGCACACACCTACTGGGGACCTTTAAGCTGAAAGATATAATGTAGCCTTGATGGTCTAATGAATGAAAAATTACCTTGGATGTTTTAGATTTAGTTCTGCAAGATAGGAAATACTTGTGGCTTTTTTGCATTCTTTACAACATAAAATATCACCACACCAGCTGGAACGGTAATATAAGAGTGGTTTGTCAAGTTGTTAATTTACTGACTCACATTTTATTCAGCGCTGATGTAAACTCTGATTTATAGAAGACTGGGTTTGACTGGGAAAAAAAACCCTCAGATGAGTGATAGAAAATATGTTCACAGCTCCATCATCACAAAAGGAAAACAGCTGCTGTACCTCTGTGCCAGTGATGATTAGAGCAGAAGTTATCTGAAAGCTGTTTTGTAAGGCTACCAGCAAATTCAGTGAGCATTTTCCTTTACCCCTCACGCTGCCTGTAATTCAGAATGCTGAGTAATATATCGAGGGCGCTGTCCTCACTTGTGCAGCTAGTATCTGTGCAGTCCTTCTCTCCATGTCACTTCGAGCCCCCCCTTATGTTAAGCTGCTGAATTGCTACAGGCTAGCCTAAACCTGAGGTCAGTCAGGCCGCTGCTGTGTCTGTGGGCTAAATTTAGAACATGGAGCAATTAGGCACACACTAGCTAAATCAGTCTAATGCACTAACAGTACAGAGGCACCTGGGGTGCAAAACATCTTCCTACATGATGACCCACACTATCATACTTCTCAAATTTCCTGATTGCCTAGTTTTATTGATTTCAAGTCCCTCTGTAAAAAGAATGCACTGCTTTCTGTTATAATTGGCTGTGTTTAGTAACCAAATAATTTGTACAAAGTGTGAAAGAAATATTTTTTTGTGGTCTGACAAGATCACAAAAACGATTATTTTGGCTGTGGGTAAAATTCTTCCTCACTCTTTTTTTGGCAACCCTGGTTAAGTATGTGTAAAAAGCCTTAAAATAAATGCATCTATTCCCGTTTCGGTGGAGCATAAATACGACATGACAAAGTGGCCTATTTCTTTTAGCCATTCTTCAAAATGGGAAAGATAAGAGAACATGTCATTCGAGTAAGTCTGGAAACTTCTACAAGAAAATAGCTTCTCACAGAAATGTGCTCATGTCTGTCTGGGGTTTAAGTAATAATTAAAACGTTTAAAACAACTGGAAATGAGGCAAATAAATGCTGAGTGATTACCCGTTTTTAATCACACCGCACATACAGTATGGTAAGGGAAGCAGAATATCTCCAAATCTCACTGTAGCAAAGAGGGACACCATGTTTCCTTAGCAACCAATACATGCAAACTACATGCCAATCGTCTGGGAAGTATGTTAGGAAAAATACTTCCCAGCCTACCATCACAATCATAAACAGGTGGAGTTTGCACAGCTGTACTGGGACTTTTAAGTGTTTTGGTCAGATGAGACTGAGTATGACCTTTTCTGCAACAAAGACTCCAGCTGGATCTGGTGGGAAACTTTGAGGCTTAAAGTATGGAAAAGTACCTTAAGCTGTGCTGTTGAGCATGGTGGAGGATCTCTGATGCTGCGGGCTTTTCTCTCATGCACAGTCAGGAGGATGGTAAAGGGGAAGAAAATAACCAAAGCTTAATGTTAGAAAGCTTTGGGTCTCTTAATCTGCATGACTCAAATGTATTTAGGGACTTTCTTGCATGTATTTCCTGGGGGTGCCAATAATTCTGTAAAGTGCTTCTATTTAGATCAGTCAATAGTGAAGAAATCAATCAAATAGGACTCATTAATACTGAAATGTATGTGCAAAAATAACTATACAAGTACATTTTTCTTGTGTCTGTTTTTTACTTGTAGTGACAAAGACTCCAGCAGACCAAGCCGGGCCAGGCCAGGCTAGGCCAGGCCATACCAGACAGGTCAGCTACCTCTCCACAACAGTCAGCTGGGAGAGGGCAGAACCTTGTAACAACCTGCCATTGAAGCTTGAAAGAGATTCCTTTGTGGCCCTCGGCATCTGATCAGCCTCCAGTCCTATGTTGTGGTCGGCCTTGTCTGAATGTCGGCAGCAGGATGGCTTCTGGACTTGATTTGACCATTTACACCTCATTGCAGTGCTGGCCACGCTCCCTCTTGGACTGCCTATTGTGCCCCTCCTCCCCAGTCTTTAAGCCCCCTCTTCTTACCTGGGGCCTCCCTCAGCCCTGTAAGGAAGGGCCCTATAGGAACTGTAGCTTGTCTTGTTAAAACGGCTGACGTTGCAGAGAGGAAGCAGAGTTGATAAGTCCTTACAAACCTTTACACAGAACAAGGGTTGCTGTGTTCAGTTTTCTGATACAACCAGTTGCCTTTGCTTTTTTTGAGGATCTTTCAAGTTGAGCTCTGAAGTTTACACAGGTAGTTTTGTGTAATTCCTCACTTCTTACACAAGCCCTTATTTATATTTGCATTTCCTTTTTTTTGTGGTTTGAGGGCTGCAGAAGAATGTCCGAGATCAGCAGCAAAGCAGTAAAATTCCTCGCCCCGATTCCCCCTGCACCCTCTGACTCCCCCTGCCAGTCACCTCAAACCCCCCACAAGAATGTGAATGGCTCTGCCAGTTCAGACTCGCACGTTGTGGAGAAGATCGGCGAGCAGCCTGAGGTGCGGCGGCGGCGCCACACCATGGAGAGGGACTCCAAAACAGCTGAGCACCGTTTCTTCCGCCGCAGTGTTATTTGTGACTCCAACGCCACAGCTTTGGACCTGCCCAGCAAAGCGGCCGTGCTTCTCACCTCACCCCCAGACTGTGAAGGAACCCCCCTGTTCTTGTCCCCGCAGAGCTTTAGACCAGATGAACAAGAGCCTGACAGCGAGAAGAACTCAGGAGGGTCTTATCTGCAAAGTACTGGCCTACAGCCTTACTCCGGCCTTGGTTTGATGGTTACAAAGGGGCACGTACAGCATGCTGAGGGAGATTTAGATCTAAATGTCATCACTGTGGCTGTTCACAAAAGTAATTATGGTGCAGAGGGACCAATTAAAGAACTTGTCCCAACAGTATTGGATATTACGGACAGAAAGGTAGGCAAACAGGCTGATGTCACGTTGTGTCCCCGAGGGATTCAGGAATCACAACGGGAGTCAAAGGATGAAAAGGTAGACGAATGCACACTTGAGGAGAGCATTAGCAGTCCAACTGAGGAGAAGGACCGGGAGACAGAGGAAGAGAGGGGGCAAGCAAAAGCACGAGCAGAGCAGAGAGAGGCTGAGAAACGAGTGCAAGAGGATATAGAGGAGGCTGAAACGAAAGCTGTGGGGACTTCGCCAGATGGACGCTTCCTGAAATTCGACATTGAGATAGGAAGAGGGTCTTTCAAGACTGTGTACAAGGGACTCGATACGGAGACTACTGTAGAAGTGGCATGGTGTGAGCTGCAGGTAAGGCTTGACTTAAAACTGTCACTGTTGCTTTTTTTAGTCCGAAACTCTACATCAGGTACTGTTTTTATTTTGATACACTGATCTGGTTCAAGAGTACATCCTGCTCAGATATTTCTGACCCAGAGATTTTTGTTTATGATGAGAGATCAGTCTGATAACAACAGATAAATGGTGGAGATTACATCTTGGTCAAAGCAGTGTTCATTTTTCAGCGTTATTGATCAGCTTCAAAGGGACCAGTGTTATGATGACTCGCAAAAGCTTTTCACACTTTGTGACATAACAACCACACGATTCTATGTATTTCATTGGGATTTTATGTGATAGACCAACCCAAAGAAATGAAAAGGACCAATGGTTTTAAAAATGTTATTACAAATGAAAATCCTTATATACCCCTTAATAAAATTCTCCAAAACTAATTACCCTCACAAGTAATCTAAACAGTAAATACCTTCAAAACAGCTTCTTAAAGACTGAGAATATGCCAGACAGGTCAAGGATAAAGTTGTGGGGAAGTCTAAAGTAGGGCTGTGGTGGAAAACTAACACCTTGGATAAACCCTTCCCACAGTGATGGTGGCTTCATGCTGTGGGCGATGCTTTTATTCAGCAGGGACAGAGAAGCTGGCCAGATTTGATGGGAAGATGTGTGAGGCAATATACAGGTCAGCCCTGGAGGGAAACCTGTCCGGCTGCAGAAGACTTGGGATGAATGCTCTCCTTCCAGTTGGAGAACAACCCTAAACCCTAAGCTCCAGACCTATGTCAAATGTAGGATCTGTGGCAAGACTTGTACAATAATGTCTACGGACACCTTTTATTCATTTTGGCTGCTTGCAAAGAACAATTGAGAATAATTTTGTTGATAAAATATTTCAGTCGTTGGTTCCTGCAATTCCTTTTTTTTTTTCCAAACTATATAAAAACTCATAGAATGATGACATTTTTTGTCCACCAGTACAAACAAGACTAGTTTGCTGGAAGTGCGCTCCAGTCTAATCAGATCCATTTTTAGTCGAGTGGAAAATGTGGGTTTCATCTTTATATACAGTGCATATATTTTTTTAAGGATCTTGAAACCAAAACTAAATAGGTTGTTTTCAAATAGCATGTTAATCTGCCTCTTGGTAAAACCTACCTTTAATTCAGTTTTATCTAATATTTCTATCTGTTCCTTTAAGCCCCAAAAGACTTCATATTTAAGTCGACTAAAACTATTTTAACAGCCCTGTCAACCTGAAGCTTTAATTTCAGTGAAAGACTCTCCTACAAAGTCTTGGCTCAGAGAATGTGAATGCTTCCACTTTATAATTACAAGCTGCCTTCTTTTAGTTTATCAGCGAAGTTGCATTTTGTGGTTGTAATGTGACATATAAAAATGTTGAAGGAGCATGGATATTTTTGCAAAACGCTGAAAGATGCAGCATTAAATTAAAATATTTCATTTTTTGTCTGCTATGTTTTGAAAGGTCTGTTAGCAAAATGACTGCATCTCTTCCTCAGTGCTGTAGCTGAAATGCTGGTTTGGAGGATGTCCTCCCATAGTCTCTGCTGCAGATAGTTGATTTTTTTATGTATTTGAATGGATCTTGAGGTGCAACGCACAACCATGATTACGGGTTGCATGGTTGCATTTTAGAAGGTTGTGCTTTTGTGGCTTTGAGTTACTCATGAGTGTGTAATAATTCACCAAAACATGCTTGACATCTTAAAAACCCCCGGTGAAGACAGGCAGCTCAGATGCATCTGGGCACCTGTCAATCTTGTTCTTTTGCTGCATGCTTGTAAACAGGAACAGTATGTGTTGAACACAAGGCAGGACGGCATGTGGTTTGCCACACAACGATGTTACTTCATCATATCGTCCTTATGCAAATCCTTCAAAAGCATTTGTACCAAAGACAAAGTGAGGCTTGATGTGTGGCAAACAAACATGACCGTGCGTGCTGTGTTTAGATTATTAGATGCAACAGAGAAGTCAGGAGTCAGAGAGCAAATTTTGAGTTCTTAGCTGTTGTTTAGAAGGTGTGATCAGCAGTCCAAGATGCAGAATAACAGTGTCTACCAGTCATATGACATTCGGATTGAGCTGAGGTTTTCACAGGAGAAAGTAAACACAGTGACGTGGACTCACGTGGAACTGCTTGTTGCTATGCCAAGGAAACAAACATATAGGACTGAAACAAAGCTTTTGGGATATACCAGGGAGTTTGCCTATGTCATTTCTTAATAAGCACATACCCTTTCAATCTACATCATTACAGATTTTTAATTAAACCAGAAACGGTCAGAAGGTTGCTCTGTTTACTAAGTTTTGATTTTATTGTTTTTTGTAGGGAGCATGTGCTTGTTTTGCTGTCATCTCCATCACAAGATTCTCCTCGAGTCTTCCTGAATCCCAGGGGCTCAGATGAGCTTTGCCTGATGCTCCGCGTCAAGGAGATGGTGGTTTGTTTGTCAGAAAACAAATGTCCAGCCCTGGCTGAGCTTTTCTGTCACACAACTCTCATTTTCCTTCTCTATGTGTGTCGGTTACTTTGGAAAATATGGAAACCTGGTGATTCTTTACAATGCTGTGTATAATAAGTCTCTATATAGTCTTGAGCTGACCTGTTTGTTTTCCTTTTAAAGGAGCTTGACTTTCTTAATTTTGTAAAGTAGTCTTTTTGAACATCTTTTTGATTCTGACTGCTTTATTTTGTAGATTTTAAGTATTTTCAGACAGAAACTGGGGTTTTGGGATTCATTTAAGAAAGCTGGCAAAAATTACTGGCTGAACACCAAAAATTGCCAGAAAAGACATCATAAAAGAGAACTGCACGGTGGCTCAGTTGGTAGCATGTTCTCCCATTGCATGTTGTGAGTTCCCTCCGGGTACTCCGGCTTTCTCCTACAGTCCAAAAACATGACTGTTAGGTCAATTGGTCTCTCTCAGATGTCCTTTGGTATGAATGGATGTTGCATGGTTGTTTGTCCTGTGTGTCTCTGTGTTGCCCTGCGATGGACTGGCAACCTGTCCAGGGTGTACCCTGCCTCTCATTTGTAGATTACTGGAGATCGGCACCAGCTCCCCTTCGACCCCCCTTTTTTCCCCCCAAAAAGGGGTTCCGGGGGGGGTGAGTGCCCCCCTGAATTCAAACCTTTTTTTTTTGTGTGTTTTTGTGAGGCAGTTGGCGTGAAAATGGGAAAGCATCTGAGTGGTGGATATGGGAAGCGAAAAGTAAACTTGAAATTGGGTAAATGAGGAAGTTTTGCAGAAAGGAAAGAGAGAAACATTGAAAACAGATTAAACAACTGGAGCAGGTCGTAAAGCTTAAGTAATTTTGCTGAAATCCAATTTTTTTTTTTGAGCAGTTCAGACTATTAATTTATCAAAATGCGACAGCCATCAGACTCCAGTCTGAACGGTTTACGACCCCAAAACGACCCATATGCACAGAAGTAGAATGTAGACGTCACACAGCAGCACACTGCTTATGGAAGTAATAACTGATGTCGCCGTCTCTGTGTTATCATTAAGTTATTGAGCAATGGGAGCAACTTCACCTATTCTGTAAACATCTTCCTCAAGGTTTAAGAGTGTATTCATAGTTAGCTGAGTAAACCATAGTTGCAGCCTCCGCTCTAATTCATCCCAAAGGTGTTCAGCAAGGTTGAGGTCAGGACTCTGTGCAGGACAGTCAAGTTTCTCCACAACAAACTTCATACACCTGCAGCCATGGAAGTGACTGGAAAACTAGAATTCAGTGATTTTGTGGTGTGACCCAATACTTTAGACAATATAGTGTAGCTCAGTTTCATGCCCCGAGGGGTAACTTCTCCATATCTTTGAGGTTACATTTCCAACCTTTAGAAATTACTTTCCTGTGTTTATGAGGTACTTTCCTGGAACTTTCAAGGAACTTACTGTTCACTTTCCAATAACTTAAAGGGCACTTTTGTAGAATTTACCAGGTGATTTTACTGAAGTTACCAGTCATTGTTCTTCAATTTAAGAAATTACTTTCTGGATCTAAGAGATTATCTTCCGGGTCTAAGAGCATCCGTCCGACCAACCAACCGACCGACCATTAAATTTCTGGAATTTATCTGTTACTTTCCAGAACTTTGCAATTGCTTTGCTGGAAGTTACTGGTTATTTTCCTGGATGTTACCAATTGCTTCCTGGGAAGTTACTGAATTTTTTCCTGGAAGTTACCAATTGCTTTCCTGGAAGTTACTGGTTATTTTCCTGGATGTTACCAATTGCTTCCTGGGAAGTTACTGGTTATTTTTCAGGAAGTTACCAATTGCTTTCCTGGAAGTTACCGGTTATTTTCCTGGAAGTTACCAATTGCTTTCCTGGAAGTTACTGGTTATTTTCCTGGATGTTACCAATTGCTTCCTGGGAAGTTACTGGTTTTTTTCAGGAAGTTACCAAATTTTTTTTCCCTGAAGTTCCTTTTATTTTCCGGAAGTTACCAATTGCTTTCCCTGGAAGTTCTTTTTTTTTCCTGGATGTTACCAATTGCTTTCCTGGGAAGTTACGGTTTTATTTTTCAGGAAGTTACCAATTGCTTTCCTGGAAGTTACCGGTTATTTTCCTGGAAGTTACCAATTGCTTTCCTGGAAGTTACTTTAGTAATTTCAGCAACCAGGCTGTGTAGGCGATGTTTAACAGGTTACTTTTCTCGTGCTTACCGGGTATCTTTCTGGAAAGTGCCTTTTAAATTCTAGAAATTAACCACTAAGTTTTGGAAAAGTAACCACTAACTTCCAGGAATGTTTTTGCTGAAGTTCTGAATGTACCACATATGTTCTGGGAAGTAACTTTCAATGTGCTAAGACATATGAGCTGTATTATGTAGTTCTCCCCATATTTCTTATTTCATAATCAACTCCATATTAAGTTAAACTTAAACTAAGATCCGGTGTAGATTAGCTATATCCTCCACTCACATCTGAACTGATCACTATTTGCTTTGCAATGGCACAACTTTAAAAGATGAAAAGAACCAATGGTCAAGTTTCTATAAGGCAAAACTGAAGGAATTACGGAGTGTACAGCACTTTAAAAAGTATAATTTGACTTAGTGATACTTTGTGTAACCTAAGTAGTGAACATTTGTGGTGAGTTGTCTAAGTGCATGCAGGAACAAAGTTTTCCACACTGCCCTCCTTTAATCCCCTTTAGTGTGTCTCTGTCAAAGATGACAGAGCAACTGCTGACATGTGGCAGAAAGTTGAGAGTAAAGTTACATACGTACACGTACACCCACCATTCAACCAATCACATTCCCTCTCTGGGTGGGCATGGCAACTGGAGATCTTTGAGAGATATGATCATCAAGTTCTGACTGAATTTCTGAATGTGCATTTGTTCTAAGTCCAGCATGTGTTAGGGTTTTTGATTGATAGTTGGATTGAGGTAGTTGGCTTTTTAACATCCCTCATCATTTGATCCTATCCAGGTTAGCTTTTATCGCCGTGAAAATTCTTAGATGGATGGAAACACAGCTGGAGAGGCAGATTAAGCTTTAAGCAAACTCTGATGATGAATAGACGGTGGCAGTGGTGAGGAGGAAGAAGGTCACCCAGAAGCTTATCTTAACGGGCCTTGTTAGTTTGGATAGTTTTGGGAGAGAGAAGGCAGATACAGGTGACCTGGGGTGAAAATAATCCCAGAAGTGTTTTATTTTAGGATATTTAAATCAAGTTTCTGTTTACTTTAGTTTCCAAGGCTAATGTAAATTTCTTTGAATCAGATTAGAGAGAAAAACCTGTGAATGGGATTCTTTTGCTTTTACTCTATGGCAATATAGTTGTTTCAGCATCGGCTGAGCAGAGAGGGTCGAGTGCACAAGACTCAGTAAAATAAAACAAACAGAAACTGGTTGAGTTTTGTGTGTTTTTGTAAGGCTGTTTGTATGAAAATGGGAAAGCCTCTGAGTGATGGATATGGGAAGAGAAAAGTAAACTTGAAATTTGGTAAATGAGGTAGTTTTGCAGAAAGGAAATAGAAAACCATCTGACCCATCAGCTGTAGAAGATGCTAAGATTTCCTTTATAACCACAGAAGCACACCACAGATTAGTCCTCGCCCAGCATGAGCACACATTCACTTCTCCTGGCCTATCATGGCATAAAATTTTACATAGCAAACATGTATTTTCTGACTTCAGAACATTTCTGGGATTCATAAAGGTTGAAAATTATATACACAAGCCCAAATATACGACCCAATTGTTTTTTGAGTAAATTATTTTTACAAATCTGTACCACATGCTTTCATACACCAGCTTTCACAATCTGCTGTATGTCACATCTGAATAACTTATTTAATAAAATATTAAATTGATTTCATACAAACAACCTTGAATGTATAATTGTGACCCTGTGTGGATTACGAGAAAATATTCAAATTGTCTTTTAAAAATCAGCAACCCATCCTGAAGAAAAAAGCTGTTGAAATAAATCATTAAAAGCCTAAGATTCTTATAATATTCATGCCCATGATGATTTTTGTGTTAACCTTTTGCCAGGACTGCATCACCCATGTCTCATGGTGGCAATGACTCGTGTTAACCTGATATAGCCGTTTACAGAGACTGGGGAATGGACTGAAGAGGTTCAATGAAAGGAAATTACCAAGGAGTGTATTTCTTTCTGGTAAAATGAAGCCTTCTCAATGCTTTTTCTTATGTTGTAAAGTGCTTTCTCGTGGTGAGCAATTTAGTTTAACTTAAAACTCTTGTCCAGAAGTAATATTTTTAAAAGATAAGCCCACCATCTGCCATGTCAGAAGTCATAGGTTTCTGTTGGAGGGAGTGCAGTATGACGACGGAATATTTTGATTCAGAAATTATTTATGAGTACACATGCATAAAATAATGCAGTGAAGGATAAATCAGCTCAGATTACGGCAGGTCTGCAGAGTTGAGGTGTTAGAGATTTTCAAAGGTTCAAATTTCCCTGACAAAACTGCAGCAAAAGTAAACCTCTGGCAAAGGCTGCCCTGGCCTGTTAGGTTTGTGAAGTTGCTCTAACGGCCTTCACTGAAAACACACAGACGTGCATAATAAAGGAATGGAAACTGTGTTCGCATTGTAAACGTATTCTTGTAAATGTTTTAAATGCCTGCTACAAATAACTTCCCCTTCTTACGATCTAAGAAAATGCCTTTTATGTGCATGTAAACGAAGGTGTGTGTGTGTGTGTGTGGACAGTTAGGATTTGGCTCTAGTTGTGGGTTTATGTTTACATACTGCTCACATTTGGGGATCATCTCCTTAATTATAAGGCTAAACATCACTTATGGTTGATTTTAAAGATTTCAAGATTTTGGGTACTTTTCTTCTGACTTTTAAAGCAATGTTATTGGTTGTTAGGAGTAATTTATAAACCTGAGAAGAAAGACTAAAGCATGATGAGTGTTTTCTCAGGGTGGAAACCCTCAACCAGCTGCCCCGCTGTTGGTAAATGGCTTGTACCTTTCAAAGGATTAGCGTCTAATGTTCATTACAAGTCAATTGTGTTTTTATTTACATAACCTCAGATTACAACGCAATTGAGCTGTGGGCAAAATATGGTCAAGACCTTGGATGAAAAAACACCTGAAAACCGCAGTTTTTTTTCTCTAATAAAACTAACTGAATGCAATGTTTCAGCCAGCAGCGGGACTGTCTTTTCTGCCTCGTAAACTGCAGGAATGAAGGGTATCAGGGAGATTTTTCAGGAGTAGATGTCAAAAGAGTTTGCAGCTGAAGGTTTTGCGCACAAAGCATTCCACATCTTAGCCTTGGAGCGTGAAAACGCACACGGCAAGGATGCTTTTGCTTGCATGAGGCCACAGAGCAGACTTGAAAAGGCAAATGCCTCAGGCTGAGGTTATGTGGGATGCCGCTTTGTTTTTTTTTTAATAATACGGGGAACGTGAAAGAAAAGAAGAGGATGTACAGGCTCAGAAATGTACAGTCCTGCAAAAAGTATTTAACCTATGGTGTTACATCTTTCCTGTTGATCTCTTTCAGACTACTTTGTTGTCGGACAGGTTCTGTTTGGGAGATTTTTTGATTCTATAGGTCTAAAATTAATCAGTGTGACTAGTGAAATTAAGCTAAGCTTTCCAAAAATATGGTTAATCACAGTTTCTTCATGATTTAACAAGATAAGCGATAACTTTAACAAGCTATGCTACATATTTATTTCCTGGCATAAATCTAGATTGTGTGTTTAAGATAATTTTCCTGTTAGAACATCCACTTCTGCCAAAGTTGGAATTTAAATAAAAAAATCATTTATTAATCCCAAAGGGAAGTTGAACCATGGATCGGTTTGAGGTGAGGTTGAAGAATTTGGAGGTAGTCCATCATCCCATTCACCGTGTGCAATCTGTCAGTACAATTTACAGTGCAACATGCCCCACAGCATGCCTCTGCCACCACTATGCTTGACAGTTTGTACAACTCTCGTAGATTTAAAATCCTCCCCTTTAGTCCTACTTGGATTCATGTCTGATTTTGGATAATTTGGTAAAGTTCTAAGATAAAAAGGATGTAGAAAAAAATCTGTTTTCTTTTCAATTTTGATGCTTTTTCTTATTACATCCTGCTTTTTTCATTGCTTTTTTTTGTTCTGTCAGTAACCAGCTGTGAGTTGCAAAAAAAAGAAGGGAATGTTCCTCTTCCTCCAATGTAAATCATCCCAGTCTTCATTCACTCACATTACCCTCTGGTTTAATGTGTGTGTTTAAATACCAGGGTTTCCCCCTGACGCTGAGCTGAAAGGCCAGGCCACTCTGCCTTTTGGAATTTCATTAGTATCGATTTCAGGGTCGAGTGGCCTAACCTTCAGTTTGTGTGGCATTATTAGTGAAAAAACTAGAACTTTTGACAGGCGTTTGGCTGCGACTGTGAAGAGGTGTGTGCGCTTGTGCAAGCCATTCTGATGAAGAAGCTGAAGAGTTTTGCCACCTTCTTCTAAATAAAGTCATGTTGCAAAAGAAGAGCTGCGAGATTGAAGGAGAGGGAGATGAAAGATGTAGCAGAAAGTGGTCTGTGTGTCTCAGAATAACAGAATGTGTGTTCAGTGATGATTTTTGATGATTAGAGCTTGGTTTAATTGAAAACATTGTGTGTGCGTGTGCGGTTGACTCATAGAAAGGCAGTGGTGCTTACACTTAATATAGCTGTTTTGTGTGTGTGTGTGTGTGTGTGAGGGGTGATTTGAGGACAGTGAATGCATCAGGCAGATGTTGATTGACTTCCTTTGAGACATTTTTTATTCTCTGTCTTCTGTTCTTTCTTTCTGCCTGTTCATGTATATTTCCTTTGTCTCAGTCTGGATCAATTCCTGTTTTCTCATTACTTTCTCTTTTTAATCTGCTTGTCTTACTGTCTTATATGAAGCTTTCTCTGCTTAGTTCATCCATCGTTTAATGTATCTGGGCAATGAATTATTACAGTTCCTTTGAAACAGTATTCAGACCCCTTGAACCTTTCCAGGCAGCATATTTATCTTTTTTTATTATCTTCTTATCTTATTTATTATATTTATTTATTTTATTAAATCAGTCCACCCGAGCTTTGAAAACTACTTTTTGCTGCATTTAAAGCTGCAGGGGATATGTTAGATCAGGTTCAGCAGGAGTGTTTATGAACAGCAGTTTTGAAGTCTTATAACAGATCCTCAATTTGGATTAGGTTTGGACTATGACTAGGTCGTTTTAACACACAAACATTTTTTGAAATAAACCACTCTTTTGCTTTCTTTATAAAAGCATCCCAAAGCACAATGCTGCAATCACAATGCTTCATCATGGGAATGGTTTGTTCTGGGTTTTTCTTGTGTGTTATTTTTCATTTTTTAATAAGGCCAGAAAATTAAATTTTGGTCTCATCTGACCGGAGCACCTTCTTACGATGATTGCTCTGTTTACTAAATGGCTTTTGGAAAACTGCAACCTTATTTTAAATTTCCTCAAAAATAGCTTTGTTTTCACAACTCTTCTATAAAGACTATATTTCCGGAGCTCAATAGATGCTCCTACCTGAGCTGTGGATCTTTGCAGCTCCTCCAGAGTTAAGGCACATACAGGGGTTAGACAATGAAACTGAAAACAACTGTCATTTTAGTGTGGGGGGTTTCATGGCTAAATTTGGACCAACCTGTTAGCCAGTCTTCATTGATTGCACATTGCACCAGTAAGAGCAGAGTGTGAAGGTTCAATTAGCAAGGTAAGAGCACAGTTTTGCTCAAAATATTGAAATGCACACATTATGGGTGACATACCAGAGTTTCAAAAGAGACAAATTGTTGGTGCGGTGTGTTGCCTGGCGCATCTGTGACCAAGACAGCAAGTCTTAGTGATGTATCAAGAGCCACGGGTATCCAGGGTAATGTCAGCATACCACCAAGAAGGGAGACGAACCACAGCCAACAGGATTAACCTGTGGACGCAAGAGGAAGCTGTCTGGAAAGGGATGTTCGGTGGTGCTAACCCGGAATTGTATCTAAAAAACATAAACCACGGGCTGCCCAAAATCATGACAGAATTAAAATGTGCACCTCACACTCTCCTGTTCCACCAGAACTGTCCCGTCGGGAGCTCCACAGGGTCAAATATACACGGCCGTCGCTGCTATAGCCAAACCTTTGGTCACTCATGCCAATGCCAAACGTCAGGTTTCAATGGTGCAAGGAGCGCAAATCTTGGGCTGTGGACAATATTAAACAATGTATTGTTTCTCTGATGAGTCCACCTTTACTGTTTTCCCACATCCTGGAGAGTTAGCGGTGTGGAGAGCCCCAAAGAAGCGTACCACCCAGACTGTTCAATGCCCAGGAGTGAAGCATGGGGGTGGATCAGTGATGGTTTGGGCTGCCATATCATGGCATTCCCTGGCCCAATACTTGTGCTAGATGGGCGCGTCAGTGCCAAGGACTACCGAACCATTCTTGAGGACCATGTGCATCCAATGGTTCAAACATTGTATCCTGAAGGCGGTGCCATGTATCAGGATGACAATGCACCAATAAACACAGCAAGACTGTTGAAAGATGGTTTGATGAACATGAAACATAAACAACATAAACAACATAAAATCCCTCTGACCACACTGTGCAGGACTTGTATATGTCATTCCCAAGACGAAGTGACGCTGTATTGGCCGCAAAAGGAGGCCCTACACCATACTAATAAATTATTGTGGTCTAAAACCAAGTGTTTCAGCTTCATTGTCCAACCCCTGTACATCATATTCCTTCCACTTAACAATTATGAACTATTCGGTTTTGGGCTGATAGTTAAAATCCCAGTAAAGTTTTGATAAAAATATATATTAATTTAGGTTTAGATCAAAATAAAAATGAAATTCTGCACTTTCTCTTAAAATACAGCCTAAACCTGAACATGCCCACCACGACCCAAATTTCTGTCTGAAAGTGTTTGCTTGATTAGTGAAAGGAGAGAAGTCTTATGGTGTTTGTGTGTTACCAGGGCATTTTTAAACAATACTGACATTGTGCAAGTAAGCACTTCCCGGAAATCCAGAGCCATGATTGGCTAACAGCTGCAGATCAGAAATTGGTGACTGGGTCACATTGTTTTTTAGCTTGAAATGACAAATGTCAGATCAGACTCAGGATCTCCTGAAACTGCATATAGTTTTGAAACTGCACAGGAACTTTAGAGGTCATATCCTGCACTTCAAATGTCTTGTAGCTGTTGTAGAGCGAGACTGAAACTGCGATGACCGTTGTAAGGGATGCTTTACTTTTTCTGCTTTAAATTTTGTGACCCGTTACATCTTAAAAAAAAATAATGAAAAAATCCCTAATAGACCCAGTTCAACATGTTTTTACTAACAAGGTAAATACAAAACTGCATCCAATATGCCACCATTTGTATTATCATGTATTACCCTGCTCGTTTTCTTTACTTAATTTATGTGGTTTTTGTCTTTATTACTTCAATACTTTTTGCGTGCATTATCTGTTGCATTTCTGTTAATGAGTAAGGAATTTTTCCCGCTGGTAGTTTAACATCTGTTTCTGCTTGGGGAATTATCCTTGCCAAATTGTTATTCCAGTGAAAGAGGAAGTTAGTTGGTACAGGATGGTAAAAATGGGATTTATGGTGATTGGGCTCTATAAACTAAAGCCACTGGTGTTTGATGGAAATAAGGAGTCAACTGCTTATCTGTTCATCTGAACTTTCTGCATTTTTTATGATTGCAGTTTTCTTTCGTCTTTGCTGATGCCCAAAACACTAATCAAATGTACAGCATCCTCCGTCTTTGAGTTTACCTAAAATTAAAAGTAACATTTGTTTTGTGTTGGGACAGTAGCACCCATTAGCATTGTTTGCTCTCTCTAAGTAATTTTCTTTGTTCCATAGAACGTAGTAAGGACCCAGTGCCTTTATGTTTAGTTGTTTCTTTCCTGAACTGAATCATTGACAGCGATATTGTCACCCCTTAAGCTTTCCCATAGAAAGTATACATAGCCCAGTGTTTCTGTGTTTAACTGTGACTCATTCCTGTAGAGACTCAGATCTATTGCTGCCTTTAACTTTGTGTGATTTCCTTGTCTATTTGCTATAGAAAGTAATCCAGGCCCAGTTCTTCCATGTTTAGCTGTGTCTCTTTTATTGAGGAAGTCATTGGCAGAGTAAAACTGTGCTTTTTAATTTTTTTAAATAGGAAGTACTCCTGACCTACAGCCACAATGTTGTGTTACCTTCCTAAACAGTGTCACTGTGGCCATTAACACTGTGTGCTCTGAATTTTTTTCTTTCTTCCATAGAAAGTACACCTTGCCTGATGCTGCTTTGTAAAGTTGTATCTTTCCCTGGATAAAGTTACTGATAGTTCTATTACTGCCTTAAACTTTTTGTACTCTCCTTGTTTTCCTTTGAAGGTACTCCTGGCCCAGTGCTTGTGTTTAACTGTGCATATTTTCATTTTTTTTTCCTCATTGAATTATTGCTCTCGTCCTTTTTGGAGAGAGTTGTTGCCAGAGCCGTTTGCTTCTCTTACCTTGAAATTCTTTGTTCGTCTTTTCTTTTGTTTCTTTCCTTTAGAAAGTACTCCTTACTCAGTGCCTCTGACTTTTTTCCTTTGTCGGTAGTACAGCATTTATAAAAAAGGGAGAAAATGAACAGACCCAGTGTGGGTCTCCTCCTATTTTGGCCCAGGGACATTGCAATGCAAATTAACATTACGTCATCAAACAGAGAGTAGAGTGACAGTTGATGTACTTTATTATAGTGCATTTTTTTCAAATAGTTGTCAATATATGCTATATTTGGCTGTAATTTTTACATATTGTACTTTAAGTTTCTACTTTTCACTTGTGCGGTTGACTCAACCTCATGTTAAAACAAAAAGAATAACCAGGAATCAGGCAAACGTTGATGTACATTGTGGTAAATGCCAAACCTGTTCAGCGGGAAATGGCTGTTGACTGTTAAAATAAGATTAAATGACAGTTGTTAATAAAATATCTGGCTCGCTCGAGTGCTTGTTTAATACACCTGTGCATCTGCTTTGAAATGTGGATGGGAGGTGTGTGACCTCGGTCTAAAATAGACAACTGCCAGTTGTCTGAATCAGCGTAAATTGACCTGGGGTGCATACACAGGCTGCTTGATCGACAACTGTGTGTGTGTGTGTGTGTGTATGGGTGGATCTAAAAATCTGTTGTGTGTCGTTTTATTTGTGTTTAGTCTGCTTTGCTTTTGTCTGTGTCCTGACTCTACACAGGCTGTTCTGTTGTGTGTGCCTCATTCAGTCAGTCAGTTTATAGGATGTGTGAGGGAACTCCCGTTTGGCTCTTTGTGGTAAACCTCTTATGCTGTGTGTTTGAGGAGGGGGCAGGTCCCTGGTTTCATTGTATCCCTCCCAGATTCCCTACATTCCTCTGATAAGATGTCATCTCTCAGTAAAATAGTTTGGGCTGTGCAGATAAAACAATGACACCGACCCTGACACTCCCCCACCCCACCTTGACCCCCTGTCCAGATTATACTGTCTTAGTCTCCATTTATTCAGTAAAGTGGTACTACTTTACATTGCTGAGAGGTTATATAACAAAATGAACGTTTTTTTCTTGATTGTCTGTGAAAAAATATTCTTGGCCCATTCAGCTGCAATCACTTGTGCTAATCAGAACTTAAGAGCAGTCATACTGATGCATGCTGACTGACAGTTTTTTCCTGTATTGTTGTTCTTCTTGTTATTTTTATTTTTGTCACTTGCCCCTCCCACTCTGTGTGTGTTTTTCCATCTCTGCTATCCTTCATGACCTTAAGCTTTTGAGGGAGAGATAGGAAGAGGGAGCACAGTAAGAGAGGGGAGATGGGTTTTTTTCCCCGTCTTTCTTTAACCCTATAAATAGCAGCAGAGCCGTGGAGTGTCATCTGCTGAGCCATAACTGGAGCAGAATGAGAGAGAACAGGGTTTGGCTGCAAACTAGGCTATATGTGTCTTAGAGTCTATTGTTTCCAAGTGTGTGAAGTTGTACTTTCTATATTTTTCCCTCTTTTTTTTTTGCTTAGAGGAGCCAAGAAAGTAGGTTGAGAAAATATTACAAAAACCTGTAGACATATCACAAAAAAATAATGGCTTAAATCAACTACTGAACAACTACTTTAGTGCATAAGCTTGGATTTATCATGGATCTTCTCTAATCCCAACAATCAGAAGTATAACACAAGCTCTGATATATACTAACTCACTCACTAATATTCGGTCAAGTAGACCTCAATAAGTTGCACCTTGCACACAGGCTGTAGCCATCAACAAGATTCTGGTATGGTTCTGGCTGGATATTTGGCCACTATTGTTGGCGAAGATGGTTTCATTGTAGAATCCTGCAGCCGTGTGAATGCACCCTGAAATGCCAAACTGTGTCCAGGTTTATATTTATCTAGCTGTTAAATTGAGTTTAAGTTAAAAGAAATTGTTGAGATACTTATCCTTCTACATTATTCCATCCACTTTGTGCAGAAACCAATTCTAGAAAAATGCCCCATAGCAGAATTGTGCCACCAGCATGCTTGACAGTTGAAATAGTGTTTTTTGGTACAAAAGCCTCTCCCTAACTTGTTCCAACATATTTCTAATCGCTGTTGCAAAATGTTTAAATCTTTGTCTTACTTGAAAATAAGGCTTTTCCCTCGAAGACAGTTGGGTTTTTAATGTTGGCAACATTCCATTGAGTTTGAAGGTGTTGATTGTGGAGCAGAGGAGGATCTTTCTTAGTCTGCGCCCTTTCAGTCCATGGTGATGTTAAATTGACACTGTGGTCTGCTACACTGGTGTACCAGCTTTTTCTAGTGTACGCTAGCTTCAAGCCCGCAAGGTTTATAGGTTTTTTGTAGGACTTCCTAACCATGTTCTGTTACCTGAGGGTTACAATTTGGTTCAGACAGTTGTAATTTGGGCAAAGTTAGGAAAATTATCCCAAACAAATATGAAATCCAGGTTTAAAATGGCTAAAGCAGGCTTACATTACGCTTCTGGAATGGGCTCGACTTCAATCCTATTAAATATTAATGGACTATGTGTAATGGTTGAGAAACTTATCAGTTTAAATGAGCACTACTAAATCTCCCAAGGAGAGTGGTCAAATATCCAGCCAGAGCTATGCCAAAATGTAGATACCTACAAAAAGAGTATGACTGAAGGGGAATTTGCTAAAGGCATTTATCCACATATTAATGGGAGTTTATCAATATATTTCAGCCTGTAGGTACAGTTTTTACCCTGTATGGATTAAAGATACATTCCTTGGCAAATATACAGATTGGCACTTAATTCCTGTCATGAAAATTCCATGAAATTGTTTGTATAATCACTCTACCCTGAAGAAGAACAGTTAGATGGATCACTGAAAGCCTAAAATAATGATATTCCTGGCCATAATGAATGTAACTAAAGATCTTACTGTCATTGTAATTCTATCCTGTAAAAGGATCTTATTTGATTTGCATTTTTACACCAATATTGTTTGGTAGATTACCAAATTGGTGCCTCAGCTTCATTTCGTAGATCTGATTATGTTGATTTGTGTACTACTGTGCATAAATTTGAGTCTTTTGTGCACGCCTATCATTGCTAGCTGGGCAAGGTAGTTTGTAAGTTCCCACAGGTCTGTGAAACACCTTGCTTAGTCATTGGGACGTTCATTAAAAACTCACAGAAAAAAACTCACAGATGCTGTGGCCAGTCAGGCAGGAGGTTATCCGCAC